>CAMZMU010000041.1:58680717-59072613 GCA_947311845.1 Poa pratensis
GTTCTTGTTTTCTGCTGTTTTTAATTTCAGAAAAACCTAGTAAGAAAATATTCTCAGAATTGGACGATAATTTACTACATTTTTTATTGGAGGAGAGAAGACCGATGACCAAAGGGCAATCCGGGGGACCCACAAATGCCACGCGGGCCCAACCCGTGTGCCAAAGGGGGGCCACAACCACCGACCGCGTGGCCGCCTCGTTTACCTCCTCGCGAAGCCTCTTCGCCTATAAATTCCCTCCTGACCTAAAAACGACACCCCCCGAAGGATTTTTCTAGAAACATTACAGAACGCCGCCACTATCCGAAACCCTATTCGGAGGTTTCTAGGTCCTGTTCAGGCACCTTGCCAGGATGGGGATTTACCTCCGGAGCCATCTTCATCGACCTTGCTGCTCCTAATGGCGACACGGGAGTAGTCCCTCTTCGGGGCTGAGGGCATGTACTTGTAACTATGTGGTTATTTCTCTCTCTCATGGTGTGATCTTTATTGTGATCATGAGCGTTGTTAATCTAGTTGATTTTATGTGATATTGCCCCCTTTATCTCCTTTATGTAATGGATATTAAGTTGCTCAATTGATGATAGCAAGTATAATTTCTGGAGCCCGTTGGGGAACTCTATGGATAATATATTAGAGGGATATTTATCATGAGTTTGTTCTTCTTTATTGGATTGAATAATGGAATAATGAGGTTTCTTGATGCTTGTCTTTAGTACGATCTCCTTATAGTATGAGAGTGACAATATGATTACCGTTCAGGCATATTGGAAAGAGACTATTCAAGAGATGTTTTGTGGTATTTCTTGGTACGATCTCTAGAACCCCATGTGACACGTACGGGCTATCCATAGAGAGGAAAACGAACTTTAAGCTAGGTGTGCTTTTGTGGCACTACGCAAGTCTCACCTGTTTTGATCCATAGTTGAGTGAACTCGGAGTAACGATACCGTGAATGCTTTCGGATGGATTATCATCTGTTTAATTATGTTTATGATGTTGAGAGTAGCCACTAGTGAAAGTATGATCTCTAGGCCTTATTTCCAAGAATTGTTACACCGGTTTTAGTCAATTTTGTTACTTCTTACCTTGTTGCCATTTTTATTTGAGATTACAAAAACCACCTTTTATCATCGTTGTTGGGGTTAGGTAACCAATACTTACACCACGGCAACAAAGCTCTTTTCTAGCACCTTTCACTAGTACAGAATGACACATCAGAAACGGGGCAAAACCCCCATCGGAAATGGAGAAAGGGTCCGTGTCCCCGCTTCCGATATTGATGTTAAGGCCTTCATCGGCAACGGTGGCAGAACACCGTTTTCGATGTGAGATAATGTCGGCATCGGAGCCGTCGGGCCCTCCGTTACCAATGTGTGACCTGTTCGGCAACGGAGGGTTGTGTCCTCCGTTACCAGTGTGGTATCCTTTCGGCAACGGCTATTTCTGTCTGCCCGTTTCCGATGTATAATTGCAAGCTAAAAGTAATTAGCTGCGTTTGCACGCCCGTGCTACAACAATTATTTAGCAGACATTCAGCAATACACATGAACCAACCTAATATTTAACTACAGCACACTATAAAGTTTACAACAATCATATGAACACAAAGTTTATATCAAATGTTGGAATACAAGTTCACAGCTATTGCTATTGCTCGAAATACAAAGTTTTTAGCCGTTGTTTGGAAAAAAGTGGACACAATTTATCGAAGTTACATCACAACGGTGACAACAATTGTTTTGGAAAAAATTATTGTCTCACCAGCGAGAATGCCAGTATGGACAAGTGAACAAATGCCTAATAGGATCTCATGATCATGGAATAGGGTTGTATAGTTTTCCCCCTCGGTTAGGATTTCTATAAGGATGAACGCAGCAAACCTGCCTCTCACCAAAATAAGATCATCCTTCTTCACGTGTGCACTCCCCATTCTACTTATAAGCTGCAAGCAGATTCTTAGTTAGGTATCTTTCGTCATGTATGTCTGCAAATATTGTTAGGAAACATGAATTGTTGATGATGTCGTGGATTACTAATCGAATGGAGGTTTGACAGACTTTTCGAGGTGGGAACGATTTTCATTACTGCATGCCACACATAAAACCCACAAAGTTTTGTACCACGTGGTTGCTGAGGGCACTGTAATGTTGGTGACAAAATAGCTCACTTAGTTTGGTTTGCTAGCAGGTATTTGTGAAAACTAGGAATAAAGTAGCAACTGTTACCGGGTTAATCACTATGTGTGTCAATTTGTCCTTATGTTCTCCTCTATTGGCCAACGGTCTCTTGATTACCGTCAGGTACTTTTCGAACACACTACAAAAGTAATGAGTTGGAGGATTAAGAAAACAACACGTGAAAGTTAAATCATAAAGTAAACTAGGGAACGATGTAATACCTCTTCAAGAATTTCTGTAAGGGTTTATATTCCAAAGTTCCATGTAGGGAATCTACATACAATACCTTGTTCTATTTAGGAATGATGATAGCTAAGATCAAGTGAACACTGCAAAGGAAAATAACAAACTTACGCCTGATGGTAAAGTAGCAGGATGTACAGATAATTTTTAATAACAAACTTACTCCTGATTGTAAGGAAGCAGGATGGATTCTTTGTCTTGATAATGAGTCAACGCATTCACAACATAGTCGAATGTAGTTTCGTATTGTTGGCTGGAGATGTTCGTGTAAGAGATAAGAGTCGGGTCAAGGAAACCTACCGGTTCTCTCCTGCGGTCGCACTCGAATACCTGGCTCCTAAGTACATGAAAGAGAATAGTTAGCATGTACTGAACAGAAGAAAGATATTAAAATGTGAAATGTATTTGTAAGGGACATACAATGTGAACAAACACATGAATGTGCCATCAACACCATTCAGGTTGAAAAGGCTGAACATCTCTGAAAACTCAATGCCATAACTAATGCCCTCTACGACGCCGTAAAAATCCTCTTTCGTGATAGTGAAGGTCATCTCCTTATTCTCTTTACAATATTGGAGGTACTTTTCATGAAGCCTCTGGCAAGCCATGCCTGATCTTTCTAATTCATCTTCAGTCAACAATGGCTGTCCATGCACGTATGTGGGGCAACTTTGCCCCTCTCCATTGTATTTTCTCTTAAATTCTTCGTCATCTAGGTATTGGTCGTTGACACTCGGTCCAGTAAATTTTCTATTTTTAGTGGTCTTGGGCTTGGGCTTCATCGGAGTTCTATTTTAGTGGTGCTTCTACATGTCTGAAGGAGTTGGCACTACTAGGAAACTGCCTTTCTATGGACAGGCTTTTAGTGGCGCACCAAAAGGGCCATGCGCCACTAAAAAGATTCTGTGGTGCACACCAGCTGGTGCGCCACAGAAAGTGTGACACTTTTGTGGCGCATCCAGGCGCCATGCGCCACAGAAATCATGAATTCTGTGGCGCACCAGAAGGGGTGCGCCACAGAAAGCCTGTGGGCCCCACCTCCAATCTTTGGATTTCGAATTCTAGGGTCCTTTCTGTGGCGCATGAGCACAGATGCGCCACAGAAATGCTGTGGTGCATCTGTGCTCATGCGCCACAGAAAGCTTGGCGGGGCCCACACCAATGATTGGTGGGACAGCAATTCTGTGGCGCATGGACCCACATGCGCCACAGAATTTCAACTTTCTGTGGCGCATGTAGGCCCATGCGCCACAGAATTGCTGTCCCAGATGTACAAAAGGGGAAAAGCCCCCCTTCCCCTACCCATTTGCTCTTCTTCCTCCTCCACCTAGCTCGTGTTCCTCCTCCCTCCCATCCCATTTTGCTCACTCTTTTCTCCATTTTTTGTAGTTAAACCTATTTTGGTCGATAGATAATTGTTGAGAACCGGGAGGCTCCCCATATATACTCTCCTCCTCTCTCCCCCATCTCTTTTCCTCCACTATTTTCTCTCCAACACCACACACTCTCTCGTCCATCGCGGTCACGTCTCGGCAACGAATCTACTAGGTGAGGAAAGTTGGATGGACATGCATATGCATGTTTTGTGTGGCCGGCGGTGTGTGGATGTTTGTATGTTGTGTATGTGAAGTTTGCACGATGGCATGACGATGATTATACATGAAGCTTGTGTGTTGTGCATGAATTGGTCCGGAAGAAACTTTTTGTTGTTGCTTGCGCCGGCGTGGTGCATGGATGTTTGCTGAAATGTTGATTAATTTCCATTTCGGCAAATTTTTGCACCACCCATATGTCATACTTTTAAGAGAGGTCATGCCGAATTTTTTCGGCGACCTTGCATACATGTGTGTTTCTGTTTGTGCATGTTGCGGTTCTAATTATCATATATACTCTCGTCTCTGCTCTATGTATACCGCGTAGTCAACCATGGTCATCATGATAAGCTCCGGTCGAATCAGAAGATACAAGGAAGAAGCGAAGGCGGACATGATTCGGTTCAACAGAAGCCAGATAAGATGTCCATGTTGAAGATGCAAACTTGTGAGGTGGATCGACACTGATTCTGGACAATTGGAGGATCACCTGCTCAGGCGCGGTTTCATGCTGGAACAAGATCATCGTCATGACGAAGGAGATGCCGGCGGACAAGATCATCATCATGACGAAGGAGATGCCGGCGAAGAAGATCATCATCATGACGAAGGAGATGCCGGCGAACAAGATCATCATGAGGAAGAAGATGCCGGCGGACAAGATCATCATCATGACGAAGGAGATGCCGGTGGTGGCGCGAACACGCAGACCCCGCTAACTTCGGCCTTGCAGGACGCTCATGTTCAAGAACTGCTCCTCAAGGAGATGAGCAACGCCAGAGCTACAGCCAGACAGAAAGCCAAGCTGGCGCAAATGGAGATAGACGGGAAGACTCCATTGTATCCTGGGTGCCGGCCCCAGGATACACGTTTGCAAGTAACGCTTGATGCTCTGGAGATGAAGGCGGGAAACAGATGGACCGACGTGAGCTTCGACAAGAACATGAAATTCATGCACGATATTCTCCCCGAGGGGAACACATTGCCAAGTAGTATCGAGGAGGCCAAGAAAGTTGTGTGCCCTCTTGACCTACCGCACGTCAAATACCACGCCTGCATCAATGATTGCGCTATTTATCGGGGCGATTAGATGGACATGACCACATTTCCGGTGTGCGGCCACGGACGGTACAAGAGTGGGAACAAGAAAAATCCTCGAAAAGTGGTATGGTACTTTCCTATCACTCCCCGTCTGCAGCGGTGGTTCGTGGACCCTAAGGAAGCAAAGCTCATGCAATGGCACGCGGAAAGGAAGAAGCCCGAAGAAGATCCGGAGAAGAGCACCATCCTGACCCCACCGCCGCCCAACGCCGCGGCGCAGCCGCCGCTCCCTTTGGTCGCACCGACGCCCCCTACGGCATCGGCACCCAAGAATAAGAGTCCGGACGCCGGCACCGGCGCCCGGGTCTCGACATTAGCCGAGCTGGATGCCATCACCAAGGTAACTAAATAGTTAGTCCGCGTCATATTTTATAAATATGCCTGATTTGATGACTGCCATCTCATGATGATGCCCAACATGTGTTGTTTTGACTCAGGACTCCCCTTGCATACTCCTGCATAGGGTAGTGGCCGGCGGCGAGTTGAAGGAAGTTGGTGCGGGCATTCTCATACTACCAACGAGTCTCGAAATCCACCATGCTAGAATGGACGAGGCTTATATGAAGGTTAAGGTAGTTATGGTACTGTCTGCGTTTTTTGACATCGACCCCCCCGTTAAACCTCCGAGAGCCGATGAGCACTTGGTCTTTGGAAAGTGCCCCGGCTAGGTCACGCCATGGCCGAAGAACCAGATTCGTCTTGGGGGGTCTTGTTGATGAGGGCCCAAGATGCAACACCGGCGCCACCTCGAAATTCCGGGTCACCCCGATCCGTCCCCCGAAGCCCTCGAAGCCTGCAGCCGTCGCCACCGCCCGGAAGGAACCGGCGGTCGTCGCCACCACCAACCGCCACTTAAAACTGTTGGGAGCGTCTGAACCACAACCGTCCCAATTAGGCAACGCCTCTGCACCTCAAGTTGTTGATGGCAACGACGACGATGATGATGAGCATGTCGACATCGGCGCCTTCCTAAACACTGGCGCCAGAGAAGACATATACATGCCTCCTGTGGATGACGAACCACCCTTTCATGCTCACGCCGATCAACCTGCTCGTCCCACTACAGTCACGCAGCGCCTGACCTTCCAGGGTTTATCTCAAGAGACGCCTCAAGGGACCGGCGATGAAGCTCTAGACAAACCGACTACCGTTTTCACCCCTGGCACACTACGGAATACGGTTCGCGCGGGGCTTCCAGGGCAGGTGAAGAACCAGAAGCACAGGAAGAGAAAGGGAGGCGCCTCTTCGAGCCAGCCTCCTATGATTGTCCGGGGTCGTGAAGACTTGGTACCACCCCGTCCGGATGGCATTGCGCACCGACTTCATGAAGCTAGTAAACCGATACTGCCTCCGGAGATGCTCTGCATGGCATATGGACACATGCACGTTTTGCATCAATCTATCCTGCATCTAGAGGGCCTCCTTCTTAAAGACAAGCATCCAAATTACCCGGTGTTCATTGTCCAAGTGCCAATGGATGATGAGTTCGACTTCGTCCGTGAAGCCCCCGCGGATGTGTTCTTCATAGCGTATGAGGACGTCTTCAATCTATTTCACCAAAACCGGCTGAACTATAACTTGGTCCGCCTATACGCGCTCAATGAGGCGAGGCGGATCTATAGAGATAATCTCCAGCTCGTCGCGGTAGCGGATCCCTACTACATGCGTGACAGCCAGCTGGTGGAAGGATCAAGGACACGAACCATGGCGACGGAGCACCTCGAGAGGTTCATGCTGGAAAACAAGAGGAAGAACAGCCTTCTTCTGCCTTTCTTTCCCGAGTAAGTACACACATCTGATCGCCGCTGTCGTAACTTATGCTTTCTTATCGATTTCTTCCATTATTGTTGATCCTTTCCAACATTCCGTTTCAATTGTGTTGAGCAGGGACACTTTCTGTGTCCTCATCATCCTAAACCCGAGGTGGTCCGTTGCCACTTATTTCGACTCGGATAGTAGGAGGAAGAAAGACTACACCAGAATAAAGGGTGTTCTCGATGATGCTATCGAGGGCTACTATCAAAAGGGAGGCGCCTTCAAAAATAAGGCCGAAGTTTTTACGAATGACAAGAAGCACCGGTTCAAGCATGTGACCGAGTTTCCTTGCCTCAAGCAGCAGCCTGGCAGCAAGAAGGATGCCTTGTATGCCCTTTGATTCCTTAAAGGGTATGTCCGAGATGCTGAGCAATTGAGGATGCCATCTTGTATGCGAGAATGGGTCAAACATAACGATAGGCTCACCGATGCTGATCTTAGAGAAGACTTCCATCGCATCGTGATAAAGTTATCGGAAATCATCGTCGATGATGTCAACACAGCAGGGGGGTCTTCAACTACCGCGGCCGAGGTAGGATGTATCCACTTAGATGAATAAATCATGCATACTCTATTTATATTACTAATCAATATATATCCCAATCCATCTCCAGGGTTGCATCAGAGGGACATCGAAAAACGCCTAGAGTTGCAGAGTGACAACAGGACGTGGACGACGAAAGAGATGTATAAGCCGTTCCCGGCGCCGCTCCCCAAGAAGAAGGCTCCATGATCGTCGTGCTCCTGCTCTTGCTAACCATCATCGCCGATGTACTCTATTCGATCCTAGTGTAGGCGGTGAACACTTTATCTGTAACATGTGAAACTTTTGTATCAACATTTGTGTAAAAATTCCGCACTTGTCACTCGATCTATATGTATGTTATCTCGGGATATAAGTAATGCGATGACATAGTAATGTGTTTGGTTTCATATACCTATGAAAAATATTGTTGTTTCTGTTATATCTATATAAATACTGTAATATACCTGTATTACTGTAATATACCGGTATTTGTACAGCGGGCAGCAGTAAATTGCCAAATCCTATACAGCAATTCTATGGCGCACTACTGTTTTTTCTGTGGCGCACTTATTTCTGTGGCGCACCCCCTGCTAGTGCGCCACTAAAAATGTTTCTGTGGCGCATGGACACTGGTGCGCCACAGAATTGTGTGATTTCTGTGGCGCACCTAGGGGTGCGCCACAGAATTTAGATTTTTCTGGTGTGATGTCTGTGGCGCACCCACCATGTGCCACAGAAAGGCACAGTGGGTGCGCCACAAAAAGCCTTTTCCCTACTAGTGTGGGGCGGAGGCGGAGGCGACAGATGAGCCTGTTGTGGCTGAGGAGGCAGGGACGGCAGTTGAGCCTCCTGTGGCTGAGTCGAAGGCAACAGATGAGCCTGATGTGGCCGAGGAGGCAGGGACGACAGTTGAACCTACTGTGACCGAGGCGGAGGCGACAGATGAGCCTCCTGTGGCTGAGGCGTAGGCGGTTTTGGTGTAGCTTCAACCAAGTTGGTGGTGTTGTTCACCACAAGGGAAGTATAGGTGAGTTACCATCGACAGACAGTGTTGGTGTGGCTTCACAATTCTGTGCAACCATTGTATCTTCAACTGCTGGTTCTCTGGAAGGCTGTTTGGTCAAAATATCAAGGAGGAGCTATGCTGAACGGAGGCCTTCAGATGATGCCAACTGTCGAGAAGGTGTTGAGGTGGATGGCAGGGCATTGAGAAAACAAATCTTCTTCTTGGGCCACTGTACGTATCTCAGCTTAGCCTAGCCCAAGCTTTGTACATATGCATCTACGCGGGTGTTAAATAGCAAGATGCCTTTGAAGCCAGCCATGACTTGTCCACTAAGCACATCGCATAACCTGGCTTTAAGGGCACACCATCCACTTGAGGTAGCACATCGGTAGGTGGCTGAACCATACCTAGTGCTGCCACCAAGGGATGATGCGTCATCACGGTTACATGCACATGTAGATTGCATCTCACTAGGCTCGTGATGTCATCCACATCATATTTGCCGGTTTCTACAAGGCCATCAACCGACAATGATCCACAACTACTCCTGGCTGTAGGGCACTCCCCCGGTGGGGATCAAGGTGACCGTTTTGAATCTGCTTCATGATATTGGCCATTATATTTTGCTCTATTGCTTTCATTTGGGCGTCATGTCTAGCCTTTGTCATTGCCTTCCTTTCAGCCTGGTCTATCGTGAAAGCCTTTTTGTGGCCAACATGGGTGTCGTACGTCCGAGACCGACCAGAGGGCTCAGGCGTAGCCAAAGCTTTTGAGAGAATGCCATCTTTCCCTCGTGCCAGAATCTCTCCGCTGTCCCTTTTATTTTTCAGCTCCAGCTAGAGATAAGACAAGTAGTACACTGAATTCAGTACATAAGTAAATATTATGCCAGTTAATGAGGAAACAACTTAGCTTATATATGCTATTACCATTGTTTGATGTAACTTTTGGGTCTTGGGGTGACTTATAACAAGTTCACCAACTTCGTTTGTTTTAGACCTCGCCCTCAAGAAGTCTCGTGCCCGTTCACCTTCAAGATCAGCATAAGGTACCGTGCCCCCCCAAAGCAACTGCTTCTTCATCCTGTTTTCTCCATATGGGCTTGGAACCAGCATATCCAAGAACCCCCATATTATGGGGGTGCTTTTTTTACTGATGAGGGCGCTGCCGGCTTTACTCTTTGTTAGGAACTCCTCCGTCCTCCTATACTTCTTTAACTCCTTCCAGTCGTCAGGTTTATTGAAGGGGTATACAAGTGTCGCATCCCGATTTTTCTTCTAGAATTTGGAGTATAGACGATGCCTGAAGTTACGGAACGAATCCTTTGCTTTAGAAAGAGCAGCAACTTGAACTGCAGGCTTCCATTCCTCATTTGCGAGATGGAACTGGCTCATTATGGCGTTGCGATGGAACTCTTTTCACCTGCAGTGACTTGACTCCAGTCATCAACCGTAATGGGGACCTTTTCCCTGACTACACACCCACACAATATCTTTAATTTCCTATGTGCCTTGACTGGTTTCAACGGGGCACCACTTTTCTTGTCAATCATCTCCACTGTAAATGTTCCTCTTGGCCTTAGGGTTTGTTTTCTAATTCCTCGACCCCTAGGTTTCATGATATATTGATCCTGCTGCGAGGATGAGCTTGAGGACCCTTCATCACCAGATGACAGCACTGAATAACAGGTGAATAATAGAAGGTGGATTTCAGCACTAATTAAAACTAAAAGGTCCGACTTTACAGTGTGTAATACAGTTAATTAGCACAACTAAGCTGTCCCAAGTGTGTCTCCGGCATGTATGAAGTCGCCGCTGTCTGCCCCTTCCTCTATTGCGGGCAAATCTGTGGCGGCAACAACTCCGGGAGCCAAATCAGTGGAGACGGCGGCCAAATCTGTGGCGGCAGCATCTTTGGGAGCCAAATCTGTGGCCACGGTTGTCGCCTGAGGGGGGCATTGAGCCCACCCACTGGACGTTTTCGCTAACCAAGACGTCGGTGCGACGCCGTCGTAGCCTGGAGCTGTCCCGCGGCGTCGATTGGGGGACGACCAGGGCAGCCATCTGCGCCGCATGGGTGGCCCGAGTAGTCCGCATAATGAACTCATATGAGCGTGAGTACGCCGCCGGGGGTGGTGTTGAAGACGGAGGCGGCGAAATGTGAGGGGTGGGCGGGAGGAAATGCGAGTGGTGGTAGGTAGGTCGCCATAGTCTAAGCCAAGAAGTAGGGTCACATCGGCAACGGAGCTTTCAAAATTTCCATTGCCAATGCGGTATAAATAGATTATCCTTCGGATTTTGAATAAACATAGCGTTTACGGTTGAAAATTTAGAAATAAAAACAGCACATTACTTTGCCAATTCGTATAAATAGATTATCCATCGGAATTTAAATAACCGTAGCGATTACAGCCCAGAATTAAGAAATACAATTATCACTTTAGAGTGCAAATTAATTTGTTTATTCTTCGTCCTCCTCCAGTAAAACTGGATCAACCTGAATATTTCCTTTGTATGTTGCCCCATCGGAGTGATCATCTCTTGCGTAAAAGCCATCTCCAGGAACCTGTCGGCTATTGATCTGTATTCGTTCTCCAGTTGCTGGCAAGTATTCATACTAGTTGTAGTATTATTCATCAGTAACATCCTCCACCCCAACGATCTTCCTTTTCCCATTCATCACAACATAGCAATTTTTATGTAGTAGGTTTTTGACATAGAAGATCTAGGTGGCTAAAATGAAAGGTTCATCTTTGTATCCCAATTCGTTGAGGTTGACAGATGTAGTGCCGTAGTGGTCAACTTTCACATGACCCGGTTTGACCCATTTGCATTTAAACAATGGAACCGTGAGTAATGTATCGTACTCAAGCTCCCGAATCTCCTCTATTAGTCCATAGTACCAATCCATCCTCCCATTCGGATCTACCGCTTCCACTTTAATAGAGCTATTCTGATACATGGTCTTGTTGTCTCTATTCTTTGTATAAAAGGTAGCCATTCAGGTCATATGCTTCCCATTTATGAACCGTAAAGTTTGGCTTTCTTGCCAAACTTTTTAAAGTCTCGTCATCATCCCGACACAATTCATCATCAGCCAATCAGCGAATCTCGAGTTATGCAGTTTCAAGACTTGTGCTTCCTTCTGATTCTCTGTCAAGCCTCGGCCTCCTAGCTCAATTCTAAGTAGATTCTTGTGAGCATCCACATATGGTGTAACGACTGCAAGGTTCTGCAATACGTACAAATGTGCTTTCTCAAATAAACCGCAGTCTGGCCAACATGATTTATCTCTCATTAACCCTTTTCCATCTAGCCTCCCCTCATGCCTAGACAGAGGCACCCTGATAGTTCGGTGGCCATTCATGTAGCTGATGAAATACTCAACCACCTCCTCCGAGAGATATCCTTCAATGATACTTGCCTCTGGCCGATACCTGTTATGGACATAGTGTTTGAGTATACCCATGAAGCGCTCAAACGGATACATAGTGCGCAGATACACTGGACCGCTTTAACTCATAAACAATGTGTACAATTAGATGGACCATTACATCTAAAAACGAAGGGGGGGGGGGGAAGAACATCTCCAGCTGGCAGATAGTCTTCACAACATCTTCTTGCAATCTATATAGTTTTAATGGATCTATTACCTTCTGGTATATAGCGTTGAAAAAATCACATAACCTCATGAGAGCCTCTCGAACGGGTTTAGGCAACATATTTCTAATTGCCACAGGGAGCATCGGTGTCATCATCACATGGCAGTCACGTGACTTCATCCCCATCAGTTTCTTTTCTTCAAACGACACTAGACTCCTGATGTTTGCGCAGTATGCTGACGGAACTTTCATATCATACAATACGCAAGAACTCCTTAACTCTTCCTTCGATAACTGGTAGCAAGCAGGTGGGAGATACCACTGGCCATTAGCCTTCTCTTCTGGCTTCAACTTTTTCCTTTTATATTTCAATGCAAGAATATCCCGCCATGAATTCATACCATCCTTCATTTTATCCTTGTTATTCATTAGACATCCAAGAATGCTCTGATACGTCTCAAACGTATCTATAATTTTTTATGTTACGTGCTTGTTTTATACATATTGCTACATGTTTTACATACACTTCACGCCATTATTATGCATTTTCTAGAACTAACATATTAACAAGATGCCACAGTGTCAGTTTCTGTTTATTATGTCTGTGCATTGCAGAAAAGGTCCAAAAACCAAAGTGCTCAGAAAATCCCGAAAAATTCCATAAATTCTATTTCGCCAGAATACTCCGTGAGCCAGAAGGATAAGTCCGGGGGAGGCCCATAGCCTCCTCGCCAGGGCTCGGCGTGGCCTGGAGGGGTGTGGCGCCGAGGGGTAGCGTGGTCGACTCGTGCACCCCCTCACGTTGCCCTTTGGCTTATTTATTGCCTCCACGGAGAAAACCCTAGAACGTTCGACGATTTCTCCAGAAAAGCTCTGTAGCGCCGCCGCCACCAAAAACCCTAATTCGGGGGACAGAAGTCTCTGTCCTGGCACCCTGCCGGGATGGGGAAGTGTCCCCCGGAGCCATCTTCATCGCCGTTGCTGCCTCCCATGATGAGGAGGGAGTAGTTCTCCATCGAGGCTGAGGGCTCTACTGGTAGCTATGTGGTTCATCTCTCTCTCCCATGGTGTGATCTTTATGTGATCATGAGCATTGTAATCTAGTTGAATTCATAGATGTTTCCCCTTCATTGTTATAATTATGCTACTTAAGTGGTTTTATCATTATGATCTTCAGAGTCATGTGACAACACAATACCAAGGTGACAGTGTGGGTGGCGTGTATGGCTCCATTAATAAGATTAGAGGGATATTTACCATGAGTTGTTCTTATGTTGGATGTCACTATAAAAATGTGGTGTTTGTGGACCATTTTAGGATGCTCATAGTGACAGCGTGGGGTGTCCTAGATGTGGAATACAGACTTTAAGGTGAGCTTTTATAGCCCTACGCGATTGTCTTGGTGTTCTATGATATTGTGGTGTTTGTTTACTCAGACTTTAAGGTGTGCTCTTTGTAGCCCTACGTAGTAGATTGGTATTTCTATCCAACGGGAGAATAGTTCAGAGTTGCATAGTGATGGAAGTATTTATGTGTTCAATTATGTTATTATTGTTGAGAGTGTCCACTAGTGAAAGTATAATTCCTAGGCCTTGTTTCCAAGCATTGAAACACCGTTTACTCTCAGTTCTGCTGCATATTTGCTCGTTGCTATTTTTACTACAGATTGCAATTACCACCTGTTATTATCTATATCACTTGTATTTTGATATCTCTTCGCCGAACTAGTGCACCTATACATCTGACAAGTCTATTAGGTGTGTTGGAGACACAAGAGACTTCTTGTATCTTAATTGCAGGGTTGCTTGAGAGGGATATCTTTGACCTCTACCTCCCTGAGTTCGATATACCTTGGGTTCTTCACTTAAGGGAAACTTGTTGCTGTTCTACAAATCTCTGTACTTGGAGGACCAACACTGTCTACAAGAATAGAAGTTATAGTAGACATCACGCTCTCAGTTACGTTTTTCTCAAAATGCATGACATCGATACAATGTTGAACGTCCAGATATGCCCAATACTTCAATGCCAAATAAACGGATCTTTTCTACCGCACTACCTTCTCACGAGGTTGAGGTTTCTTCCCCTTACCAAAAATAGTGTGCATATCCTTCGTCTGTTCATCGACATCCGCTCCTGAAAATGGTACTGGCGTGTCACCGGTCTCAATCGTATTATCGAACTGGGCCTTCAATTTACGATCCGGGTGATTCCTTGCCAAAAACCTACGGTGGCGCATTTACACTGTCTTCCTTGAATTCGACAGCCAAACACTTTCTGTTCTCCCTTTGCAAGTGACACATGCAAAGGGTCCCTTCAAACTCTGCCCTGACAAGTTCGCAAGTGCAGGATAATCTTGAATGGTCAGAAACAACATTGCTCTGAGATCAAACTGTTCTCTCTTGAATGCATCATACATTCTTACCCCATCCCACAGTACTTGTAGTTCTTCGACAAGTAAACTCAAGTAAACACCAATGTCATTCCCAGGTTGATTTGGTCCTTGAATAAGCATCGACATCATGATATACCTCTTCTTCATGCACAACCAAGGAGGAAGGTTATAGATTGCTAAAATAACTGGCCAAGTGCTATGTCTGCTGCTCATGCTGCCAAAAGGATTCGTTCCATCGGTACTCAGTGCAAACCTTACATTTTTGGGGTCACTGCCAAAGATTGGGAACTCATAATCGACAAGCCTCCACTGTGGTCCATTAGCCGGGTGCCTGAGCAGCCCATCATCTTTCCTTTTATCGGCATGCCAACGCATCAGCTCTGACTGCGTTGGGTCTGCATACATACGCTTCAATCTGGGTATTATTGGCAAATACCACACAACCTTGTAAGGGACTCCCATCGTGACCTCATCCTCTCCCTTGTCTTTGTGTTTTGCTAGGTTGCGTTTGTAACGAGGAAAGTTACATATGGGACAACGCCGCATATTTTCATTTTTCCCTCAGTACAGAATACAATCATTATTACAAGCATGTATCTTCACGTACTCGGCTGGAATGGGGCAGATCACCCTCTTGGCATGGTATGTGCTCGCTGGAAAGTCACTTCCAGGTGGAAGTAATAATGCGACAAGTTTTAACAGTTTTGTGAAGCTCACATCGGATAAACTACTCTCTGCCTTGTATTTCAACAATTCTAATGTCGCCTCCAACTTGCTGAGCTTGCATTCCGGATACAAAGGTTTCTTCGTGTCTGATGGCCCTTGAAGAGGTTGATCTACGGTGCCAGAAAACACTTTGCTGCGCGCTAAGTTGACGAGGGAATATCTTGCAGTTTTGCTTCTATCACCCCGTCAACGGCGCCAGAAAGCAGTCTTGATCTCTGGTGCGTAGTTACCTGTGTCAAAAGTAAATGGGTTAGGTTGAGACTCCAAGTGCAGAGTGTGTAGTAGTGGAAGACGTGTTTTCCCCACGAGGGTGACTCGAGGGTTTAATATCGAACTCTCGGGGAATCAGTAGTGAAGATATATCTTCTTATCCTTCTTTTGGTTACCTACAAAACAAAGTTAAATGTTTTGGTCCTCAACCTCACCTGTGGTTGTCAAGCACAAGGTGTAAGAATGATATCAAGATAGTTATGCAATGCAAACAGGAAATAAATATGCAATGGTGGTGGATGCAATGGTAAATGATATTTTTGGGTTTTTTAATGATGTATGCAAGATGAAAAGTATTTTTGTATTTTCGGATTTAATGATGGCTGAAAATGGAAAAGTGGTATATGGTGTTGGAAAGGTGTTTCTTATGATTAAAAATGGACCGGGGTTCATGGTTTCACAAATGCACTCTCTCTTTATAAAGTGGCAGACAATGGAACACACACAAGTTAACATATGAGATTGCAACACAGGTTTGATAACAAGTTACTTAGATATATGGGCATCACGTCCTAACATAGAGACCTTTTGGTTATTAGTCTCTCTTATACTCCACCAAGATGCGAACTAAATCATAACACCTCAGTAATTAAGATGACTCAGAGTATAGCAATAAGTTTCATGACATGAAGTGAAAATAAGAACATGCTGGATCTAGTCACAGGAAGAAGTTGGTCACCCTCAACCCTTGCAGCATGGTATTTTTGTTTATCCCTAGTGAGGTAACAAAGTAAGGTAAACACCCAAGTGGATCGCGATATTAAGTTGTCAGCTTACCGCACTCACCACTCCCCGTTACTCCAACTAATGCACACGTTCCCCCACACACGCTCTCATAAACATGCTTGATCATAACAAGTAGACAAGAACGGGGTACATAATATGCATCTATACTCATAACTGAAACAAACATTGCAATCTCAAACATATATTAACTCATAGAAAGATCCACCACATAGGTATTACAACGGTGACCGTAATCATGTTCAGCAGCTCATACGGTACTAATTAGTGAAGCTCAAGAGAGGAGAGATACATAAGTTACTTCCACAAACCCATAGTCCAGAGGTGGACTACTCCCTCTTCATCATGGAGACGGTGGAGAAGTCGATGGAGAAGATGGAGACCACACCGGCAGCGCCCCGCCGGAGTTTTCCCCCTCCAATCTGCAGCTCCTGATCTCCGTTTCGGTGTTTCTGTGTTTGTGCGGCGCTCCTTCCAGAGAACGTCGGGGACCTTTTTTATAGGCGTTTTTAGGTCAAGACGGAGTCGGTGGACGAAAGATCGACGGCAACGGAGCCACGAGGCCCAAATGTGGGCCCCACGCGGCCACAGTACCTGGCCGCGTGGGCCACCCCTTTTGCCTTGCGGCTCCGTTTGCTTGATTCCTTCGCTCCTACGTCTTCTTCCTTCCAAAATAACGCCTGTATTTTTCCAGATTTTTGACGACGTTTGGGTCCCTGAAACATAAAAGGAAAGAAATAGGGTTTTCTGCCTGCGCAGGGTTAATTCCATAAAAATAGGAAACAATTGATTTATTTCCTAAAATCATTAAATAACAGTAATATAACCCTTATATGATGCAAATATGATTGGAATATAAGTGATATGTGCAAAGTTCATGTATGCATTTTACATGCATCAACATCCCCAAGCTTAACCATGCTCGTCCTCGAGTATGAAGGTGATAAAACTAACATGGACTTTGCAATATAGCACTAACAATGGATATCAAAGATGATTGCTACTGCTACATAGAGTCAAATGATTCATTCTTCAAAGGAGTAGCAATATGCAAAATAGTTTATGAAGTGATATCAAGTATTCAATGCAAGGATGTTCAATGATAGTTCACAAAGTGTAACATAACAGATAGTAATATGGACATTCTTACTTTTGCATACATGTGGTCCATAGAGTGATGATGAAAATCTGAATATGTTTGGTGGACACTTTGGAAAGATGAATAAGTGAGTAGAGGTAAAGCATGCATAAGTTTCATCTAACCTCCAAACTCTCCTACTTAAGTTAATGATTGCAATGTGGTAATACTTGGTGTCAAGCTCTCATTCCCCTATCATAGCATCTTGAATGATTATAGTTTAATGTGAGAGCAAATATGAGTAGTGTGCTTGACAAAGTAAAGGTTGGATGTCTCATGCCCCTTGAATACAAGTACCTACACCATGAGTTACTCAACTTGGGAAAAGCAAGTTCAAGTTATCTATCATTGTAAGTAATAATAGTATCATCAAGAGCGTCAACTGGGGTACCTCTTGTCCCAGGATATGGAACAAGCCCATATCAAAATGACAAGACAAACAAACAAGATGAAAAACCTCAACACCCTTTTTATTTACCATTGGAATAGCTTTTTATTGTAAGGTGTGTCATAGATAATTCACCATAGCATGTAAGTAAATTTCCACCATGAATAATGCATGGCTTAGATTAGCGGCCCAGGCGTCTCTCTAACCATTTATACAAACTCATTCAAACTAAATCATTTCCCCCTTATTTCACCATGATAGGCATCCATAGACAAAAGCACATGATATCAACTAAATGGAGCATGTTGAAAGCTTTGCATGTGACAGCACATATGGGCTAACTCCCAACCTCGGACATTTATCAAGCCACTAGCATCATAATCTTAATCACAATGGGTCATGTTTTATTTATAGCAATGATAGTAAAAATGTGCATCAAGTTCATGAGAGCTATATAACCAACTTTTCCCATGGCAATCAATAACATAATCATTTTCATTCAGAGGTATAGATAACACAAATATCATGATGAACATACTCGGAATAGCATATAGCTAGTAGGTAGATATGGTGGACTCACTGGAATAACTTTGGTTGAAGGTGTTGGAAACAAGTTTTGACTTGTTGGAATGTTTGGGCTAGCAAAAGGGAGAAAGTTGACCATCTAGATGCATGCATGAGTGTCCATAGAACTAACTAATCCATGTTAAACCAAGTAAAATAACAATCAGCACCAAAACATGAATAAGTGATAGCTCTTCAAAAAGGATTTGCAAACTATTACTCATAAACAAGCTCATGAATCATGCAACTATATGTATCATTAAAAATCAACTCAAACATCCCTTTTCCCAATCTTATAAAAGCATCCAACATATTTCAACCCATATTTCCAGTAGCTCTCCATATATAAATGATAGTGTGGTGGTCTCTCAAAAAATCAAACCAAAACAAACAAAAGACGCTCCAAGTTTATGCGATAAAGTGTTTCGATCGAAAAACAGAAGTTGGACGTGTGCAAACCGAGAGTGTGTAGGTCCAGTGGGGTTGTCTTCACATCCCCAAGCTTATGGTCTTCACCATCCTTGGATAGCTCTTGGTGCATCTCCTCCAATCCCTGTGAAAAAACTTCAAAACACCGTTTCTCCCATTTCTTTTCTGTGGGGTGCATTAATAGTGATAAACAAATATGTTTCTTGCTGCATATAATCCTTGAACAAAAATTCATATGAGATGTCCAGAAAGTGTATAATGTTGTATGCCTACTCATAAACTCAATTGGATCAAAAAGATTCAACTTAAAAGCTCAAAGCATGCATCAAACAAAATGGGACAGAATCTGTCCAGAAAAACAGCAGCAGCAAAACGTATTTTTCTACCCTACCAAACTTTCTCGAAAAATTCCGAAAAAATTCATGCATACAGAGGATGAAAAGTTGCAACTACAGTTCAAATATGAGCTCATTCGGAGTTACAGAATAAGAATTAAAAATCATACCGTGCACTGATTCGTGCAGGAATAAAATCTCCGAACGCTATAAGCAACTTTTTCAAACCAAAAAGGGTAAAACTTGGCACTTTATTGAAAATTCCAGAACCTAAACTAAACAAAGTCTCTTGTTACAGCAAGAGGACACAAAGAAAATCACACAAAAAATAACCGGGTTGCCTCCCGCAAAGCGCTTTCTTTATAGCCATATAGCTAGGCTTCTTACTTGTTGTTTATTGTGGACGAAGCTCATGAGGGAGCTTGAACTTTGGTGGTTCCCTCTTCCTTGGGAAGTGTTCCATGCACTTCTTGTGTGGGAACTGAAACTTCACATTCCCTTCCTTTGAATCAATGATGGCACCTGTGGTACGAAGAAAAGGTCTTCCAAGAATAATAGGACTAGAGGTTTTATTCCCCATATCCATGATTAGAAAATCCACAGGCACAAAAGTCATATGTAACTCCACCATAACATCACTTACTTTTCCTAAAGCATGTTTAATAGAGTCATCAGCAAGTGCAAGTTCAATGGAGCATTTTTCAAGATTTTTCAATTCAAGCACTTCATATAGTTCTTTAGATAAAACAGAGACACTAGATCCTAGATCAAGTATAGCATGGTGTGTCTCTTTTCCAATAGTTACTAGTACCTTAGGAATCCACATATCCCCAAGCTTAGGTGGTATCATAGCCTCTTGGTTGTACCTAGCAATCTTTTCTTTCAAGACATGATTAGCAATATAAGAACCAAAGCCAGCTTGATTAGTGTTGATGGAAGGATCACTTGCAATTTTTGTAAGATAGATATTAATTCATGCAAGCTACAATTTTCTAAGTCAAGCAAAGGATCCTTGACTTCACTAAGCATTTTAACTTCCTCAACTTTCTTTTCTAACTCAATCAGCATAAGAGATTCATCATGTTCATTTTCATTTTGCCTAAAAGAAAGAATGTTGTTTCTATTTTGCAAAATTTTAACAGGGGGATAATATTTCTTAATAAAAACTTCTTTTAGATCATCCCAAATTTTAATGCTATCAATAGGTAATGAATGCAACCACTCTTTAGCTTTTCCTCTAAGTGAGAAAGGAAATAACTTCAGTTTTAGAATATCACTTTCCACATTTTTAAATTTCTGCATGTCACATATTTCAACAAAGTCATGAAGATGCATAGAGGCATCCTCCATAGCACTACCACCAAATTGTTCCCTAGTTATCAAGTTCAACAAACTAGGACTTACTTCATAACTATCAGATTTAATCTCAGGTGTGGCAATAGCTCTTGTGATAAATTGATCAATAGTCACACAACTTAGTTCTTTCTCCCATTTTAGCAAGTTTTTTTTTGTATTTTTTAATTTTTTTATGCAAAACTGAAAATAAATATGCAGGCAGAATATGATATGCAATGACACTAACAAAACAAATAAATTGCTTTGTAAGTAAAGATGGATAAGATGGTGCTCACGTAGGTGCAACCTCCCCAAGCTTAGGTGTTAGCACAAGTTGGTGAAGTTGACTTCGTTGTGAGATGAATGCGATGATGCACACCCTTGGATAAATCTCTCAGCTATGATTCCCCGGCAACGGCGCCAGAAAATAGTCTTGATGGCCCTTGAAGAGGTTGATCTACGGCGCCAGAAAACACTTTGCTGCGCGCTAAGTTGACGAGGGAATATCTTGCGGTGTTGCTTCTATCTCCCCGTCAACGGCGCCAGAAAGCTGTCTTGATCTCCGGTGCGCAGTTACCTGCGTCAAAAGTAAATGGGTTAGGTTGAGACTCCAAGTGCAGAGTGTGTAGTAGTGGAAGACGTGTTTTCCCCACGAGGGTGACTCGAGGGTTTAATATCGAACTCTCGGGGAATCAGTAGTGAAGATATATCTTCTTATCCTTCTTTTGGTTACCTACAAAACAAAGTTAAATATTTTGGTCCTCAACCTCACCTGTGGTTGTCAAGCACAAGGTGTAAGAATGATATCAAGATAGTTATGCAATGCAAACATGAAATAAATATGCAATGGTGGTGGATGCAATGGTAAATGATATTTTTGGATTTTTTAATGATGTATGCAAGATGAAAAGTATTTTTGTATTTTCGGATTTAATGATGGCTGAAAATGGAAAAGTGGTATATGGTGTTGGAAAGGTGTTTCTTATGATTAAAAATGGACCGGGGTTCATGGTTTAACAAATGCACTCTCTCTTTATAAGTGGCAGACAATGGAACACACACAGAGTTAACATATGAGATTGCAACACAGCGTTTGATAACAAGTTAATTAGATATATGGGCATCACGTCCTAACATAGAGACCTTTCGGTTATTAGTCTCTCTTATACTCCACCAAGATGCGAACTAAATCATAACACCTCCGTAATTAAGATGACTCAGAGTATAGCAATAAGTTTCATGACATGAAGTGAAAATAAGAACATGCTGGATCTAGTCACAGGAAGAAGCTTGGTCACCCTCAACCCTTGCAGCATGGTATTTTTGTTTATCCCTAGTGAGGTAACAAAGTAAAGTAAACACCCAAGTGGATCGCGATATTAAGTTGTCAGCTTACCGCACTCACCACTCCCCGTTACTCCAACTAATGCACACGTTCCCTCCACACACGCTCTCATAAACATGCTTGATCATAACAAGTAGACAAGAACGGGATACATAATATGCATCTATACTCATAACTGAAACAAACATTGCAATCTCAAACATATATTAACTCATAGAAAGATCCACCACATAGGTATTACAACGGTGACCGTAATTATGTTCACAGCTCATACGGTACTAATTAGTGAAGCTCAAGAGAGGAGAGATACATAAGTTACTTCCACAAACCCATAGTCCAGAGGTGGACTACTCCCTCTTCATCATGGAGATGGCGGAGAAGTCGATGGAGAAGATGGAGACCACACCGGCAGCGCCCCGCCGGAGTTTTCCCCCTCCAATCTGCAGCTCCTGATCTCTGTTTCGGTGTTTCTGTGTTTGTGCGGCGCTCCTTCCAGAAAACGTCGGGGGGCCTTTTTTATAGGCGTTTTTAGGTCAAGACGGAGTCGGTGGACGAAAGATCGACGGCAACGGAGCCACGAGGCCCAAACGATTGGGCCCCACGTGGCCACAGTACCTGGCCGCGTGGGCCACCCCCTTTTCGCCTTGCGGACTCCGTTTGCTTGATTCCTTCGCTCCTACTTCTTCTTCCTTCCAAAATAACGGCCTCTGTATTTTTCTAGGATTTTATGATGACGTTTGGGTCCCTGAAACATAAAAGGAAAGAAATAGGGTGTTCTGCCTGCGCAGAGTTAATTCCATAAAAATAGGAAACAATTGATTTATTTCCTAAAATCATTAAATAACAGTAATATAACCCTTATATGATGCAAATATGATTAGAATATAAGTGATATAGTGCAAAGTTCATGTAGGCATTTTGCATGCATCATTGTCCGCCGACTAACAGAGGAAATTATTTATCTCATCATT
Organism: Poa pratensis; assembly: GCA_947311845.1. NCBI lineage: Eukaryota > Viridiplantae > Streptophyta > Magnoliopsida > Poales > Poaceae > Poa > Poa pratensis. The sequence continues at coordinate 58,703,425 of CAMZMU010000041.1, forward strand.
ACCTTCCATATTATCCTCCAAATCATTTATCATCTGTTCTAGGTTTTTTTGTGGACTATCGGCACTGGTTGCATCTTGATGCACATCATCATCAGCGTTGCCCAAACCATCTCTGGCATTGACTTCATGATTATCTTTGCTCAAATTATCAAGGTTGTCGGCAAAGATTGCTGGTTGTTGTTCACCGTGTTTTGACCAACATGTGTACGATTCCATAAATCCCCTCAAAATTATGTGTTGTTCTATCTTATGTCTTCTTTGCCACATGACTTCATTCTTACAGACAGCACAAGGACAAAACATCTTCGGTTGATTACTTTCTAGCATGTGTTGCGAAGCCCTGTCCAAGAATTCAACCACACCTTGTGAGAATTCTGGACTCGTGCGACAACCGTACATCCAAACTCGATCACGATCCATCTAGTAAAATGGCAAACTACAGATGTAAGATTTAGACTCCGCGCTCCTAAATCACAATAATTAAAAAAATAAGTAGTAGGTTTTCGGGTTATACCACCGCCCCAGTAGCTGGAACAGGGACCAAGCTTCCCTGAGCTGCCTCTCGACGCCGCCAACCAACACGCTGCCTCTCGCACTAGTAGGAAAAGGCCTACCGCTGGCGGGTAGAAAACAGTTACCGCTGGCGAACAGGCGCCCGCCAGCGATGCATACGCCAGTGGTAATAGTTACCGCTGGCAGGCGCCGTGCCCGCCAGCGGTAAGGGGTTACCGCTGGCGGGCAGAAATAGCGCACGCCAGCGGTAGATGCGATACCGCTGGCGGGCACGGCTTCCGCCAGCGGTAAGTTAGTAGGAATTAAAAAAACAAATTAGTTAATACATTAATTTATTACGAATAGGACCCCAGATCTATTAGCAATTACAAACAACCTAGAAAGCAAACAAATTACAATCTGGTCCCTGCGCCCCTCTGCCGTGCTGCCCATCTCGATCTCCCCAATCCCGCCGCCATCGCCTAGCTCGCTGGCGACCGGGCTCCGCCTCGACCCAGCGCCGTCTCGCCGGAGCTGGATGGGCGGAGGAGCTGCAGGAGTTGACTGTCCGGTGAAGGTCAACGAGGGCGGCGGCCGGCGGTGCCAGCGCAGTCTCGGTCACGATGAGCTTCTGCTCGACCTCCTTGGCGATGGAGATTGTCGATGTCGTCGAGGTTGGAGGTGCCGGAGGCGGTGGCCGGGGAAAATAAGAGGCGCACGCTGGCGGCGCCTCGACCCAGCGCCTCCGGCGGACGGCGGCGGCGTGGAGCACGGCCGGCAGGCGAGGGGCGCGGTCGAGCAGGGAGGCGGCGCGGCCATCGCCAGTTCGTGCATCCGAACCATCGTGCCTCAACTAGCTAGCTCGTGCGTGAGAGAGAGAGAGAGGAATCATGCGTTGCGTGTGTGGCGCAGAGAGAGCCTGCAGGTCACATGCTACGCGTGTGGATGCGTGTTCGATCCTATGACTCACAGCCTTTCTGAGAAAACACATGATCCGTGGGACTTGCTGATAATACATGTTTATAGATGATTTATTTTTTTGTGAAGAAGTTTCTTAAAAAATTTGTAAAAACTTAAGTATATTATTTTTTCTATCAACTACTACACATAAGAGGACTCCATGCCAAAGAACTTTATTTTTTGAGTATTTTTTTACTTTCTTTGATTTTTTTGAAAAAATGGTCAAAATGGCCACCATGGCTATTCGTCGAAAGGGGTCGAATTTTCCGAAACTATCGACGGTTTTGTGATATAATCACCACTTGTGTAGCTTAAAATAATTTTTGTACAATTTCCAGAGCAAACTATCACACACTTGTAGTTCAAATTTGAATTACTTTCGGAAAATCGGCATAAAGTCGTTTAAATAGGCGAAATTAGGTAGAAACTGAGAAAATTGCTAATATTTCTGTATTATCCATCAAATATGGTCTAATTTGTGTGGATATTGGATGGGTGTCATTTTGCACCATATTTGTTATTCTTGCTTCACAAAAAAAGTCATTTTTGACATTTAAAAAATAAAAAATAATATTTATAAAAATAATTTGAAAAAACTCAGTTCAGCAACATTGTTTGACATACGAAGGTACACCTATGTGTCAAATATGGGCACATTATCACAAACTATGCCACAGGAATGATCATATCTAGGTTATTTGAACCGAAACTCATACATGTTTATATATGATTGATCTTTTTGTGAAGAAGTTTTTTGAAAACTTTGTAAAAACTCAAGTTTATCATTTTTCCTATCAACTAATACACATAAGAGGACTCTAAGCCAAAGGATTTCATTTTTTGAGTATTTTTTGACTTTATTTGATTTTTTTGTAAAAATGGTCAGAATGGCCACCATGTCTATTCGTCGAAAGGGGTCGAATTTTTCAAAACTATTGTACCTTAAAATAATTTTTGTAAAATTTTCAGAGCAAACTATCACACATTTGTAGTTCTAATTTGAATTACTTTCGGAAAATCGTAGGTAGGAACTGAGAAAATTAATAATATTTATGGATTATCCGTCAAATATGGTCTACTTTGTGTGGCCATTGGATATGTGCCATTTTGCACCATATTTTTTGTACTTGCTTCACAAAAAAAGTCATTTTTGACATTTAAAAAATAAAAAATGATATTTATAAAAATAATTTGAAAAAACTCAGTTCTGCAACATTTTTTGTCATACCAAGGTACAGCTATGTGTCAAATATGGGCACATTATCACAAACTATGCCACAGGAATGATCATATCTAGGTCATTTGAACCGAAACTCATACATGTTTATAGATGATTGATCTTTTTGTGAAGAAGTTTTTTCAAAACTTTGTAAAAACTCAAGTTTATCATTTTTTCTATCAACTAATACACATAAGAGGACTCCATGCCAAAGGATTTCATTTTTTGAGTATTTTTCACTTTATTTGATTTTTTTGAAAAAATGGTCAAAATGGCCACCATGGCTATTTGTCGAAAGGGGTCAAATTTTTCAAAACTATCGACGGTTTTGTGATATAACCACTACTTGTGTACCTTATAATATTTTCTATAAAATTTTCAGAGCAAACTATCACACACTTGTAGTTCAAATTTGAATTAGTTTCGGAAAATCGGCATAAAGTCGTTTAAATAGGCGAAATTAGGTAGAAACTGAGAAATTACTAATATTTTTGTATTATCCATCAAATATGGTCTACTTTGTGTGGATATTGGAAGGGTGCCATTTTGCACCATATTTGTTGTACTTGCTTCACAAAAAAGTCATTTTTGACATTTAAAAAATAAAAAAATGATATTTATAAAAATAATTTGAAAAAACTCAGTTCTGCAACATTGTTTGCCATACCAAGGTACACCTATGTGTCAAATATGGGCACATTATCACAAACTATGCCACAGGATTTCATTTTTTGTGTATTTTTCACTTTATTTAATTTTTTTTGAAAAATGGTCAAAATGGCATACTAGGTTACCGCTGGCGGGCAAAAATAGTGCCCGCCAGCGGTAATATAAATACCGCTAGCGGGCGTTTTGGCGTGCCCGCCAGCGGTAGTTTGCTCGTTTCTGAGCCCAGCTGAGCAAACTACCGCTGGCGGGCACGCCAAAACGTCCGCCAGCGATAATTATAGTACCGCTGGCGAACAAGAAGGCCGTCCGCCAGCGGTAGTTAGCCCCGCCTGCTCGGTTCCGACTGAAGCTACCGCTGGCGTACACTTCTGTCCGCCCGCCAGCGGTTAGCCAGGTACCGTTGGCGGGCGCTGTAAACCGCCCGCTAGCGGTAATAGCGCTGGCTGGCGCCCAGGACCGTCCGCCAGCGGTAGCGTGGTGTCTATAAGCACATTCCTACTAGTGTCGACGTCGGCAACCAACGCGCTGCCTATGGACGTCGGAAACCAAAGCGCCGCCTCTCGACGCCCACAACCACCGCGCGCCTCTCGACGCCCGCAGTACATATGTAAGATCTAGCCTTCGCCTCCGCCCTCGCCGCCGCTCCTATCTTTCAGTCTATTGGGTATCTCCGCAATTGGCTAACTCGACACCACTCATAGCGTTAGGTCTCGACGGAATCATCGGATACAGTCATCCATATTAACCGTTTACAACAGAGACAATAATTGCATACAGATACGAAAATATGTGCGTTGCTCATATAACGCAAACGGTTGCTGGAAACGCAACCGTTGCCGATGTGTCGCGGGTCGCGGGAGGATAGCCCCCGCGGGCGGGTTTTCTCGTCGCCCAACGCGTGCTGTTTTCATAGAGGGGTATCCGATGTGTTGTGACACCCCTCCCTGGCACATCTTGCCAGCGAGGCAGTCGTCCCGTGCGCCATCCCAAGATAACTGGCCGCACGTCACAACAGTGTAACATAATGGAAAATCATTACACAATCAGGCACATCGGTGCTACAAATGGTTTACAAGGCCATCAAGGAATGACGAAATATCAATCCCAGCATGGCACGATACAGAGTTTTAACTGGCAGCGGAAGACATATGAGAGGCTACGGCTTGGAGCGGCTCCACTCCACAGGTTCTGGCTGGGCTACTGATCCTAGCACGCTCTTGCTTCACATCCTTACTAAGGTGGAAGATGAATCCTTGACAAAACCTGGCCACAATCACAAGGCCCGTGAGTACATTATTATGCACTCAGCAAGTATCGTCCCTCACCACAAACAATCGAACAATCATGCAACAAGGTATACACTGGAAATAAAATCCTACAACATGGCAAGGTCTACTCTAGATACATGACATGAAAGTAGCATGGCATTGACAAGCAAAACATGGCATAGGCAAACAATGGGGTATCACCAGTACAGAGTCCAAGCCAGGTGGGGTTGGATCGTGTACCAGCAATCATACAAGGGGCTTACCTGTGACGAGTAAACGGGTGTACCAAGTAGGTACCAAATAATACACAACATCACCTGTGATCACTACTAGGCCCACTGGCCTCATCTTTCAACTATGGGCATGCACGGTTGATGTGGGCTCTGGCCTAACTATAGGCTTCCCAACGCATCACACCGCCATCCCTAAATCATGGTAACCATCAACAGCTCACGACAATATTCCCTGCATCATCTTATTTGTTAATTTAGTGTAATCAGGTCGTTCATTAATTATTTCAAACAAATCTTAAGTTCAACCTCCGGACACGACGAGGACACACAGTGTGACTGACACTGAACTGTTGTTCCATAACCTTGGAACTAGGCTAGACATCCAGATTAGACACTCTCGAGAGGTTGCAGATACCACCCACCTAAGTGCACCACACTGAGCCGATACTTTAGGACAACATCCTCAAGGCGAACTCAGCAACATACACTCACCTGACCGTTCACGCTACCAAGACACTCCCTGTATAGCCACCGACATAACTCTATGCCTTATGCAGAAGTGAATCCGGCACGTCCCCAACCTATGAGCGACGCCTAGCTCCGGAACCTTCACAAAACTAGCCCCGACCACAAAGGTAACCGACTAGTCTTGCCAAAATGGTAGCATCAAAGGAGGCTCAGTAGGTTACGTAAGTCAAGGCCCGCCCATGTGAGCGACAGTGGCAGTGCGTTCGATGTTCAGATTAGTGGCACTATGGACTGACCCTATCGATGTTTGGAGGGGTGTTTCATTTAATCAAGTTTCATCACAACAAGTCCAAACAACAGGGGATTAGTCCAGCAAAATAATCATGTCATCAATATCACATATCAACAACAACAAGGCATTAGCAACATAATACTTGCATGCATGGATAACAACATAACGATAATAATAATACCCGGGTGACTGTGGCGGGCAACCCGGCCGGTGTCACTCGGGGGTTAGTGTTCACAGAATAATAGCATAATATTTCAAACGGATGACGGTGGCGGGAGACCCGGCCGGTGTCACCGTAAATCAATCACAAAGTTGGTTTGCGGAGTCTGTTACGCTTCCGTTCCTCCACGCGCAAGTCTTTGGCGGCGTTACCGTCCGACCGTTGACCAGGAAGTGGGGATTTGGGCATATAGTCTCCAAAATGAACCGAAAAGCACTCATAAGAATGAGAGAGCATCCATTCCACTCGAGGGTTACCCTGACGTGGTGTCAGCAATCTCGGCAATAAGAACCAAATGGAAAGGCAGCTCCCAAGCGTCGCGGTCCGGGTGTTCTATGCCACCCATATTTGACGGTGGGACAAGGCAACTAACTCTTTTGGCGAATGCCCCCAACTCCGAGGATCATAAGACGACATTCGTCCGCTCCTCACCTCGGCGAAGAGGAAAAGAACCAAACAAAGCCCCGCAAGCGCGAGACGCACAGTTGTAATAATTCCCCCATTCCTTTGACTGAGGCGGGAGACCCGGCCATTGTCTCGGGAATGTGAGTGTTGCACAGATAAGCAGTTATACAGTAGTGCAATAATTAAAATGCAACATGATACACATACAACAATACAAGGTTCATATAAAACATAGACATCATATAGACATGCAATGATAATAGCAGACAGATATATCAATAACAGACGACAGACATACACCCGGCATGGTATTAAGCAATCAAACAAACAAGCATTGCAGGATGGCTCATAGCAAGGGTTTAGCTTGCCTCCGAAGATCGACGCCGTTTGGCTTGGAGGGTCGCGGACACGTCGAGGGTCAGGGTCTCGGTCGGCCGGTACTTCGGAAAAACCCTAGGCATGCACACACGATGCTGATCATACAAGTATTTTACAAAATTGTGACACTGATACTACTAGACAGAGCTCTCCAAACTAAGAATTTACAAATTCGAATCACCTGAATCGGAGTTACGGTTTGAGAGAAACAAGCGAGTGAAGGATAGCTATCCGCTGCCCAGTGCGGCAGATAAGCAGCTCGGGTAGGCTGAGCTGGCTGGGTCGTGTATTTCCAGAGAATACGTTTTCTGAGCTCGAAAGCGGAAAACAGAGAGTACCCTTTGGCTTGAGGAAAGCGTAAAACACAGATTACGCCGATCAGTACACTGTGCAACTCTCTGGCTTCTCTGCTAGCTTGCTCCCGCGTGCGTGCGGCACGCACGGGAGCTGGCCGGCGGTCGCCGGCGCGGGCTGCTGGGATGGCCGGAGCGCCGGGAGACGGCGGGGACGGAATGGCGGCGGTGCACCGCGGCCGGGGAGGCTGCTCCGGCGACGGTGATGCTTCCCGCGCCTCCTCGCACGCACGCGAGCCGTGCGCTCGTGCGGGAGCAGCCGCGGACGGCTCGGGAGAGGCCGGTTGGTGGTGGCAGGTGGTTCGGCGGGCCGGCCAGCGACCACGGCGAGGTCGCCGACCTCCACCGCGTCTCGGGAATGGGTTGAGGACGCGAGAGAGCGCCTCCGCGCGTATGCACGCACGTACGGCACCGACGGAGGCCGTCGGCACCGCCGCCACGCAGCTGCACGGGAGGAGCCGGCGTCGACCACTGGGGCATAGCCGCGTCGTTCCGCGCCCGCGACGCACTAGAGGGAGGCTGGCGGCCGTGGGGCGGCTTGGGGTCCCGAGCGCGCAAGCTTGCTCGTGTCGGCCATGGTGGCCGAAACTTGGGGCGCTCCCGGTGACCCGTCCCTCGACGAACTAGGCTGGGGAGTGGGAGGGAGTGAGCTCTGGGAGTGGTTCAGCATCCGATGGAGGGCTCGGGGGTGGTCTTTATAGGCCAGGGAGAGGGAGAGTTAGGTCGGGGACCGTTGTGTCCATTGATGGCGTGGAGGTCATGGGTGACGTTGCTCCGGCCACAGGGGAGGGATAAGGGGGAGGAGAGGATAAGGAGGCCGTGCTGGATGTACAGCGGCGCACGTGGCGGCACTGCTGCAGAGGATAGGGCTGGGGCTGGGGTTTACACAGTACCATGCCGACATCGGCATGGCCAGAGCGCGACGCAAGCGGCGTGGTTCGCGTTCCCGATGACTCGGGGCACGGAAAAGAAAAAGGATCGTGTCACTATGCTGCACTACTACTACACACAACATCCAGCAAGAAAAACATCAAATAGGAGCAAAAGGGCAGTGCAAAGTTTTGAAATTTTCAAATGCCCTCAAGGTGTTCGATGCAAAGAAAAGGGACTTTCTCTATCCCAATGGAGCTGGCATTTTTGCTGGTGGTGTTCTACTGGTATGTGAGCAATGTGGTCCAGTTTCACTCAATTTGGAGAAAGTTTCATGTGTAAACATTTTCGGGTTTCGAAAAGGGCAGAAGGTGTTCGATGGGTGTCCTACAAGAAAATTTTGGTCCAAATGATCTCAAATTTCTTGGGGTGGCTTATAATGGGATATGAAACACTTCCTCAGGTGTACAAGATTTATGGTGGAGTGGAAGTAGGGTTTTGGATTTAATGGCACGGTAGTGGCAGATTTGGTAATTTCTTCAATCTGAAAAGTTGCATAGGTCATGGCGATGTTCATGCATATATGAGAGATACATGATGATAGGTGTCTCTGGGATTTTTGGCGGAATTTTCTAAGCACGATAAAGGAGAGTTGCTTTGGAGAGGCGAGATATGCTTTATAATTTCCTAAAGAAAAGGAATTAAGGTTTTATATAGAAACCCTGATAAATGGAATCAAAGGGATCAGAAATATTTGGTGAATATTCCTGGGGTTGTGACAAGGAGGGATACATCAATCACCAAAAGTCCAAATGAGTTTTGATAAAACCCAGAGAAATCCAAGTTAAAAGGTTTTCGCAAATTTTTATTTCACCCCTTTTTCAGAAAAACCGGTTAGTGAAAATCGGGGTGTTACAGACCTACCCCCCTTAAAAGAATCGCATCCTCGCGATTTCCAAGGTTAGTGACATACCTTTGGATTGACCTGTTGGTCAACCTTATTCCTTGTCCGTTTTCTCTTGATCTTCTCATCTATCTTGACAGGATCTTTGATCTTGACTTCAATGCCATAAGCGTGCTCTTTATTGGGCTTGCATAACTGAAATCATCATCTGACAGGCTCTTGTCTATCGTCTCAATTTGTACTGACAACAGTGCGGTTCTCAAGCTGGGGTCAAGTTGAAATTCTCCGTTGTTGTTCAGCCATCACACAACTCCCGGTTGGCCATTGTAGTCATTTTGGGATTCATGCGCCAACCGTACCATGTATGTATTTGGATCCTTGGCTGTACTGGTCCATATTACCATTATTTGCATGAAATATTTAGGGACTCAATTTTTATGGAACGTGGGTCTTGTCTGGTCTGAAAGGTACCAATCTTATCATATGGTTTTCTTATCACCTAGGCATTTTCTGACGTTGATAGTCTTTCCACATATCTGACTTTAGCCACTTGATATCCATATTAGGAACCTTGAGAAAGTTGAACGAATCTCACGGATGCTTGGAGTTTTAACGACACGACCGACAATTTTTCTGATGGCAGGCTGACTTTGTTTTGGTGCCACCACAATTTGCATACTGCCATCTTGGCGCATTTGTGCTTCCTCGGGCGAGAGGAATAAAGATTTCTTGAGCTAGGAGTGATGTACTAATGGTGCCGCTTCCATCAATGTTTGTTGAAAATCCTCAAGTACGTGAACTCTTATTTCTGACTTCAGAGCTGAAATTTTTGGACTCCTATTTTCATATTGCCTTATTCCCATCGCGTCTGCGAGAGGTTTGTAGTGATCGAACAGATCCATAGACTTCAATATCTTCACCAGGACGGTTGATGGAGATGAGGTCTTCTTGTCCGTTTATTTCTGCTAGCTTCTACTCACCATAATTAGCGAAATCTGAATAGTTGGCGACAGTATGCCTGCAAGCACGCTGGTAGCGAGAGAATTCCTTGACTCGCGTATGTATAGGCAGTTTATTTTCTTTTGTTGATGTTGACTGTCACGCAAGCAGAGTAGTTGTTCCAATGTGTAACATGATCATCCGAGAAATTTTCTGGTTGCATAACCATGTTCTTTCTTGTATTCCTTTGACGCTCGGGCTCAACTTATATCCACATCATTTGAATTTTGTAGTGCTGGTTCAGCTCCAGGTGGGCCAAAAGTTGTTGTATCAGTATTGGACCAAACTTCTGAAATTATTCCGAGAAGACTGAGTGACTTTTCTGAGATGTTTGAGGTGCCGCGTTCACGTACGTACACGCTGAACCTTTTCTTCCCATGATGGTGGTTGGCACGACGTGGGTTAAATCTCTGTAGCTTACTCTTTAAAAAGCTTCTGAGGTAGGTACCGGTAGTGTTCGTGTATAGACTGAGGCTGTTGTACATGTGGTACGCTGCTGAAATTTTGACGGTTGCGTAGCTTTATTTCTAGATTAGCAGTGTCTTAAAAATATTCAGCCTCATACTGACATACTTGTACGGGTTGTACTTGCTGAAATCTTGATGGTGCCGTGGCTTCCATTGCATAGCCGAGTGGAAGGTGTGATTACCTGCTTCATCGGGAGCATGTGGGCATGGTAATCATGATGGTACTCCCACGCTGATCCAAATATTAGAGCACAACTATTTTCCATAGTCCTGACGGTTGCGGGAATATTGGTGATTCCAAAAATGCATCGCTGGAATTCTGGCATATCATACCGGTGGTGCGAGTTGACGTCAGACTGTCATCGAGGCATACCTCGCTTTATACATAAGTCCATCTTTGAAAATACTTGAGCTTCACTTCTCGTGGCGCGGATACTGCTTATTCTCGAGCATATCGGTTTCCGAAGAACGGTGCCCGATGATAAATCCCGTACATGGTGTAGTATTTCCCAACATGAGGGCTGCTCGTTGAGAGAAATATTCTATACTTGTTGTAAAATCTTTGATCGGACAGACGCTTGCTTCGTTTGTACAGAACGAGCTGGATTGGGCATTATATCTTTCCACTAGTTTGATGCATATGAGTGTCATCGTAATCCAGGCAACCAAGAATATTTCCATATTTGCAAACCTCATTCCTGGCGTCCAGCTAATACGTGTGTGCACCAAATAAGTGAAAGGACATAACGTAAATTCACATATACCATACCACATACCAGATCTCCAGGTTGTTGTTGGCGTGTCTTCAAGTATATAGTTTGTGGTTGATAGACTGTCGTTGAGTATATTTTGGGAAAGACTCGGGCTCATCGATACTGACTTTGCTTTGTGCTGATTGACTAGGTGTTGGGGTCCTTATTTCTGGCAGACTGTTGAGCTGTTCTTCCTCTTGTCGGGTTTGGATTACTGAGAGCTGACACAATCTTTTGGTAGAACTCCTGCGGAATTAACACAAGGCGGAAAACAAAACTCGGCAAATTTTTGGAAAACCAAAAAGAATCGAACCATGAAGAAGCAAATAAAATCGCAAAGAACCATAGGTACAAAATCGCCACTCATACTAACCTCGGGTTATGGGAAAAGAGGGAATTTCCTAGAAGTTTCACTTGGAAACAAATTATAGAGAGAAAAGATGTACCATGGTTAGCAAGAATGGTGGGGATAACTATGCAGCTGGGATTTGGGTCTTATCTACTAGGTGATGTCGATTACTTCTCATGGAAGAAACCGGCGAGCCTTATGGTGGAAGATTGAGACAAGAATTTACTGCACCATACTGTTGTCTGACAATAGCCATGCTGGATAGACAAAGATGGGTTAAATCCATCGGGCTCTTTGTCGGGCGCAAGTATGGTTGGGCTTTCCATGCTAGGGTAGTCTACAGCCAGCCTGGTGCTCTGATACCATGCTCTGTGACACCCCTCCCTGGCACATCTTGCCAGCGAGGCAGTCGTCCCGTGCGCCATCCCAAGATAACTGGCCGCACGTCACAACAGTGTAACATAATGGAAATCATTACACAATCAGGCACATCGGTGCTACAAATGGTTTACAAGGCCATCAAGGAATGACGAAATATCAATCACAGCATGGCACGATACAGAGTTTTAACTGGCAGCGGAAGACATATGAGAGGCTACGGCTTGGAGCGGCTCCACTCCACAGGTTCTGGCTGGGCTACTGATCCTAGCACGCTCTTGCTTCACATCCTTACTAAGGTGGAAGATGAATCCTTGACAAAACCTGGCCACAATCACAAGGCCCGTGAGTACATTATTATGCACTCAGCAAGTATCGTCCCTCACCACAAACAATCCAACAATCATGCAACAAGGTATACACTGGAAATAAAATCCTACAACATGGCAAGGTCTACTCTAGATACATGACATGAAAGTAGCATGGCATTGACAAGCAAAACATGTCATAGGCAAACAATGGGGTATCACCAGTACAGAGTCCAAGCCAGGTGGGGTTGGATCGTGCACCAGCAATCATACAAGGGGCTTACCTGTGATGAGAAACGGGTGTACCAAGTAGGTACCAAATAATACACAACATCACCTGTGATCACTGCTAGGCCCACTGGCCTCATCTTTCAACTATGGGCATGCACGGTTGATGTGGGCTCTGGCCTAACTATAGGCTTCCCAACGCATCACACCGCCATCCCTAAATCATGGTAACCATCAACAGCTCACGACAATATTCCCTGCATCATCTTATTTGTTCATTTAGTGTAATCAGGTCGTTCATTAATTATTTCAAACAAATCTTAAGTTCAACCTCCGGACACGACGAGGACACACAGTGTGACTGACACTGAACTGTTGTTCCATAACCTTGGAACTAGGCTAGACATCCAGATTAGACACTCTCGAGAGGTTGCAGATACCACCCACCTAAGTGCACCACACTGAGCCGGTACTTTAGGACAACATCCTCAAGGCGAACTCAGCAAGATACACTCACCTGACCGTTCACGCTACCAAGACACTCCCTGTATAGCCACCGACATAACTCTATGCCTTATGTAGAAGTGAATCCGGCACGTCCCCAACCTATGAGCGACGCCTAGCTCCGGAACCTTCACAAAACTAGCCCCGACCACAAAGGTAACCGACTAGTCTTGCCAAAATGGTAGCATCAAAGGAGGCTCAATAGGTTACGTAAGTCAAGGCCCGCCCATGTGAGCGACAGTGGCAGTGCGTTCGATGTTCAGATTAGTGGCACTATGGACTGACCCTATCGATGTTTGGAGGGGTGTTTCATTTAATCAAGTTTCATCACAACAAGTCCAAACAACAGGGGATTAGTCCAGCAAAATAATCATGTCATCAATATCACATATCAACAACAACAAGGCATTAGCAACATAATACTTGCATGCATGGATAACAACATAACGATAATAATAATACCCGGGTGACTGTGGCGGGCAACCCGGCCGGTGTCACTCGGGGGTTAGTGTTCACAGAATAATAGCATAATATTTCAAACGGATGACGGTGGCGGGAGACCCGGCCGGTGTCACCGTAAATCAATCACAAAGTTGGTTTGCGGAGTCTGTTACGCTTCCGTTCCTCCACGCGCAAGTCTTTGGCGGCGTTACCGTCCGACCGTTGACCAGGAAGTGGGGATTTGGGCATATAGTCTCCAAAATGAACCGAAAAGCACTCATAAGAATGAGAGAGCATCCATTCCACTCGAGGGTTACCCTGACGTGGTGTCAGCAATCTCGGCAATAAGAACCAAATGGAAAGGCAGCTCCCAAGCGTCGCAGTCCGGGTGGTCTATGCCACCCATATTTGACGGTGGGACAAGGCAACTAACTCTTTTGGCGAATGCCCCCAACTCCGAGGATCATAAGACGACATTCGTCCGCTCCTCACCTCGGCGAAGAGGAAAAGAACCAAACAAAGCCCCGCAAGCGCGAGACGCACAGTTGTAATAATTCCCCCATTCCTTTGACTGAGGCGGGAGACCCGGCCATTGTCTCGGGAATGTGAGTGTTGCACAGATAAGCAGTTATACAGTAGTGCAATAATTAAAATGCAACATGATACACATACAACAATACAAGGTTCATATAAAACATAGACAGCATATAGACATGCAACGATAATAGCAGACAGATATATCAATAACAGACGACAGACATACACCCGGCATGGTATTAAGCAATCAAACAAACAAGCATTGCAGGATGGCTCATAGCAAGGGTTTAGCTTGCCTCCGAAGATCGACGCCGTTTGGCTTGGAGGGTCGCGGACACGTCGAGGGTCAGGGTCTCGGTCGGCCGGTACTTCGGAAAAACCCTAGGCATGCACACACGATGCTGATCATACAAGTATTTTACAAAATTGTGACACTGATACTACTAGACAGAGCTCTCCAAACTAAGAATTTACAAATTTGAATCACCTGAATCGGAGTTACGGTTTGAGAGAAACAAGCGAGCGAAGGATAGCTATCCGCTGCCCAGTGCGGCAGATAAGCAGCTCGGGTAGGCTGAGCTGGCTGGGTCGTGTATTTCCAGGGAATACTGTTTCTGAGCTGGAAAGCGGAAAACAGAGAGTACGCTTTGGCTTGAGGAAAGCGTAAAACATAGATTACGCCGATCAGTACACTGTGCAACTCTCTGGCTTCTCTGCTAGCTTGCTCCCGCGTGCGGCACGCACGGGAGCTGGCCGGCGGTCGCCGGCGCGGGCTGCTGGGATGGCCGGAGCGCCGGGAGACGGCGGGGACGGAATGGCGGCGGTGCACCGCGGCCGGGGAGGCTGCTCCGGCGACGGTGATGCTTCCCGCGCCTCCTCGCACGCACGCGAGCCGTGCGCTCGTGCGGGAGCAGCCGCGGACGGCTCGGGAGAGGCCGGTTGGTGGTGGCAGGTGGTTCGGCGGGCCGGCCAGCGACCACGGCGAGGTCGCCGACCTCCACCGCGTCTCGGGAATAGGTTGAGGACGCGAGAGAGCGCCTCCGCGCGTATGCACGCACGTACGGCACCGACGGAGGCCGTCGGCACCGCCGCCACGCAGCTGCACGGGAGGAGCCGGCGTCGACCACTGGGGCATAGCCGCGTCGTTCCGTGCCCGCGACGCACTAGAGGGAGGCTGGCGGCCGTGGGGCGGCTTGGGGTCCCGAGCGCGCAAGCTTGCTCGTGTCGGCCATGGTGGCCGAAACTTGGGGCGCTCCCGGTGACCCGTCCCTCGACGAACTAGGCTGGGGAGTGGGAGGGAGTGAGCTCTGGGAGTGGTTCAGCATCCGATGGAGGGCTCGGGGGTGGTCTTTATAGGCCAGGGAGAGGGAGAGTTAGGTCGGGGACCGTTGTGTCCATTGATGGCGTGGAGGTCATGGGTGACGTTGCTCCGGCCACAGGGGAGGGATAAGGGGGAGGAGAGGATAAGGAGGCCGTGCTGGATGTACAGCGGCGCACGTGGCGGCACTGCTGCAGAGGATAGGGCTGGGGCTGGGGTTTACACAGTACCATGCCGACATCGGCATGGCCAGAGCGCGACGCAAGCGGCGTGGTTCGCGTTCCCGATGACTCGGGGCACGGAAAAGAAAAAGGATCGTGTCACTACGCTGCACTACTACTACACACAACATCCAGCAAGAAAAACATCAAATAAGAGCAAAAGGGCAGTGCAAAGTTTTGAAATTTTCAAATGCCCTCAAGGTGTTCGATGCAAAGAAAAGGGACTTTCTCTATCCCAATGGAGCTGGAATTTTTGCTGGTGGTGTTCTACTGGTATGTGAGCAATGTGGTCCAGTTTCACTCAATTTGGAGAAAGTTTCATGTGTAAACATTTTCGGGTTTCGAAAAGGGCAGAAGTTGTTCGATGGGTGTCCTACAAGAAAATTTTGGTCCAAATGATCTCAAATTTCTTGGGGTGGCTTATAATGGGATATGAAACACTTCCTCAGGTGGACAAGATTTATGGTGGAGTGGAAGTAGGGTTTTGGATTTAATGGCACGGTAGTGGCAGATTTGGTAATTTCTTCAATCTGAAAAGTTGCATAGGTCATGGCGATGTTCATGCATATATGAGAGATACATGATGATAGGTGTCTCTGGGATTTTTGGCGGAATTTTCTAAGCACGATAAAGGAGAGTTGCTTTGGAGAGGCGAGATATGCTTTATAATTTCCTAAAGAAAAGGAATTAAGGTTTTATATAGAAACCCTGATAAATGGAATCAAAGGGGATCAGAAATATTTGGTGAATATTCCTGGGGTTGTGACAAGGAGGGATACATCAATCACCAAAAGTCCAAATGAGTTTTGATAAAACCCAGAGAAATCCAAGTTAAAAGGTTTTCGCAAATTTTTATTTCACCCCTTTTTCAGAAAAACCGGTTAGTGAAAATCGGGGTGTTACATGTGTCGTTCTGTACTAGTGTTTATTAACATTTTATTACAATCTCTTCGCCGAACTAGTGTACAACTGACAATTATATTAGTTGTGTTGGGGACACAAGAGATTTCTTGTATCTTAATTGCAGGATTGTTCGTGAGAGGATAAATTAAACCTACCCCTACCTGAGTTCGATAAACATTGGGTCATTCATTTAAGGGAAATTTGCTGTTGTCCTACAAACCTCTGCGCTTAGAGATCCAACATAGTCTGCAAGAATAGAAGCGTGTAGTAGACATCACATGCCATGACACATCGATCTTTTCTCTTACCATATTCATTCAGAACATTTATTTGTTCATGGTAAATCCACGCAGACAACTACCCTACGCGACTCAACTCATGCCGCTCATTGAAAATATCACACAGACTCAATTTCGTAACAAGGAACATCATGAGAATATATGATGAGGCATCCAAAACGAATTTCCCATGCAACGCTTGAACCATTTGATGAAGAAGTGAAGCCTACTGAACTTAATGGTCAGCCAAGGAAGCCTCACAACCCTCTAGATCTTGACTTTTACTTAGCTCGAGAAAACTTTCCTTCAAAGATTCTGACTGCTTTGACCACTGCGCTCTTCTGCAAATCTTGGAAGATCAACACACCTTCATGAATAATCAAGAAGCACAAAATACAAAATAAGGAAGGAGCTAATAATCAGCTGTCAATTCAATGAGGATCAAACCATGCATTAGAAGTCATTCGAATCAGACGTCAACACGTTGTTCGACGCCGACCAAGACGCCAATGCTTAAGAACAAACCCGTGAAAGATCCTTCAGGTGTTCGGTTGCAACAAATTTAGGCTTAAGGAAATTCATGAGATGGATCTTTCTTTTGTAGAACCCTCGGAGTTCTCTTCAGTTCGTCCTTGGTCTACTCTCGCAATGTCTTCATCAACCATTCCTCCAAGAATTCCTTCATTATTTTTATGAGTCTCAATGACAAATGGGGAGACGATGAGCTTCAAGCATGGGAACAAGGCAAACATTGCAGGACTCATCGTTTTTAATTCAAATCATTGTGTTATGTCTTGTAAAATTATTTTATGATTATGTACCTTAACACTCTGATACCTGCCAAACTCTTAACTACATGTTTTGCATGTCTCTTTCTCTGGTGCATCACGTTTTAGTGCATTTCATTTTCTTCATGCATATCATACATAATGCACCCCATAGATTCCATATGTAGGGGGAGCTTTTCACAATTTCTATGCATGCACTTGCATTCAAACATAAATTCAAACAAGTGCACAGTTTTAGGGGGATCCTCTCACTATATTTAAAAGGAATCTAAAACAAACAGCTTCTTCAACTTTCATATCCCTTGAAACTTTAATCGTGTTGTCACCGATCACCCAAAGATGGGGAGACTAAAAGTGCAACTAATGCCCTCCTGAGTAGCTTTTGGATGATTGATGACAATACAATTAAGGGACTAATATTTTTACCTAGTATACACATGAATATAGTCACATGAGTTGGTTTAACCACCTTGAAGGCATTCCCCACAAGAGGTGTTGAAGACCGTGCGCATGGAAAAACTCAAGGCACAGGCGCAATCTTGATGAAAATAAATTTTTTGGTGCACTTATATACTAGGGCAGAAAAGAACATTGGAAAAAGTACGGTTTGACGACCAAATGATGAAGATGCTTAGTTGAATAAAAAGCTACGTTGAAGCCGAAAGCGGATCGAGTGCACACGAAGACTCAGAATCTGAACAAGGTTGAAGACATAGTTTTTATTTTTTAGCTTTGAGTCGAATATTACAACCGTATTATTAAGACGGCTTAGATCTTCAAGGCGGAACGTGGAACTTTCTGTGGGCTCCATTCTACTCAAAGCATCTTCCACAACAAACAACCCCATTGGAAATATCTCTCGGCATCAATCCTCTTTGATATCCTAAGTAGCTTTTGGACACGAGGTTGAAGTAGAGGCTACAGCCTAGTAAATCTGAGTTGAGTCTAGCGCCTCATGTAACGATCGAAGAGTTTATAGCCACTAGTTAGACCTTGTTCATGGCCATTATTGAAACTATAGGTGGTTGATTCATATGTCCGCAACACTAGTTGAGGACAACCTAATTTGAATATTGTACCGTTACTCCTATCTTTACACAAATATCTGGCGGTAAGGGCTAGCCGCGGAACACGCCTATAAATAGCACCCGAACCCTAGTGGGTAAAGTTGGCGTCTTGAGCTAAACTCCTAGATTTTCTGATCTACTGTTTTGAGTTCCCCTGGCTCTCACACACTTGTTTCTGCGAGAAATTCTTGAGAGTTGGAGTTTGAGTTTGATTGACCACCTAGCAACATCGAGTTATAGCCAAATAACATCTCCTTGTTACTCTTGGAGATTTTGGAATCTCCTTTACCGCTAGGTGTGGCCGTCCAGCATCCGGTGTGTGGACTTGCCGCTACAAATTTTGAAGGTCAGGAAATCATCTCGAAGACCTGCCATCAGTGATTGGGCGAAGTGGGTGAAACTTCGCCAACGGAGAAGAACACTAGTAGAGAGAATCTTATAGGAGCCACATAATTAGATAATCGTACCACATCAAAAAAAAAAAGTCAACCCTATGACTCCAAAGTTTTATTATTTTCATCTTGAAATGAATCTTACAAGGGTTCCGACATTTACAAAAAAAAAATCACGGGAACGTAAATCCAAAGTGTTCGTTAGATTTGGAAACTTGATTTCTAGTTGCTTGTGAGTTTTTTTCTAGGTTCATGCTGCATCCAGAACAAGAACGCTGATGGTTTGAAAAATATCAGATAATCATCCCACATCCAGAATAATAGAAGAAGGGCAACCGTATGACTCCAAAGTTTTATTATTTTCATCATGAAATTTACATTAAAATCTCCAAGATAAAAATAGGTTCCGCCATTTCCAAAAAAAGAACATGGGAATGTAAATCCGGCAAAGGGTTCATTAGGTTTGGAAACTTGATTTCTAGCTGCGTGCGAATTTTTTCTAGGTTCATGCATGCCCCTCCTTAGTAATATGCTTGTTCTAAAATCAATGTGATTCCTCAAATCACTTAATGACGTAATGATGCTTAATCTTCATATCTCTAAGCTTACGTTCGTGAAGCTTTTTATTTCGAGTTGAGAAAGCTGGTTTTAACACTACTTTTGGGAATAAATTAAACTACCACAAAACTTGATGGTAATGTTTTTTTTTTGACTTTTCTACCGTAGGGGAGAACCCCTACGGTTTAATTTTCAATTAATGGCGGAGAAAATTTACAGAAGGAGAGAAAACAGGGAGGCTAGAAGTTCAGGGAGGGAAGAAGCAAAGGTACAAAAGAGGGTACAAGAAGAGAAACAGCAACATGTTAAGTAAAAGTCGACCTAATCCAATCAAGCAAGGGCTGAACCACTGTGTTCTTCACCCTGTATTGGTGTAGCAGCACGTCCCCTTGAAATTTGACCCTCCATCTAGCTTCCGAGGGGTTTTGCGATTTGAAGATGAAATCATTTCGTTCCTTCCAGATGTTCCAAAGAGCAGACGCCACAATCTCCCAAAAACATGGCCCTCTAAACTCTCGTCTTGCTCTGTCACAACGCTGAGAAACCTGGAGTGTGCAGTCCCACGAAATTTGTATTTTACACTTGATGGTAATGTTATTGCTTAATTATCTTATCATTAACTATACAAGTCCACGTCTGGCGACACTGCCAATTCAAAATATATATTCTCTTGCATACATAGGAGAGGACACAAGGCTAGCAGCTAGCTTGCTAGCCGGATTTCTTACTCTTATGGACATGGACCTTGCTCCTATATGCAAACATAACGACCATTTTTATTCTCGAACATCACAAATCAACACACATGCCATATTTAAAACAAATATACATATCCAGTTATTTTCTAGTGCCAACGACCATTGTGATATCTTACACCATATGCACCTCAAGGATAGCCAGCACCACCAGATCCACCACCGTATCCTCCACCTCCACCATATCCACCACCACCACCGTACCCTCCACCATAACCACCATAGCCGCTGCCACCATAACCACCATAGCCACCGCCATAACCACCATTGCCTGAATGACCATACCCGCCACCATATCCGGGTCCATAGCCTCCGCTACCGTAGCCAGACCCGTGGCCTCCACCGTGCCCATAATTTCCATATCCACCACCATACCCACCACCAATGTTTCCATATCCCCAACCATGGTGGTATCCACCACCATTTCCATATCCTCCACCATTTCCGTATCCCCCACCATGCTGATATCCACCACCGTTTCCATACCCTCCACCATTTCCGTATCCCCCACCATTTTCATACCCTCCGCCGCCGTATCCTCCACCATGATGGTGTCCACCTCCCCACTTCTCGTCCTTGAGGCCCGGTCCTCCTGCAGGTTTCACATTGTTCTCCTCGGACTCTGCATGTATACAATAATCTAGTGAACAACTTGAGGTTTGTATATTCGTGCATATATATAGGATGAAAAGTTACTTAATTTGTGCTGCAAAATTATCCCACTCAGTTAGCTATTCTAACAATTCTATGCAATGCACATCATGAGAGAGAGAGAGAGAGAGGACCTTTAGCTTCAGTAAGCTCTCTACCATGTGCCACATTCTGGGAGAGAAGCATGAGCGAGACTAGTACGACACCAAGCAGAAGTAGCGACTTGACAGCCATTTTTGATTATCAGTTTTATCGAGTAATAACCAGCTAACTTGGGATGAGATGGTATCGCCTCTACATTTGCCCTATTTATAGAAGAGGCTTCGCATGAATTGCACGCCTAGCTATGTCTATCGTCTGAGTTAATGGATATGGGCGCTAAACATTCAACTTCCAATAACTGCGCGTACTGCTAACAGTTGGCTGTTAGCTACTATATAATCAATAGGGTCGTGCTTTGTTAGTAGTATCTCATTGTCAGACTTGATTAGCTATCACCCTAGATAGCCGGAAATGGACATCCATCCATAGATTTACTTGTGATTGGGAGTGTAGAACCACACTTTCTACGTAAGGTCAGCGCTAACAAAGTAAAGATTGTGGCTGTACAACCGTGGATTAATTGTCTGATTCATTGACCGATCTTATATTTGTGACTGATTCACTTAACTATGTACGAGTAGTATATACGGTGCAGTGTAGAGATAAAACTATACGTCTGCTTTCACGTTCACAGATGTGAACCTACAGTAATAGATATATTACCGGTTACTAATGAGCACCGTAAAACAAACAGGAAGCAGCAACACATATCGCGTGGAATGAAACTAAACCATGTGAACCGAGCACTGAGTTGTGGGTTGCGCCATCAGACAGTGCATGGTGCTGAAAAAGAGAGTAACAGGCTGCTAAAACAAAGGCCTCAGCTCGCAAATGAGGACTGAAATGTGCCAACTTTTATCCCTGCGTTCTCTCATGTGCAGAAAGAGAAGCGCTTGGTTAAGAACAAAATATAGGTAGTATTTCAGTGAAGCATATGGTTATATGTTCAGTATAAACAGAGGAAAAACAAGCACAACTTCAGGATAAATATGCAAAGAATAACTTTGTCATGGAAGACACACGAAAGTGGCACATGTATGTTTGTCGTGTAAGATGTGTGTATTAGAGGTGTACTCCCTCCGTCCCGTAAACAGTGTACTTCTAACTTTATTGGAAAGTTAAACTATTTTAAATTTTGATCAAGTTAATATAAAAATATATTATATAACAATATTTATGAAACTAAATAGGCATACGATGAAAATATATTTCATCATAAATCTGGTGATACTAATTTGATAGCATAAATGTTAGTTTTTTTGTATAAACATGGTCAAACTTAGCAAAAATTGACTTTCTAAGGAAGGTGGAAGTACACTCTATCTGGAACGGAAGGAGGAGTATGTGCCGGTATTTCAAACGAAAGCGAAAGTGTGTAAACTTGGGGTTTCTTTGGGACAATCGCGACTAGTGAAATTTCTGTATCGAGTTAGAAATGAATAGGACGTTAGTGATGTCAAAACGTAAAGAGGATAAACTTAGGAATCTTCGGAAGGACTTGGTAGTTTGGTTTTAGAAGAAGCTAATAGTCTTAGTGAGGACTTGCAGCTTGAAGAGATGAAATCTTTTGAGGATCACAAGGATCCACCCCTACAGGCGGCTAACACCACACAAGGGTCGATAAGAAGAGTGTCAAAGATAGCTCAGCCATTAGGGAAGCATTAGAATTAAAAACATAGGTAAAAAGTAATAGCAATGAGATGGTGTTTTTTGAACAGCGACGATTTTAGAGATATAGCTAGAGACCTTTTCGTTTGTGAGACTTGTAGAGATTATAAATTGATTTTATTTTGCTATTCTTGAAAATGGGAGATCAAACTTTTCACCCCTTTTCTAAAAAAAATGTCAAAAGGGTTGGACATTACTTGGTACTGCCTACCACCAAAAGGGAGGTTAGGGGGTATTCTTGTTGGAATTAATTTGTTAAGTCAGCAAGTAAAAGATGTTTCCAGTGGGGATAATTGTGAGAAGTTTAATCTTCGTACTAAATCGTACTAAATCTTGGTATATGGAGCGGCTCAAGATGCACAGAAAGCTTTGTTTCTGGCGGAGCTGGTCCGTACTTGTGAGGATGAGACTAGACCTTTGCTTGTTGGGGGAGATTTTAATGTCATTCAGAGAAAAGAGGAGAAAAGTACTCTTTGGGTTTACGCGATTGTTTCCTTTGGAGTAGCATACCTGAGATCAATTTCCTTTGGAGTAGAATTCTTTGGGTTTGGTCATCTTCTCTTCAGGCATTAAAGCAGCGCTGCTGCTGCAAGTCATGAGGGCATTGGCTGATGGGTTGACGCCTCAGGGATGTGGACGATGGACACCTCGGTCACGACAACATGAAAATTGGAGCAAGTCGGCGTGTAACGACCACGCTGGCTATGGACCAGGGGCGGCGCGGGGAACCACATACTCTGCATCGTCTGAATCTCTGCCAGCCGTCCATGTCGCGTCGACCTTGCGCGTGCGGATTAGCAGCTGGTACAACTCCTCCAGCCGGATCATCGCAACCTACTACAACTCCTGGAGGCGCGGGCCGGACTCCTCGGCGTCCTCGACTTGATGATCGGCCTGTTTGGCCGATCGCCACGGGGGAGTTGCACTGCTCCACAATCCCCATGCTTCCGCAACCCTCTCGTCCTCCACGGTCGTCGCCGCCGGGCTGTGCAACCCGTCCCGCTCGTAGCCCTCCTCGTCCCCTCTAGGCGGCGGACCCGACTGCGGCGTTTGTGGAGCCAGTATTTGGTAAAGATCGGGCCTCGGGCTGACGCCGCCGAACAAGGAATCGCCGCTGCCGTCGGACCAGTTAGGTTCGAGATCGCGATTTTTTTAGATGACATTGGGATGGACTCGGGAGCGAGAGTGGGGAGGTAGGGTGCCGCTGCCTATGCGTTCAGTCTCGCAGCGATCGCAATTAGCCGTCCCAAGCTGAGCGCCGTTACCCAGGCGGCTGGTGTTGCCGGAGATGCGGCCGAGCGGGACGAGCTCTACGGCGGATTTGACCTTCTTTTTCCTCTACGCGCGGCGATGTTTTTCTTTTTCCCCTACTAGTACACGCGCACGTCTGTGGGTTTTGCAAATGTAATAGGTTTAGCTATATTGACTAAAATAATTTGCACGAAATTTACGTGGAGATAGGATTATATATGTTACAAATATAGTATATCTTCGAATAATGAATTGCATTTTATCTCCATATATAAGATTTGACAATAGATCTTTCACTGCAACACCATTTAAGCTAGTATAGTACATGATCTTGTTCTTGAGTAATAGTAATACAAGTCAGTCCCTTCTAAAATACTTGTATTAGTTTTGCAAAATTATCACTTTGCAGAACTGGACGCCCTAGTCTGATTTGGTTTACTCCAGCCGCACGTCTGCTAACTTGTAAATATTCACGAATATCCAATGTGGAACTTCTGCCACTTCTAACTCGTGCTTGGCGCTCCAATGTATATAATCCAGCTCCAAAATGAAAGACAAGAGTTATACACAAATTGTTCAAAATGCGCACAACATATATTATGCAGGAAAAGGAAGGTAAGGAGGAACTTGTTGCCTTCATCATGCGAGATAAATGGGACGACCTCGTTAAAGATGGACTATGGGCTCGGATGGAATCGGCCATGCTAAGAAAAATCCATATTGATTATATAGGCTGAAGGAAGCAATTCCGAAATAGAACACTAAATGTTGCACGGACAAGCTAGTGAGTGGTACACTGGTACTAATAGAAACTGGAAGAGGAAATTTTGGACAATTCTAATTCACCAACACATGTGGGTCCGCCTCTCCAATCTATGAAACTATTGTACCTCTTCTTCCTCATCCGGCCCGTCTTCTCTCATAAAGCAATTGCAATGTCCAAAATCCTCTGAAGGCTGGATTTAAAAAAATAAGGTAAATAATATGTCGCAGTATACACTCAAACAATATGACACATCAAATCTGCAGCTACCTCCACATTAGACGGATTCCTAGTGACAGACTGAATTATCTCGATAATCTTAGATCTGCCACTTCTCAGGAGTAACAAAGAGGAAAGCAGTAGCCTAGGATGCTCATGATCTTCTCTACAAAGAAACAAATATGGCTGGAGCATGCATTCTATAAGCTTACAGTTGGTATCATTACCATCATATATTCCATCTAGATTCAACAAGTACTATTCTGCTCTTGAACTTTTCAACATGTCAAACTACCCAAACTTAAACATATTAGAACATATATGATTCAACAAATAAACCTACACTAAATACATATTACCAGTAGTATGCGTGCTTCTATCAAAAATCGAATAGACCTAAAACAGAACTGCTTTAAACATGTAGAACTCATAGTACAATGTTGGAATAGACCTGATGGCCCAGTTCACGATGAAAGCAGAGAACCACCTGGAATTGGGAAATAGCTTGCCGAACTGGGTATCATTAATTGGAACATTATAATTATACATGACCTTGAAGAGGAGCATGTTTCAATTCCACGCCACCAATTGGGCAGCACACGCGTCCTGGCTGCCAACCAAGCACGACGCATCCGTCGGTGACGAGCGCACACACCGACCGCAACCAGCAAGCAAGGATTGAACCCGGGATTGGGGCCTCCGGAACATCTCCCACAAGGAGATTTGGAGGTTGCAACTTTTGGCAACGACCTCGACATAGCCACGCTGGGGAAGGTTGCGGTCTCCATGCGGGTTGTGTGCGACGCTGACGACCACAACAAAGGAGGAACTCACTACGGCCATCGAATTTCTTGGCCGTTGCCTCAGGGGAAGCGAACAAAGTCATTGAAATAGTTTCTTTATAGGGGTGGGTCCTTCTCTTATCATTTCAAGATCGATCATCTCAAGTCTCAGGCTGAATAACCTACTCTTCCTCCGATCTGTAAAGATGAATTTCCATACCTTGTTCTTATATGAGTTTCATGAGTAAGTAGAAAAAATATGGGAGGTTTTTTATTATCAGGTGACAAATAAAAATATAGGAGAATTAGTATTAAAGAACATACTACTTGCATCTTCAAATATTAAGATCGGTACCTGTTATGCACTTCAAACTCATATTCAATCCTGGAACCAAATGTGTGTGTGCCAAGCCAACCATATATGTTAGCAAACCTCTAACTTTTATGGCCATAGCTGAATGAGTTTGGATGCGTCTAGTTGGAGGGGACCAGCATTGTCCGAGTGGTATATCCGTATATGAGCATATACAAATGAGATTTTTTTTTTCTAACTTAATCAGCCTCAGCGACGATTGAATATTATACGACATGCAACAACTAATAAAACTCATACAACTGTCATATCCCAAGGATGGACATGAGCAAATCAGTACCAAACAACACCAATGTCGGGATACAAGTGTTCCTGGTGTACGAATAAGATTTGCCAAACCAAGGTTCACCAAGGGGATACAATCCAGAGAATAGAATCAAGGCTGGGAAGAGCACATAATTAGGGTAGAGGAGCAAGAGGGATACACTCGTACGGACACGAGGGGAGGGGGTAGCTGGAGGAGGAAGAAAGCCGAAGCTAGTTCTGTTCTGATCCATGCGACTGCTGCTTGTGCTCCCCTTTGTAGGCATCGACCAACTCCACAATTTCAGTCCATTGGGCCCACAGCCCATGTATGCCTGACCCAATACCTGTCCACGTACGGGTGTTACACTACCACCCCGGCAAAACATTGCTTGTCCCCAAGCAATGGCATGCTCAGGTCGTGATATTTTGTAGCTCCCACTTCCACATTGAGTCTTGACACTAACTGATTGCGCTATACCTGGATCCCAAGGTGCTGACAAGTTGTTCATGCCTATGATCAGTATGTATCCTTGAATACCAATCATCTGCATCCTCCATGCTCGTTCAATATGGTTCCGCTCTTGTTCACTACTCATGGTCGACCAGAATCCTCCGGGATCCCATTGTACGTGTGCAGCCAAGACCTCGACACAAGTCACAACATGCATTATAGCTATCCAGTACATACCCTGAGGTCCGGGAACAATCGAACGATCAAGCCCCTGTAGTCCTTGTAGTGACAGCAGAAGTTCATGAATTACCAAACTGACATAATTGCTTTGCTCATGGTTCGGTAATAGCACCATATTTTCTCCACTATGCTTGATGTACTTATCCCTCACATGTTCAGCACCTGTTCGTTCCCAAGTCCAGGCTGCAGAAATTATGTTCGCCCCAAATGAACACATATCAGTAATGTAATTCAGTTTTGCGCTACTTATTATGTGCCACTGAAACAGACAACCACTGTCACAAGTTGTAGCTCCTAGTGCATCAGAAGAGTGAACAAGAGCATGTGCTTGATATGAACATCCACTTGCAGCAAAAGTATCATCAGACCTAACGCAAAAATCTTGGACTGATGGAACAAGATATGTCTGTCCCATTCTGTGTTTGTCCCGGCTACAGAAGAATGAACTTGCCCACAAAGTGATGCACACAGTTCCTTGCAGCGACCCAACTTGTAACAATTCATCTTTGATAGAACAAATTTTCTCAACAGCTCCAACATTTGTAGCTGAACCCAAAGGATTCTCCACAGTATATATATCTCCATGCACTCTTCTACGCCTCTGCTGCTCATAACTGAGATGTGTAGCTTGAGTAGTACAGAAATTCTGAGCTTGTGTAATATGACAATGAAGTACCTCTCTTGTCACTGGATAAAGCAAGTGACTCACAGTGACATGAAGAACGGCTCTTGCTGTCACCTCTGTTATGTCCATCTGGCAGCAACCATCATACTCCCTCCGTTCCAAAATAGATGACTTCCATTTGTCTAGATACGGATGTATCTAGACTTGTTACACATCTAGATACATCCGCATGTAGATAAATGGAAGTCAATTAATTTGGAACGGAGGGAGTAGATGTTGCGACCATGCAGGTCTTCTTGGGCTCGTGCTGCGTTGCGCCTCGACCGGAACAAAACAAAGACCTTGGCATCATCTGTCCTCGTGGCCATGTACACTTCCTTGGCACCCAGCACATCAAAGACTTGGTGAAACGCCTCCTGCGTGACTGGATAAAGCATGTGGTGCACTGTGACGGAGAGAATATGTCCTGAGAACAAATGAACGCCTTCCCGAGTGCTCAGCGTTTCCTCGAACATCTGGTTACACACTATCCGTCGCTTCTTTTTATATCCAGGACTAAAAGCACTTCGACACCATGGCTGTGTGGCTGCCAACATAAGCTCTCGGTTGCACTTGCAGGAAATAACAAACTGAAAGGATGGCCACAACAATTGCTTTCGGGCTTGTTCCTCGCCGGAGTATTGCGGGTCTGGAGGACGTGTTGGTGGTGCTGGTGGTAAGGAGCGGCGGTACTTTCTCCTCGGAGTCCACCATACTGGGCGACGGTTGATTGACACCCGGGAGACCCACTTGATGATGCTACTGGATTTATATGTGTTCTTTGAAATCTCGGGCATTACACCAAACACCTTGACTGCCCTTTGCGGATGCATCTTCTCTTGACACCTAGGAGTGGCCACAACATCTTCCACAAGTGGAGTGGCAGCGGCAATGTCCATGACAGCTGGAATGGCCATAGACTGCATCCCACCTTTCACAGGAGTTGGCGCCACTGTAGGTTGGACAACATGAAGGTTGAAGCTTGGCGTGGGTGACGGTGACATTTCAGCAAACATCTTCTGGGCACTTGTAGATGCAGTTCCCTCGGAGGATTTGTCCAGCGAAACAGCAACAGCATCAACGACTGACGTGGATGGCGTTGGTGCTGCTACTTCCGTGGAGGCCGCCACAGTGGGCGCCATGGTCACTACCGATGCCTCTGGCAAGTTGGAGACGTGACTAGGACTCGGCGTTGTTGGTGTGCACTTGATGGAAATGTTGCAACAGCCGTCGTAGATATTCCGGCCGTGCAAGGCATCGCGCGCACGCATAGCTTCATGCCCTGACCGGAGTTGGACCGAGGCCTCCACCCACCCATTGCCTTGGAACACAACCAAGCGTGTCACGCTGCAACCATACACCTCGAAGACTTGACGGAGCACAACCTCTGTCACTGGATACACCATGTGGCTCACAGAGACATGGATGATGCTGCTCATAGTCACCTCGTGCTGGGTCGACATTGCATCAAACACCTGGTGGGCATCCATGGTGGTGGTAATTTCTGAGAATTTTTTTGAGTGGAAAGGCGATGAATCCAAGCAGAGGGAACTGATCCGGCGGAAGGATGAGGATCTGAGTAGCTCTGATACCAAACGTTATACCCTAGGTGTATGATCTACGATCACCCAACCTCAGATATATTGATTCATCGAGGAGGATCAATTCTAGAGATTGTTTGGGGAAGGGGAAGAGGTTAGACAGGGAAAAGCAAGCAGGTTCTAATTCTTCTCTGCCTCACGAAGCCAACCACAGGGCTATTTCACTCTCGCCAGGCGCAGCTGGCATCCAGCTACTTACGTGACACGCAGGTCGCACATGCTTTCTATTATTCGTCTTCCATCATCGAAGGCGTACTTTCATCACCAGGTCCTGATACGTCTTGTGGCACATCAGTCGTGACAACAACCTGAGAACCAATTGACGTAGGCATGAATAATTTTGAGTAAAAGATAAGATATGCTAGTTCTGCATTAGGGATCGGCAGTAGCATCAAGCTAGCACCGGATGAGCAGTACAGATGAGACCCGATGGCACCAGCGTTGCTTACTTTGCATCCTGGATAATATTGTCACTGCTAGCTTGATGCACGCAACCTGGAGGTGGCAGATGACCTTGTCCAGCGTAAGAACGCAGGGGAAGGCGCATATGCGTCAGTAGATAGCTCCGCACCGTGCACGCACATGTGCTCAATCCAGATGGAGCCGAACTCGACAGTACCTGTCGTGACCGCGGTAGCGAGATCCTGCAGAACCAGCAGTCGCGGAAGGAACTGATCCAGATGCGCGTGCGGCCGATCTCAACAGGGCCGCCGAAGACCTCGAGTTGAACCCCACCGGATGGGCAGACGACCTTACCGCTATTCAAGCGGGTGAGAGGAGCAGGGCTCGCCCGCGACGGCCATGGATGCGAGCGGCTCCATCGGCTGGAGATCGAGGGAGATGGTGGCGGTGGTGACTTCTGTTCTGCTCGGGAGGGGATTGTTCCGGGCGAGGAGAGAACGCTCACGAAACACCGAAGAACCCTACGTATACGAATCGAACATAAGAATCGGAAAAAAACGGTTTGACCAGTCAAAGTTGTTTGGTGGTCGACATCTGGACAAATCTAGATCGTTGATTGAAAATTGGACGCTACAGATTTAAAGTATCCAAACATGTTTGCTCTTTTAATAATAGTATAGATACGGATGAAATAACTATTGGAATGGTCAAACGTGTTTGGTGTTCGACATTGGGACAATCTGGATCGTTGATGGACAATTGAACGCTTTAGATTTAAAGTATCCCAACAAGTTTGCTCTTTTAATAGTAGTATAGATTAAAGTAACAAATCTTATACCTTGTTTAAAAAATATGTTCCAAAAATATTCTGTCCCGAACTACAGTTTTTTTTAACCGGGAACCGTAGGGAAAACCCCTACGGTGTGAATTTTATATTAATAGGAGAAAACCAGGGGTTTTAACCTTACATCGGTGCTCACGCCCAGAAAAAAAATGTCCACCTTTAAGGAGGTAGGAAATGAAAAGTATAATAAAAAACATTAAGTAAACGTATCAACGAGCCAACCAAGCAGGGGCTGAACAAGGGCAGCCGAGACCCTGTATTGGTGCAAAGATAGATCACTCTGGAATAGGACCTTCCATCTAGCCAGGCAGGGTTGTTGTTGATTAAATATGAGATCATTCTGGGCTTTCCAGATATTCCACAGAGCACAGGTCGCCACTTCCATGAAGCACGGTCCAACAAAGCTGGTTTTGGCGGTAGCAAAGCGAGTGGCGATGGGAGCTAACACACCCCAATCCATAGCAATGGTAACCCAGCAAGATTGAGCGAAGGGGCAGTCAAAAAAAGAGATGATCTCTTATTTCCAGCGTAGCAATGGAGCAGAGGACACAATTTGGTCCACCATCCACCTGCCAATGCCTCCGCAGCATTAAATCCCTGGTGTTGAGGCGATCGCGTTGGAGGAGCCAGACAAAAACTCTCAATTTGGGTAAGCATTTAGATTTCCAAATAGCCTGGATAGATGGTTTTGGAGGCAGATGCGAGAAGATGAAGTTATAAAATTTTGCAGACATATAACTAGAGCTGCCCCAGGGAAAGGTTTTTGAGTCTGCAGCCTCTACTGTTACTGGATGCTCAGCCAAAATATCCGTGACTTGTCTCAGCTCATCAAAAGCTTGAACATACAAGGGGAGTGCGAAGCAGGTCAGGAGGTTCTGTGTGTTACACATGGTGGCCACCGACACATCCTCGTTAAGGGAGAAGGAGAACAGACGATCAAACTTGTCACTCTGTAGCTCTGTTCCACACCAGAAATCTTTCCAAAAGAGCGTAGTCTGACCATCTCCGATCTGTGAAGAGGTGATGCCATGATATGTGTCCATTAGCTTGCAGATGTCACGCCACCAAAAGGAACCGTGGGCCGACTGAGCTTGGGGAGGGAGAGTAGTATCATACAAGGACCAGACTAGTTTCACCCAAGGCACATCAACTTTGCAAAAGAATTTGTGAAGGTGCTTGAGTAACAACGAGTTGTTCTGTAGTTCCAGATTCAGAATACCTAAGCCACCATATTTCTTGGGACGGCAGACCATTGTCCACACATCAAGGGAATTGATAGAAGTGGAGTCCTCTTCCTTGGCCCAAAAGCAGTGACGCCGAGCTCTGTCATAAAGCTTGATGATGGCCTTGGGCATCTTCAACGAGCAGAGGAAGTGAATTGGCAGTGACGACAAAATAGAGTTGATGAAAGTGAGCCGGCCACCATAGTCAAGAAAACGAGCACTGGCATTAATACGGCGTTCCACCTGATCCACAACCGGAGCCAGATCCTGGACTGTCGGCCTAGAGGGCCCAAGTGGCAGACCAAGGTAAGTGATGGCAGTGACCCAACAACACATCCAAATACATTTGCAAGAGCAGCAAGACGATCATCCGACACATTTACTGGCATAAGGCATGATTTTGCATAGTTAACCTTGAGTCATGTGGCGGCAGAGAATCTATTAAGCAGTTCTTTGAGTGCAGTGAACTGAGCTAGGCAGGCTTGGAGGATCAGAAGAGTGTCGTCGGCATATTGAGCAATTGGGAAATCAGTATTGAGGATATGAAGAGGAGGTGTCTAAACACCTTCCACGGCCAGCTGATTAACCATTCCTTGTAAAAGATCAGCCCCGGCAACAAACAGAATCGGTGAAAACGGATCACCTTGGCAAACACCTCGTCGGCACTGGAATTTTTTGCCGGCAACCCCATTAAGTAAAACTGAGGAGGAGCCTGTAGAGAAAATTGCTTTAACCCAACTTAACTATCTGTCAGAAAAACCCCAGTGACATGGGTATGCCTATCGGGTACCCTACCATGAGGGTACCTGGTGCACGTATCGACTAGGCCCAACTATCAGAGCCTACATGAAGCCCATGAAGGGAGGCCCACGAAGATGGAGTATCCTCCAAGTTTGGCGAAGCAATAGTCGGTTTAGAGTTTCCTTACTTGTAAATCGAGTCGGTTACGAACACCCGAGACCCAGCCTATTATTTAAGGACTGGGAGGGCCATCGAACCAGACCACGTACTTTCAGAGCCACCAAAACCCTAGCGAGATCGACATCTCGCCGGGACTCTTGTAACCATCATATTCACAAAGCAATAACAGACAGGCAGGACGTAGGGGTGTTACCTCCACACGAGGGCCCTGAACCTGGGTAAAATCTTTGCCCTGCTTGTCAGCCGACGATACTTCCAGCTCTACCACGTTCTCTCCCCCATATTCATAACCTAGGGACCTTAACCATGGGTCTTGATGAGTCTACCCCTCGTCAAGTGGCGCCGTCTGTGGGAAAGAATAGCGCTGGACTCGAAGTTTCGCCGGTCCCAACAGCAAACGGCAAATCGCCGATCACACCAGCAAACGGCAACTCGCCGATCTCATCTGCAAACGGCAACTCGCCGGCCATGTCAGCAAACAGCAACTCGCCGATCCAGGCGACACACGGCGACTCGCCGATCCACTCGAAAAGCGGCAGCCTGCCCGCTTCACCCGCAAAAAGCGCATCTGCTCTTCCAATGAATTTCAATCCGCACTCGCCAGAGCTTCAGGAGGCGTTTTCTGGCCTTGAATCAGGTTTGAGCTTAACTGTTGGAGCATTCAATTTTTTCGTAAACAATCTTGGCACGCAGGACTCGACAGATCCGCAACAACTGCTGGGCGCACTCGAGGCTCCGTCGACTGCGCTCGCCCCGTCGTCGATTCCTGAAGCCTGCTCGCCCGCAACAACCATGTCGACCGGCGAGCGACAGGTTCATGATGACGGAACTCCAAGGCGAGGAGGCAGAATCAGCATACCGCACAAGCAACGTCGACTTCAACCTACCACTCGACGAAGTTTCGACTGCGGGATCTCCCTCGATGACTTCTACGAGCCCGCGATTCATAACGACAGCAACGTCGACTCGGAGATCTTCACCAACACCAACCTCGACTCAGAATCCATAATGGCTCGCCAACACCGAGATGAGCATAGGCGATGACACGCGACAACGAGATTCGCCTCGAAGATCTACTCGATGAACATACTGGCTCTGACATGAGCCTCGACGGCGACGTCGAGTCCATGACTGGAATCGACAGCACATACACCTGTCCTCGGGTCACGCCCCATCAGGTCTACGTGGCCTTCACCGCAGAATCATCCGCAGACGCAGCCGCTCGCAGGCCTGCACAATTCCCATGCACGGTAACCATGCCGGATGGGGTCACAACCTTGACAATCACGGAGGAGATGGCAGCAAAAGCAGATAAAGTCATAAAGGAGTGCACAATGATGCCACCAAATTCCACCCCAGAGGAGATGTTGACCTTCCAGTACTTCAACTGGCAGGAGTCAATTCGACTGCAAAACTACCGAGCGACGCTCGAGGAGCGCAAAAGGCAAGCCAGCCTCTCGAGTGCCCGAAGAAGGGAGCAATCCCTCGGGTCCACAATGCAACCAACCCCACGACCTAGGTCGCGGTTGGCAAGCCTTCCAGAACATGAAAGGGTAGCAATCACCCGTAACCTGTCGTTCATGACAGAGGACGCTAACGGAATCCCAGTGCCCAAAACTGCTGCGGGTGCATTATTCTCCGTAGGTGCTTACCTCAAGGCAATGCAACCTCCGGCGAATGACCCTAACGCAGCCCTGCATCGCCAACAACTCAAATCGCTAGCTCTAGCGGCACAGGCTATACAGCCAGAAGACAAAACTCCAGCAAGGAATCGCGATCGCGACATAGTCGACTCACGACACGCAGCACATCATCGCAGTGGTCGCAGCCACCACTCGGATGAAGGAAGGAGAAGCACGCGCCGGCACAGGTCCAGCAGAAGCAGATCTCGAAGATCCTATAGCAGCGATTCATACTCTGATCGTGAACCAGAGCCATGCGGAGCATTGTGCTTCACTCGACGCATCCGTGAGACGCGGATGCCCAAACGGTTCAAGTTGACAGGCGAACAACCCAAGTACAACGGTCGCCAAGAACCTTCTGGGTGGTAGAAGATTACAGACTCGCCGTGGCATGCCAGCGTGGCACGAACACCACGGCGATGCAGTACATACGACTTATGCTCGAAGGAACTGCCCGCGACTGGCTCAAGTCGCTCCCTCCATCATCATACGACTCGTGGGACGATTTCCGCAGAGACTTCATCAAAAACTTCGAGCCTCTGTGTGAGCGCCCGAAGACATTCGAAGAATTAAGGACATGCACTCAACGATCAGACGAGTCGTTGAGATCATACATACGGCGGTGGACCGAAATACGCAATTCGGTTGGCAAAGTGTCAGAAGACAGGGCCATGGATGCCTTCATACAAGGTCTCGCCAGGAAGGACTTCAAAGAGGCACTTGGTCGTGAAAAGCCAACCTCCCTGGCTGACCTCATCAAAGTTGCGACTGAGTGGGCAGATGGAGAGGATTCTGTACGCAGATCCCGTGCTTCCCCACACGCGACAACTACGAAAGCGGCAGTCGAGGCCGCAGAGATTCATACAGAGAAGATCGCAGGCGCAAACGTTCCAAACGTCCTTACGACGATAACAGACCCGAGTTCATGGCGGCTGGATACACACAACCCGGGAGACCAAGATAGAAGCAATCGACGCTCGGATGATCGACGGGACAGTCGAGATCGCGAGCAGCGGAGCGACAGCTACAAAAGGCAAGAATGGCGCAAACGCAGCGACGCAAAACCCGAGCGGTCATTCGAGGAAAAGATGGACGACTGGTGCAGATTCCACCTCTTCAAGGGGGACGACGGAAAACTACGCTCCAATCACACCCTAAGGAACTGCAGGGAATTCGACCAAATGGCGACTGACTACATGATACGACTCAAAAGGTACGGCCCAGCACCTGCTCAGCCCACGCCTGCACCCGCACCACAGCCGAACGCTGTGCCCGCTCTCATGGCGCCACAGCCGCCACCGCAACCACCACCACAGCCTGCTCCAGGCGCAAACCTCGCAGGTGCCATACAACCCGTACTACGGGCGGAAGATGATCAATATCCACAGCCCCACGGGCAGATGTACATGATACAAAAGGGTCGCCCCTCCAACAGGCAGCAAAAGCTAATCACTCGACAGTGAACATGGCTGTCATGGCACCTCCTGCCGTGCCGAATTTCTGAAGGGATCGGAAACCATCATAAGCTTCAGTCGAGAGGATCATCCCCCAGCTGTAGTTCGACCAGGGCACGCGGCTCTGGTACTCGACGCGCAAATAGGAGGCTACGCCATGACCAAGGTCTTCATGGATGGAGGCAGCGGCATAAACATCATCTTCGCGGACACGCTCCGCAAAATGAACAGGTCAGTCGAAAACCTCCCAAAATCTTCAAATACCTTCCACGGTATTGTTCCTGGCAAAGCAATTAGCCCAGAAGGCACCATACAACTCGACGTTACGTTCGGGGACAAAAGCCACTTCAGGACAGAGTCGATTGAGTTCGAGGTCGTCGACTGGAAATCACAATACCATGCTATTCTTGGTCGCCCGACGTTTGCTCGATTCATGGCGGTGCCACACTACGCGTACCTCACGCTGAAGATGCCAGGACCAAAGGGAGTCATACTGTCCGTGGAAACTTTCAAAGGTCCGATGCTTGCGACCGCGAGTTCAGCAAAATCTCCGAGATGTTCGGGGTGGAAGAATCACTCGCCGACTTGGCGATTACCAACGACCGCACACTCCTTCCGAGCATAAGAAGTTGGCAGTCGACAGATCCTTCAATGCTACAAATGACACAAGGTCGCATCAGGTGCACCCGACCGATCCGTCCAAGACAGTCAACATATCTTCGAGCCTGCCTATCGCATAGGAAGGCGCGCTCGTCGAATTCCTCCGTGAGAACTGGGAAATATTTGCGTGGTGTCCAGCCGACATGCCAGGTATTCCCAGGGAATTCGCCGAGCACTCTCTCCAATTGTTTCCAGATGCAAAGCCAGTCAAGCAAACGATGCGTCGAATCTCCGGCCCAAAGCGAACCGCAGTCGAATCTGAAGTCGACCGGTTACTCGCAGCAGGATTCATTAGGGAAATCAAGAAATCACAATGGGTGGCCAACCCCGTACTCGTAGAGAAGAAGCATACAGACATCCTTCGGATGTGCGTGGACTTCACAGCGCTGAACAAGTGCTGTCCAAAGGATCACTTCCCGCTACCCCGAATCGACCAGATCGTCGACTCCACCGCCGGATGCGCACGACTCTCCTTTCTGGATGCTTACTCAGGTTATCACCAGATAAGGATGAAGCAAGAAGACGAAGAAAAAACGGCGTTCATAACCCCACTCGGGGTCTACTGCTACACAACTATGCCCTTTGGGCTCAAAAACGCGGGTGCAACATACCAGCGCATGATGCAGGACTGCCTCAAAAAGCAAATCGGACGCAACGTCCAGGTCTACGTGGATGACATTGTCATTACCACAAGGGAAGAACACACACTACTCGACGATTTGAGGGAGACGTTCGCAAACCTCAAACGCTTCCATATCAAGCTCAATCCTAAGAAGTGCACGTTCGGCGTTCCAGCCGGGCAGCTCCTAGGGTACCTAGTCTCTGCCCGTGGAATCGAAGCAGACCCGGAGAAAATACAGGCCATCCTCACAATGCAAAGGCCTTCAAAGCTTCATGATGTGCAGAAACTAGCAGGACGAGTAGCAGCGCTCAGTCGATTCATCAGCAAACTGGGTGAAAAGGCTTACCATTCTATCGACTGATGAAGAAGGCGGACAAGTTCGAGTGGACGCCAGAAGCTGAAGCAGCCTTCACAGATCTCAAGCGGATCCTCACAAGCCCTCCGATCCTCGTCGCACCTAAGGAACGGGAACCACTCTACCTGTATGTCTCGGCTACAAACAGGGTGGTGAGCACCGTACTGGTAGTCGAACGCATGGAGGAGGGGCACATCCAAAGCATACAACGTCCAGTCTACTACCTAGCGAGGTTCTCTCCATATCAAAACAGCGGTACCCGCACTATCAAAAGCTGGCATACGCTGTATTCATGTCCTCAAGGAAGTTGACACACTACTTCACCGAGCACCCGATCACCGTGGTAAGTAACTCAGCAATCGGTGATATCCTCACAAACCCCAATGCAACGGGTCGAGTCGCAAAATGGCTCATCGAGCTGGCTCCAAGAGACATCAAGTACGAGCACCCGAAGGCTATCAAAGCACAAGTCCTACCCGACTTCACAACCGAGTGGATAGAGGCCCAATTACCTGGAGCACCAGACGTGTCCAATTCCTGGACCATGTACTTCGATGGGTCCAAGAAACACGAAGGCGCAGGCGCAGGCGTCATCCTCATATCACCAAAAGGGGACAAGCTACGTTATGTTTTGCAGATGGGATTCAAACTACCCTCCAATAACGAGGCTGAATACGAGGCCTGATCCATGGCATGCGGATGGCAAAAGCACTTGGGTGCACTCGATTGATGATCTACGGCGACTCCAATCTCGTGGTGCAGCAAACAATGAAGGCCTGCGACGCAATCGCGGACAACATGATCGCTTATCGCGACCTGTACAACACACTGGAGGGCAGCTTCGAGGGCTGCGAGTTGAGGCACATAGGAAGGGAAAGTAACGAAGAAGCAGACATGCTAGCCAATCTTGGCTCAACTGGCGCACAAATTCCACCTGGTGTCTTCCTCGAGCGCATCGAACACAGATCTATCAAGGAGAAACGAGAGCCTCCTCCGTCGACTACGCCACCCAAAAGCAAAGTGCCTAGCACAGAGGACCCCCCAGTCGAGGTATTTCTCATTGAGCCAACTGGACTCAACCTTTTCTGGCTTACATACTCCGTGGCGAGCTACCAGATGACATAACCGAGTCCCGACGCGTGACTCGAAGATCAAAAGCATACACCGTTATCAACGGCGAGTTATACAAGCGCAGCATATCAGGTATGTTCCAAAGATGCATCGCATTCGAAGATGGCCAAGCCATACTTCGAGACATTCATGCAGGTACCTGTGGGCATCACGCCAGCAGTCGATCACTCGTAGCCAAAGCCTTTCGCGCAGGGTTTTACTGGCCTACAGCACTCAAAGACGCGGAGGACATAGTCAAAAGGTGCGTCGGCTGCCAGAAATTCGCAACAAGGCCGCACGCACCCGCATCGGCGTTGAAGACTATACCGCTGGCCTGGCCTTTCGCCCAATGGGGGCTCGATATGGTTGGGCCACTCAAAAAATCATCGCATGGCGGGCATACTCACCTACTGGTGGCAGTCGACAAGTTCACAAAGTGGATCGAGGCGGTCCCCATCACAAATTCGACTGCTACTACGGCAGTCAACTTCATAAAGAGCATCATCTACCGCTTCGGTGTCCCAAACAGTATCATCACTGATAACGGCACAAACTTCACGGCTGAGGAGTTCAAAACCTTCTGCAAAGAGCAGGACATTACGCTCAACTACGCATCCGTGGCACATCCACAATCCAATGGCCAAGTCGAAAAGGCCAACGGACTTGTGACGAGTGGGATCAAGAAGCGCCTCCTGGTGCCACTCAAAAGAGCTGCGGGTGCTTGGGTCGAAGAACTACCATCTGTGCTATGGAGCCTACGCACAACTCCCAACACTTCTACGCAGTTCACCCCATTCTTCATGGTCTATGGTGCAGAGGCAATCTGCCATCAGATGTAAGGTTCAATGCGCCACGAGTTGAAGCATACAATGAAGAAGACGCGAAGAAGCACTCGAAGACAGTCGACTTGCTCGATGAGGCGCGAGACACGGCCTTGGCCCGCACAGCTGTTTACCAGCAGGATCTCCGCAACTACCATAGCCGTCGACTGCGAACCAGGTCCTTTGTTGTGGGCGACCTGGTTCTTCGACTGAAGCAAAAGAAGGTGCACAAGCTCGCTTCCCCATGGGAAGGTCCCTTCATCATCACGGAGGTCCTTGGTGGAGGCGCATATCGACTGAAGCACGCGAAGACAGGCGAACTCTCTCATAATCCTTGGAACGTTGCGCATCTGCGCCGTTTCTACGCATAAAGTGCTCACAGTCATACAATGTAATAGGCTATATGTCGGATGGCTGCAGGTTTCAGACGCGCTCTTTTCCTTACCAGGGTACCTAAGGGGACTGGAAGGTTTTTAATGAGGCGGCCTGCAGCCTAACATTCAAAAGAGGAATAAAATCAATGTTCCTTCGACTTCTTTGTGACTACTACCCGCATAATTCATACCTTAACCGCACCCGAAACCCTCGGGGGCTGTGTTATCGATCAAATGAGCTCTCGCTCTTGCAGAAACACAATGCCTTAGCCGCACCCGAATGCTCGGGGGCTGCGTAACAAGGATCCAAACAAAGACACAAAAACTCTGCAGCCGCACTCGAATACTCGGGGGCTGCACAGTCATTGGTTCACAACCAACACATATTTCACAAACCCCGCTCGACTGACTCGGGGGCTCGACAAAAAATCAAAGTATACAAACTATACAATATACAAAGAGTCAAAAATTACACTCGGGGGCTGCCCCCTATACAAAAATTGCACTCGCAAACTATTCTAATCCTCAGGCTCGTCCTTTACGGGCAGCTCGGGACCGCAAAGCTGTTCGCGAGTGCACTCGATTAGTGTCTCCGCAGCTCGGATCGTGTCATCCAGGTCTCTTTGTTCGAGAACCTCTCCGGCTGCAGGTGTCCGCAACACCAACCTTGGTTTTCGACTACGCATATACGCCATTGCAGCGTTGGCTCCAATCACAAGTCTCTGAGACAGCAACTCTCGAATGGGATTTGTTTGACGGAAGATGTTCAACAAAGCACGAATCCCTTGTGGTTGTGGCCCCGCAGGAAAAAGAGTCTCGTTCAGGCGAATAAACGCTGCCCGGCATAACTCCAGCAGTTCAGCACTTCGCCAGACGCGATCCTTCAGGGTGGCGAGTATGCGGGCATGGTACCTATCAAGCCAAAAGTGTTGACGCCCAGTCGTAGGGTCGTCAACCACGCTATCCAGACGCCCTTCCACGCGAATCTTTTCAGCCTGGAAGTTGTCGACAAAGCCTACAAAACGGGCGCACCAGTCAGATCAAAAGGACAATAGCTACGCAAAAAGCTTGTAAACAGAGCAAGATCGAACTTACACTCGAGTTGCCTGTTCACAAGATCCATCTCCCCGAGCACATATTCTCGCGTTGGGTGGCCAACGCGGGTCTCGCCCTCAATCGATTCAGCTCAGCCTGGGCGTCCTTCAGATCTTGCTCCATTCTCACAAATTTGGCCTTCATATACTCCATCACCTTGGCATCATTTACCACTGACCCTGGGATCGGGTGGTGATTGGAGCCTGCGAGGAACTAGTCGCAGTAGCAGGTTCTCGTGACTGTTCAAAGAGCATAATCACAAACACAAAGTTTGTGTCAGAAGCAAAACTCAGTCATAAGCATACAACTCTTCGAGTGAAAGACATTAGCAAAAGACTGTTTGCATAAACAAGGTGCACAAACAAAGCGCAGACTCGCGCAGTTCAGAAGGTATCATTACAAGGCATAAACAAAAGGGTACGGCTACCCTAAACCTAAGTATTCGATTTCCTAAGCAGACGATTGGCAGTCTCGAGTGCCCGGCGCTCACCCCCTTCAAGAAATGGGCTTCCCATCTGGCTTTCGAGGGAATGCAGACAGTGCTGCCTCATAGTCGCAATCTATCCCATGTCCTATAAGAAGCTTGATGGTGGACTCGGATCCGCGTACCGTGTTGGCGCGAGCGAAACCCGCCATGGTGGACGTCCCAGGGCCAAACACGTCGGCGAAGTCGTCCGCCGTCGACGGCACTACGCCAGTCGGGAACACCACCTTGTATACAGCTCCAAGTGTGTTCGTCAATTTGGCGAGTGCGTCCTTCGCCTGGGTGCATACGGCGCCTAGGCCGCCCACAACCTGGTCCAGCGGAAGATCTTCATTCGACACGTCCGCAGAGGCCGGTGCGCCAACAGCTTCTGCACAATAAACAAAAGGCAAAAGTCATTTCATGACACTCGACAGCTATATTATCATATCAAAAGGAGAAAAGATTACTCACCTCCCATGGCCTGCGCAAGTGCCGCGAGTTGGTCAGCATATCCTCGCTCGCGTGCAGCGGCTGAGTTGGTGGCGGCAGCCAGTTCTTTCTTCGATTCTTCGCGCTGTGCGGCGAGTGCATCTTCCAGCTCCTTCTTCTCGCCTGGCCCAGCAAGATCACGTGCATTCAATACTTGACAAAATCAAGCATTGCAAAAAGAAATTCGGCAAAACAAAGGCAAAAAGGAGAACTCACGACTGAGCCGCTCTAGCTCGGCGCGCATGGTGTCCCTCTCCTGCTCCACCTGGACATAAGCCTTGGCGGAATCTGCCAAGGTGTGGTAGAAGGGCTGCGAGCGAACGAGTTCAGCAAAAATTCAAACTTTCACAGACCTACAACTAAAAGGGTCAAGCAAAAAGCTCCTTACGTGGTTCATCCACGGCTCAGGAGCCGTGACTGATGTCCCGATAACTGGAGTTGCCGCCTTGGTTGCCTCAACAACAGCATCAGTGGCCGTTGGCTGGGCAGCCTCGTTTCCAGTCGGTGCATAATTCGACTGCTCCAGGGTTGGAACATTTTCGACTGGAGGAGTCCCAGGCTGATTGTTTTCAGCGCTGTGGGCAACACGACAAAGCAAAAAGACGGCCAGCATAAATATGTGACAGCACAAAATTCTCATACTCAAAAAGCACATACCTGTGCTCCTCATCTTCCTCATCTTCGGAGTCGCCAAAAATTGGTCCCCCAAAGGCTGGGGTACCACTCGACTGAAGAGGAAGAGTTGAGCTTGTTGAGCACGCACGCAAAGGAGTGGCTTGGAAAACAGGTGGTGAGCCTGATTCCTCGTCATCCTCCAAGCCCTGCTCCCTCGCGGGTGAACTCACAGCAGAAAGCGCCTTCTTGGCCAGTCGACGCCGCTTCGGTGGCGCGGTATCGACTTCTTGGTCAGAGGTGGCCTTGTCTTCAGATTGGACCTCTTCTGCTGCTTCCTCCTCGACTTCCTCCACATGTGAATTGGTGGCAGAAGGGATGGGCGACTGATCCCCTTTCGGGTCCACCACTAGTGCCTGAGTTTCTTTAGTCTCTCCATTTTCAGGCAGAGGAGGAAGGGAGGCAGCAGTCGAATGACCCTGCATAGCACATATCACAAATTGCAAAGTCAGAGTCAAAAAGCACATATCGTAGAAGCTACGAGTGGCAAACTATTAAACTACAGACATACCTCAAGCAAAGGGTTTTCCGTCCCATATGGCATGACGGGGCAATCGATGTTGCAAGGGTCGGCTGTCGTCAGGCTGGTGATGTGGCGCACGTGCGTCACAAGTTCGTTCCTTGACAGTTCCTCTGGGCTCATTCGAGTGGAGTCACCCGTGCCCTCATACTCCCACATGGGATGCGCTCGGGCACGGAGTGGCCACACCCGCCTCTTCACAAAGGTGGCGATCAAATGGATGCATGTGACTTTGTCTAGCATGCCTCCAATCCGAGCCAGCAAAGGGCTTGCCTCCTCCATTTCTTCGGCTGAGAGTTGGTGATCCCAAGCCTTGGTCCTGGTGAAAGCAGCAGTCGAGAAAG
Organism: Poa pratensis; assembly: GCA_947311845.1. NCBI lineage: Eukaryota > Viridiplantae > Streptophyta > Magnoliopsida > Poales > Poaceae > Poa > Poa pratensis. The sequence goes on from CAMZMU010000041.1 coordinate 58,746,464, forward strand.
GGGCGGCTGCGTCATGCTCGACAGTCGCATAAAACCAACCCTTCCTCCAGCCTTGGGCGGAGTCGACAGTCTTCAGGCGGAAGTAGCGGGTGTCGCTGCGCACCTGGATTCCACAGCCGCCAACTGGGTAGGTGCGACCACCTCCTCTGTTCGGCCGTACCATGAAGATGGCTTTCCACAGCACCCAGCTGGGTGCGACGCCGAGGAAGCACTCGCACAGCGTGATGAAACACGCGATATGCATAATACCATTTGGGGTGAGATCATGGATCTGCACCCCGTAGGCAAAAAGAAGACCACGAACGAAATCGTGGAGGGGAAGCGAAAAGCCCCTAGGCAAAAACTCCACAAAACAAACACGCTCGTTAGCGCGTGGTTCAGGGAGTACCTCCTTGGGCGATGGCGCGCGGACGGCGAGCTGCTCCGCGGGTGGCAGATACCCCTGCTCGCGGAACTTGACCAAATGGGCGTCCTTGATGGTGGACTTCGCCCAGTCCCCGCTGCCTTTCTTCAGCGCGGCGGATGCAGATGTACCCGCCACAGTCTTCTTGCCCTTGGCCGCATCGGTCACGGCAGCGGCAGCGGCACCACGCTTGGAGCCTCCACCTTTCGCCATCGCAACGGTGGATGAGGGTGGAGAAGAGAGCTTGGTCGCAGAGCAATGGAGGTGGGCGCGAGGAGGAAGATGAGACGAGGGCGGCGCAAATAGGCAAATGGCAAGTAAAAAATTCTGCCAGCGCCGTCTGCACTATTTACCACAGATCGCAATACGATCGCAACCGTCAAAACAAAGGCATACGCTCCGCGCGAAATCTAGCCATACACGTGGCGGCCGCGGAAGGCAACCGTCGCAGGCCACTCCGCCCACTACGCACGGGAAACTAGGAAATCATCATCACGCCCCGTGAAAACTGCGCCAGAGCGGTCAAATCAAGTCCAAACGGCGCTATACTTGGTCAGCTCTGCAAAAATGGGCCCACACAGAAGTGTCACGTCCCATCAGTCTTACCAGGCACGCCACCGCTTGTCAGAGATGGCAGTCACAAAATGCGTCATTGCTGACGTTGTTTCATCCTTCAGAACTGGCATAAAAATCACTCGATGATATCTTCGGGTGGTCTCTCGCATAAGTCTCGGTTGGTTCTTTAGCAAAGATCATAAAGCCAGTCGAAATTCTCCCATCGGGAGCGTATCAAAAAAATCTTTGACTAAAATGTGCAGGGTAAAAGATTTTGAGATTATCCTCCATTGCAAGCAATAAAGCACAATCTCGGGGGCTACTCCCATCGGGAGCGCTTCGCGCACCCGATAAAATAATGGCAAAAGTATCAGTCGACGAAACATTCGACTAAGTTCATAAGCAAAATCACACTCAAAATATTCCCGAGTTGATCCGACGATCCTTGGATGCTGCATGCATAGTGCAAAGGTAAGACCCACCGATCAGTCGAGCTGGGCTAAGGACCGCTCCAGCAGCGTTATCCTTAAATTTTCCGTGTCAGCAGACATGATGAATTATCCCCGACGGACGCGTTGGGTTGATTCAAAATTATACTGCAGTTCGATTCCGTAAGACCTTAACGGCTGTTTCGAGTCTGTCCAGTTTGTTCCAGATTCGAGTCCGGGGACTCGAGTTTGATTGAAAGCTAGTATGGTTTTGCCACAAATGGTAGTTAACTAGCCCCAATCCGTCGTGTGTGCCGGGCCTGCTAAGCTAATATCCCTTGACTATCATAAGCAAAAACTCATAGTCGATGAAACACTCGACATAGCCAACATGTGCTATTTCATAAGAATTCTAAATACAGATGTAAAAAATACAATGTGCATGATGTATGAGTCCATGCCCGACTCTTCGAATCAGACAAGTACTCGGGGGCTACTGACATGGGTATGCCTATCGGGTACCCTACCATGAGGGTACCTGGTGCACGTATCGACTAGGCCCAACTATCAGAGCCTACATGAAGCCCATGAAGGGAGGCCCACGAAGATGAAGTATCCTCCAAGTTTGGCGAAGCAATAGTCGGTTTAGAGTTTCCTTACTTGTAAATCGAGTCGGTTACGAACACCCGAGACCCAGCCTATTATTTAAGGACTGGGAGGGCCATCGAACCAGACCACGTACTTTCAGAGCCACCAAAACCCTAGCGAGATCGACATCTCGCCGGGACTCTTGTAACCATCATATTCACACAGCAATAACAGACATGCAGGACGTAGGGGTGTTACCTCCACACGAGGGCCCTGAACCTGGGTAAAATCTTTGCCCTGCTTGTCAGCCGACGATATTTCCAGCTCTACCACGTTCTCTCCCCCATATTCATAACCTAGGGACCTTAACCATGGGTCTCGATGAGTCTACCCCTCGTCACCCAGCATTTTAAAATCTCCAAGATGGCAGCATGCTCAATAGTATCAAAAGCTTTCGCAAAGTCTAGTTTGAGGATGACCACCTCCTGCTTTGTCTGCTTGCATTGATGGATGTACTCATAAGCCCATGCAACACAATCTTGTATGGTACGAGATTTAAGAAATCCATACTGATTAACATGGACCAACTTAAGGATTTTTTGTTGCAGTCGGTTTTCCAGGATTTTAGTCAAGAATTTCAGGCTGGAATTCATAAGTGAAATAGGCCGGAAATCATTTGGGGTGGAGGGAGAAGGAACCTTCGGAATAAGTGTGATGTAGGCATCATTAATACTCTGTAAATTGACCCGTAGGTGCCAGAAATCATCACATAGTCTGTAAAAATCATGCCTAATGATCGGCCAGCAGGTTTTTAGATACAGTAATACAGTTTTTCAATTGGCACGCCGGTACGTATGGTAGAGAATTGTCGAAGTAGTTACCTAATATACACGGTTGAAGTATTTTGTTGGCAAAACATGTTAATCTCACAAAGAAATATGTTTATTAATGACTAGGCTCAGGGTTCCATGGATTTGTAGCACCCGAGCACACTGTTGCTCGGTTTTTTATTTTTTTAATGGTACTTTGGAGTTTTAAGAAAATTCATTTTTTCGTGAATATGTGTACATGCTCTCTATACTTATACAAAGTTTCTGTAACAAGGGTATTCTATTTAGGGTTACAGAAAAATAACAAATTAATTGTAGCTGTCTAAAGGAATAAAAACTCTTTTTTATCCTGAAATTATTCTTTTTTGTGTAGTCCAAATACAACATATTTTTAAACGAAACTTGTGGGTAGGTATTGGATGTGTATATGCTGCTGTAAAAAAATGTTCAGTTTTCGTTTGCTATTGCTACTTGGTTTTGAAAAGCGAGCACACTTGTGCTCAAGTGTATCCGTCAGTTTTCCCCCACTTGCTATTGCTACTGAGAAGTTTTCATTTTCCTTAGCTAATGAAGGAAGACTTTTCTTGATTTCAGATCCAGGATTCCAGGGTAGATATCGTTGTTGATCATGCATTGTTCTGTGACTTGGTTGATACTCCCTCCGTTCACAAAAGGATGTCTCAATCTTTTCTAAATTTGTATGTATGTAGACATAATTTAGTGTGTAGATACATCTAAATTTAGATAAAGTTGAGACATACTTTTCTGAACGGAGGGAGTACATGACTTCTCCATAGTTAAGAATTATGCGCTCCAGTCTATAGCAGATATAGCTCTGCTGATGCAGTTGTGTCGTGTGAGGAAAAATAACTTATTGGAAACCAATTCTGCACGGAAACCGGATGTGTGGTTTCAAAAACAAGGTTGATAGTCTGTTGATGACAACACTGTGCATTGATCGCAATAAACGGAACTCTAGGAGAGTTCTACAACCTACTAGAAAATTTTCACGTTTCAAACAAGCAACGAGCCTAGCTTGGTTCTGCACTACTTAACCCAAACATTATTTGGTTTCTACTCCAGATGTGTGCAATATGACCATGCAGCATTTCATAAGCTCAACTCATGAGTATAGAAGAAAAGCATATTATGAAAAAGTATCATCCTGTTACAACATATAATTTAACTAGACCACATCCATGGGTCCATCCAGCAAAATAAAGAATTCTCGCAGTTGTCTAAGCTGGAGTAAGGCACAAACGAGCATTTGGAGCTAGTAGCAGAAGGCTAAGCATTTGCAGAGAAGGGGTAAACAACTAGGAGCAAAAAGCTAAGAAGTTGAAGCGAGCTGGGAGCGAAAATATAAGTATTTGGAGCGAAAAGCTAAGACATAGATAAATGGCATTACAAGAGAATAATCTGGCAGCACTAAGCGAAGGAAAACTATCAGTTCCTTCAGCAAGGCTACCTACAGAACTGTAGATTCATCTGAAGTTCATTTTCATGGGATGTTGGACAGCACTTGTGTTGAATGAGCCAGAGACACTCTAGTTCTGTGAGCTTCCAGAGGATCCACTAGCACCTGGAATACCACTGGTCGCACCGCGTTTGAGCTTCTTTTTCTCTTCAACTGGAAACCTTCCTATGACCACCTGAACATTAGTACAATAGCAAAAATCATTAGGAGAAAACACAAGGTCCGGTTGTCATACATGTAAATTTCGTATTACGATGTCATCTTCTAAATGAGCCATATCTTAACAGAAGCACACAAATTTTGATGTAGGGATAGCATACTATTGTAGATACATTAGCTGGACTGTTAGAAGCGTGTTCATCAAGTGATTTGGGTTTATACCTGGACAGATGAAGCTGCAATCAAAGCTCCTGCCACTCCGCCACCAAAAAGACGGCCATCAAGACCAGCAAGCGAAACACTGAGTCCACCTGTGCGAGTGCTCATTCCATCAGTCTCGGATGGCTGATACGAGCCAGACAAAGAGAGAATCTCAAAATGACCCTGCATGATGGATGAGAATAATTATGTTATTATTTGAAATGATGCAAATCTAGAGGTCAGACAACTGTAATTAATTTCCAAAAAACGAGATATGCCAAACGATATGCCTTCCTTTCAGTAGGCTGGTAATGGAAACATTTAGACTGTTTCTCTATATAGCACTACCTCACACTATATTTTCTTTCTAATTCTCGAAGTTCGGTTGGAACCGAGGTATAATTTCTATTGCATACGAGCAAATATGGATTTCAAGTGTATAGATTGCAAGTTAAAGCTGGAACAAACCTCATAAATAATCGTTTCATGAATTGAAGCTCCTTGACGCAGTGTCACATTGGATACAACACCATGGGCAGAGAGTACATAAACTGCCGATCCATTCCCAGAATAGGACATTACTTTAGTTGCTACATCCTGAAATCATGCATCCTTTATTAGCATTTACCATACAACAGGCAGAAGCTTGGGTAAATCATGGATCCTTTATTAGCATTTACTACCATACAACAGGCAGAAGCTTTGGTAGAGCTTATGGAAAATATAATCAATCAGATATTCTAACATCTAATTATATGACATATTTTAATAGTGCACTAGTATATCTTTAGGCGTGCCACAAGAGTGCGTCAATTTACCTCTCCTTAGAATTAAATCATGAGAGCTGATGGAAAATATAATTATAACAAGAGATGAAATCGGTGAAGCTCTAATCATTTAATGAATGGCTGGGCATGAAAAATACATTTGTGTTTAGTGCATCGAACTCATACATAAGAAGTTTCATCCGATGAATGTTTAAAACGGGTTAAAGTGCAAAATATGTAAATACATCTCACATAGTGCTTCACATGGACGACTTTGCTCAATTAGAAAAGAACTTAAACACCATATTTAACACTAAATACATGCACAGAATAAATCATACTTGTGTAAAATAAAAATATCGATAGATTTTCCTATATCTAATAATATGACATAATTATAATAGTGCACTTGTATATCTTTAGAAGAACCATAATAGTGCGTCAATTTACCTCTCCAGCTTGCATCGTGATAACCACAGGATTTAATCCATTCACACCTGACCCTGAAAAAATTCCATTTAAAATTAAGACTGAAAGAAAAAAAAAACGCAATGTTCGCAATCTGATGCTAGCATTCAAGTATTCAGCTGGAAGGATATCGGTGACACATCACGCATAATTGTAGAACTCATATCAGGTTAGACGGCAGGTGTTCCTAAAGAACATACTGCTTGACGGCACGACAACGTGTTACGAGTACTAGAAGTAGAGTGTATTACGAGACGAGTAGCTCAGATAAAATACCATCATATATGTATGCGTTTTTGCGCTACTATACTATCAGAACTTGTATATACCTGCCGCTGTCACCTTCTGCTTGTTGGCGGTGGACCTCGGCCCCCGGACCCTGGTCTTCTTGACACGCTGCGTTGCATTCGCTGAAGGTGGTGGTGGTGGCAGGAGCAGAGGCAATGGCATCGCTGGTGGCGCCTGGGGGTTCACCCACGGGATGCCAGCTGGAGGCAGTGCCGGCATGGTAGCCAGCGGCATGGCAACGAGTGGGTCGTTCTTGCGGGGGCGGCCGCGCTTCCGCTTGGGCGCTCTCATGGCGGGCGTAACGCCATTGGAGAAGGTCAGTAGCGCTAGCGCGGCTGCGTGCTGGTTGGAAGCGGTACCGTCCTGGGCGTCGGACATGGGTGCGCCGACGCTGGGTTGTGGCTGAAGCTGCTGCTGGCTCGGGTGTATACCCGAATCATCGGCAGAACCAGTTGCGGTCATGGCGGGTGCAACGCCATTGGAGGACGTCTGAAGCGGGGGTGCTGGCTGGTAGGAAGCGGGGTCTTGTGCCAGGGAGAGGTCGAGCGAGATCTTTTGCGTGCCCGTTTCACAGGCCTGCTCGCTCGCCGACATGGTTCCCAACAAAACACCCAAAATTCAACTGCCTAGCTTGTAATTTTTAGTTCTTACGTCTGGACCGGAAATTTGGTGTGATCAAAGAAAGTGTTCTAGACTGTTTAGTCCCTCAAAGTGACTAGACGAACTACTCCGCTCTTTTTTTTTTGACTAAATACCAAGAAATTCGAAGCAAATCGGAAAATCCACAGTGATAATTTTATCTCTCTAGAACACAGCCAAAAATCATCCAAGATAAACTGTGAAATAGGAGAATAAAATTGACAAATACTACCGAAATCAGCTATACCACAACAAAAGGCCTCAAAATTCTTAGCCACTATGCAAATTTCTTTACCAAAGTTCAAGGACTCTAAATTCTAAAGTGAGAAAAAGAAAATAATAGGAGCGAGAATGGAGCACGGAAAAATATGTCAAGTCCCAGGGCTTATAAATAGTAGGGAAGCCACACGAATTTATAAAAAAACACACGAAGAATTTGACGAGTTACTCATTGCTATTTTTTATATATATTTTTATGAATTTACGTGAGAGGGGTCTAATGTAAAGTTTTCAGAGAATGTTTTTTTTAATATTAACGTGGGTATTTTTTAGGGGGCCTCTGCGGTATTAATGATTCGACTATTTTTCATTTATTTGAGGAAAGTTTTAAAATTTTACCCCGGTTGTCAGTGTGAATTCATTTTCTCCTTTTTGGGTGAAATTAATGTTTTGATATTTGGAATTTTATTTATTGCCGCGTAATATTTGGATTTTCATATATTTTGTGCCATATCTTTTCATTTATTGTGGTGCCACTATTAGATTTTTTAATTAAGTTCTACCAAGTTTATTGCATTTATTATCGTGCAATATTTTTTTTCATTGAAATATCTTTTCATTTTTTTTGTGTAATCTTTGAAAGTTTCATTATTGTTGTTACTTCTAGATTTTTCATTTAAGTTCTACAAACTTTAGATTTTCATGGGCCTCCTGTGGGCCAATTTTCAACTGGGCCTATTTCAATACATACAAAGGCATGAAGAAAGATGTTACAAGTGCAATGACCGTGCACATAGAAGTCATCAGACATGAAAGTTTTAGGATTCAGATGATGGAAAAGGGTGTTAAGTATCACATGACATGTTCGCAGATTAGCGTGTGCGTGATTTTGTGTATCAAAGGAATCCCATTATAAGTAAAAAAACGAAAGACATGCCTATAGATAAAATATACTGGAATTGGTCACAAAGTTGCTCTGATGCTAGAACAGAGTTGCCATACTTTATGATTAATCATATTCTACATTGTCGCCACATATCCTTACCTTGTCCACAATAGGTCATTGCACTATTAAAAACACATATGAGAATACTACAGAGCTGGTAAAGAAGGGCAGAGTGAACATACCAAAATTGTATTTTCCCAACCAGCACGAGGAGACATCCGGCTTTAATTCCACTATCAGAGTATCATCGGGTTGATCCAACATGTCCTTCTCCTGCTTGCACACAAAGTTCTTTGTATCGATGTGTTGATCTATGACACGCCTGCTCACCTTGGACTCAACGAATTGGTTGCTGAGATGATGAGCCATGCGCTTCCTCACCTTATGCTTGCCTCCACGGTGACCGACGAAGCACTGTGATGATAAAATTGGGATATTAGCCACTTTGAAGATGCGGCAAAAATCATAACCAAGTAGATTATTGACCTCAACTAATCTCCGCAAAAATAGAAGAGGTGTTGTCGATTTGGACAAGGTGGATATAGAATGGATAGAATGGGAGGTTTGCGGCGAGGGACGAAGGAGGGGGGGGGTGGTAGATGGCCTTTTATAACTAGGCGAGGGAAAGGCGAGGAAACCCTAAATCGCTTGGCCTTGTAGTGGAATTGGAGTGAGATAGTTTGTCGAAGCCTCTACGGGCCTTGGGCCGACATTTTGTCGCATGTCTGTTAAGGTTTGCGGTAGTAGGGAACATGTGAAACCAAGAGTTAGGTGGAGACCGTTGTGGCAAAAAACATGACGATGAGGGCGCATGAGAAGGGGACAAGATGTTTGTTAGACCGTTTAATTCCATTCCACTTTAGCCGAGAGAGGTTGGAATGTTACACTTCAAGAAAGCAGATATGATATCAAACTACTCATGTCGTACAAGCAAAGAATTCGTTATTTGGAACATGATTATATTTCTTGGAACCCCTATATCAGACATCAAACACATCGTGATATGGTTTTGCGATTGTAGTAAACATGTGAAACAATTCATTAACGAGGAGGCCATGGTGACGGTGGTAGTGGACGAGAAGGGGCTTAGAGGTGAATAATACAATATTACGAGGTATGGTCAGGCTGGTTAACTCTATTCCACCTTAGCGTAGAATGGATGGAATGTTCCATTTAAGTAAGCCAGGTGTGATAGAAAACTTACTTTTGTAGAAACGAAGGATTTGCCACTTTGAGTGGGATTATGTTTCAACCTCCATATGGAACGATAGAAACAAGTAGAGGTGACGAAAGACAAATCCTTTTCGCAGATATAGGCCAGGGGCAACGGTGGGATATGCGTAGCATCCAACCAAAAGAAAGAAAATAATTTCTATTTACCAAATTATGAAACAAATATATGTATAATTTCTATCATCCAAACTCTAGAATCTTGTTATAGAACTCATTTGTATAGTCACCTAAAAAGTGTAGATCTATTATATAGGATTTTTTTACTATTGTCATTATATTTTTGTGTATCCTGATGAGCCCAAGTGAAATATAATACCACACAAAAACTACAAATAGGACATCTCCCCTTATAAGGTGGTAGAAACCTAGTAAATTTTCAAGGTGGGACTAACAGTTTCACTTAACCAGCAACCTCCCCTTTACCTTTTTTATTAGGAATCCGTCCCATTTGAACATTAGGCCTATAAATTCGAACAACTATTGCGTACAAACCGCATATCCTGGTCGTCATCGTTCATCTGGATATAAGCCATTAAGTCACGAGTCTCACACAAAACAAAATTACATGTCGTCCGTATAAAAAATGTAGAAATGTTTCGGTAAATTGTTCATACTTAACCATAACACGAATTAACTTTTCAGAATCTTTGGACCACATTACAATAGTTAGTGGGCAAGGTTTTTGGAATTGTCAAAAATAATGAAAAAATATTAAATAAATTCCTCATAGCGGAATAAATTTAAATATATTGAAAATTAGACTTCTTTCAAAGACTCATCATTAGGAAGCTAAATGCGTAGACATAATTAAATTCACATGTGCCATTTGAATGTTGCATTCTGTTTTGTTTTATGAAAAGCAGAAATAGTACTGATTTCATTGATGTATAGGAGTAAACGAGTATAAATGATTCAAAAGTAAAAGAAGGGGATACAATGGCTCAACCTCCCTAAGGAATAAGAGGTGTCACTTCAACAAGAAAAACACAATCAAGCACAACAACAAATGACAGAGTGCTCGACTTCAGAGATCTTAAAGTTCCGACAAATACGAAGAAGGCCTTTGGCTTCATTCAGCATCTAACCAAGCAAGGCGAGCTCCCGGACCAATGGTCGTCTGGTTGCCACCCGCTAGCACCCCTCAAAGAGAGGGAGAGGCATTCCACGAGAAAGACGTGATCAAAGGAGGATCATTGTCGCTTACCCGGCTTCATATGAATACTTCAGGCCTATGCACAGCATTGACCAACCAAGATCACGTCATCTAGCACCACTTCCAAATAAGGATTTGTTACGCGCGATATGGAGATGACTGACTACCAGCTACCATAGGTCACTCCAATCAATGTTGACTCTAAAAATGAGGTCCATAGGGATAAGTGACGCTCGACGCCACCATATTCTGATTCCAAGTAGGATATGAGGTTTCCCCTCGAGTTCTCCTAGGCGGAGGACCTTGCAACTCCCTGAGTGACGCCTTGAAGGGAGCGACGCCAGTGAGCTCCACTGTCGTCTGCCCCGGTGACATGTGGGGAGAAGAGCCTTAGCCTGGAATTGTGTCGCAACCACTGCCCGAGTGTGAACCGACTGGGCCAGCTATGCTTACCAATACCCAATGTTCGTTGGCCCCATGTGCCAGAACGTTGTTGCAACTACAGATCTCAAGGACGGGGCCCAAAGCCTCCTCACACTGCGCCGTCGTGCACTTGACCAACCTTGTCTCACACCGAGGCTAGCCGCCACCGACCAGAGCCGCCACTCTAGTATCCAGGTGCCACGTCGGACCAGCGTCCAACGAGTACCCACGAAACGAGCCTGACAGGTCCTAGCCCCATGAGCCAGACATACGCAACTCTCACATCTAGATGCCACCATGGATCCCAACAGCCTTGCTCGCGGCGCCAGACCGCTAGTACTCCATGTTATGGGTATAACGTATACCGACAACAATGGGAGCACATTGTTGGCTTTGATATGCTAAGAGATATCTTCATCATAACGTTATTAGTAATATCACAAATGTATTGACGTATGTGAATGTCCTTATACCATGAGAATATTATGATCGCATTTGTCGGACTTTTTACCATGGTACGGTCAAATGTCAACTATAACAGGGAGATCATAACGACAGTTTTCAGGTATCTCGAAAAGCATGTCCGAGACTTAATAGCTAGAAATCAGATTTGCTCCTTCGGCGATGGAGAGATACTATTATGGCCCACTTTGTATTATCGTCTGGGTAGAAACAATGTGATATGCCCATGGGAACACTGCACTAGCACGAGTGGCACGCCACTACTCATATGCCACTAGTAAATACCAGTGGCGTGTCAAATCACGTCACTAATAGATTTCAACTAATGGCGTGTCTAATGTTGCACGCCACTTCTAGTTGATATACTAGTGGCGAGCGCACTATTACCCCACGCCACTGATAATAATTCTAGAAATAAATAAATTGCTTTAGGAATTTAAAAACTTATATTGTGTAGCCTACTACAGATTGGATATTTACATGAATTTGAAAGAAAAAAGTGTCTGCACATAGCACATCATCGCCACTGCTCGGCCGAGGGCTTCGCGTCGCCCAGACCTCATAGCTCCCGCCCGACGTGTTGGCGCCAACACTGCTCCTCATTACAAGATAAGTTCTTGGATCAACTCTGAACATATATTACACAATGGGCAGGTTAGCGTATATGACATGATTTGCATATGAAGTATTTCCAGTAACATTATGTGATGCATTACCAGATTGGATGTTAATGGTTAAAAGATCTGTGTTGGACCATGAAAACTTAGCAAACATGAGTCAAGATAAAGGTATAGGCCTTGATTATTTCAAGATCGGTTCTGAGCAGACTTTATAGCAAGAAAATAGATGAATTTCGAGTGCAAAGCAGAGCTACAAAAAGATAATGAGGTCATGTAAAGCAAGATAAATCCTAACTTCTTTTTCACTGATTGACCTTTATTACCACCTCTGTTGGGAAATAATCCTAGATTCCAGATTTCTTTACGGAATATGACTGACCATGAATGCTAGTCAAGTGCAGAGCAACAAACTAAGCATCAGCCTGCTAATTCTTTTCTCAAAGGCACTGCATGCTTCGATGACTAGCTACTCTTGCTCACGCTGCTGCCAAATCATCCATTATACTTCTTTGTGCTACAGCACTGCTACAGTATCCGCGGACTAATTAATTCATAGCTGCTTAACCACATAGTTGTAGTCCTCTTTTATACTCCAAAATCACGAAGAATTAAACACTAATACAGCAGAGTTACTACCTTGGTACCTTCGGTGAGCACGTACTAGTGCCAAATATCATGTAGCTGCTCCACTGCTCCAGTGACCAGATCCAATCAACTAGCTGATGGCTAACATATTGGTAGGTGACTCTAATCGATGGATGTCCAAGCAGGAATTTAGACAGGTGCAGCAGCTTCCCGACAGGCCGGCGGAAGACATACCTGAGGGTGTTGTTTAGCACGTATCGGAGCTCTCACGCGATGGCGTCTTGCGGACGATTGTGTAGCAGCGCAAGGGGAACCGAGCAGGGAGCTGCCGGCGCTTGGAAAAGAGCTCGCGGTCGCCGTCGTCTTGCCTTTTGCCGCGGCCCATGAGCATCCGGTCGGTCGGTCCTCGGAAATAATTCGTACCATTTTCACCCATCATACCAACATCATCTCAGGATTTGTTAAGTAGGCGAAACTAAATGAACCATGTACGGGAACAACAAGTTCGCACCAATTCATCAGTACAACAGTGAGAATCATTATGGGTGTCCAAGGCCTCACTATTGATTATTGATAGGAAGGTGTTTCGGGTCATGTCCACTCGTTATCGAACCTGCAGGGTCACACGCTTACCTCTTTCTAGTTAGTTGAATACAATATATGATGGTTGGAATCATGCGATAGAGTCACCGGAATTATTCTGGTGTAATCGAAATAATTTTTGAGAGAATACGTGAAGAGTAAATGAGTACCGGGAAGGTCCCGAATATACCATAAGAGCCCCCAAAGATTTTAGAAGGATCTAGAAGGTACTAGAACGTTCTGGAGAGCTCATGGGATGCTCCACTTGATTGGACCAAGTGGGGGCAGCCACATGGGTAACAAGGGCCATAAGGGGCAACCACCCTACCTACCTTGCCCCCAAGGCAAGGGAACCAGATCCTCTAACGTTGAGGAGAGAAGTCAGGTAGCTAAAGTGCTGCCGTAGTGTAAAACGAAGAAGCAAAGTCAGGGCGCTTTAGCAATACTGCATGGTTTGTACTGTGGCAGATTACTGTATGTAATTACTGTGCATACAACTCTTCTAAACTAAAATTTTAGATAGTCACAATTTTGATTGTAAGCAGTTATTGTAACTGAATACCACATATTTATATTGTGTAAGTTAATTTAAATCATATTTGGATTAATGATATAGATACGAAGTAGGGAAGTTAGAGTACTGTAGCTTACCTGACTTTGATCCTTAATGTTAGAGGATCTGGTTCCCAAGGCAAGGGGGATGTGGCCCACGGCTAGGGTTGGAGAAACCCCTTGCCGTAGCTCGGCTGGGCTTTGAGGCCCATCAAGGGGCTGACGGCGGCTTGGGGACGGATCTTAAGAAAGATACTCAAACTTTCTACAAAAAATAAAATATGTCTACGTTTTCTTTTGAAAGAACGGAAATATCATCTATTAAACCTATAAAAAAACAAAAGTCTACTCTTTCGGCATTAGGGACTCAAATGCTTCGCACCGACCGAACGCTAGTTCCCTTCGCAGCGCGTCTCAGAATTGGAGCTGCTTTGTTGCCGGTTTGTGTTGTTGATTGCTTGGCTTGGATCTCTGTGACTTCGTACGACCTTTGTGGTCGGAGTCGCTTCTTCGGATAGAAGTGATGACCATAACTCCAATGTGTAATGTCAATGAAGTTTCTCTCAACGGTGTGTGTTGTACCCTTTTTTTTTATTATGTGCTGGATCGGTGAGTTATGCCTGATGAGTGTTTTATCTGTTTTCGCCCAGTTTTGGATAATTAATGGGTAATTACATTTTTTAATTAATGAAAATAACAATTCTTATACCTTGTTACAAAGATATATGTTCCAAATATATTCTTTCCCGAGCTACAGTTTTTCAATTGGCACACGGATACGTAGGTTAACGAGTTGTTGGAGTACTAACCTAGTATACACTCTTGAAGCATTATTTTGGCAAATCATGTTATTCTTGCAAACGAGTATGTTTTTTAGTGACTAGGCGCCTCATTCAATCCACGAAACGAGCAAGCGGGCTCACTCAAACAGGTCCCAGCTCGACACCCTCTTGCAAGTGAAGATCCACGTTCCAGATCCAGTTCCAGATTTGTTGGTATTTTCGGTTGTTACGTTTCAGGTAAGGCTGAGCGACACGGATTTGTGGCGCCTGAGCGCACCGTTGCTCGGTTTTTGAAATTCTCAAAAATGATACTATGGAGCTTAAAGAAAATTCAATTTTTTGGGGGAATACATATACATGCTTTGTATATTTATGCAAAGCTTAGGTAAAAAGACATTCTATTTTGGGTTACAGAAAATAACAAATTTGTTTCTGTCTAAAGGAATAAAAACTCTCTTTTATCTTAATTTTTTATTTTTGTGTGTAATTTGTTGTGTATGTATTGGATGTGTATATGTAGCCGTATTTTTTTTTCAGTTTTCTTAGACCAAGATGTACCATTTACAAAAAAAAGTTGAAAAGCAAGCACACTGGTGCTCAAGTGCATCGATCAGTTTTCGTACTTGCTATTGCTACCGAGAAGTTTTTCATTGCCCTTACCTTATAAAGGAAGAAATTTCATGATTTCATATCTAGGGAAGTTAACGTTTATCATGCATTTGTTATGTGACTTAGTTGATACGTGACTTCTCTGTAGTTAATTAAGGTTATTTGTATGTTTGAGCCACGGAATCCAACGATTCTGCGGTCCAGTCTATAACAGATTCTGCTCAAGAAGTTGTGTCAGGAAGCCTAGGTACTGGAAATAAATTCTACACAGAAACCGGTTGTGTGGTTTCAAAAAAAAAAGTTTTGAACTAGCCCCAGTTCGAAACTGTGACACTTATTTTGCATCAGGACTGGGTAGAAAATTTCGACGTTTCAAACAAAAAACGAGCCTGGCATGGTTCTGTACTACTTGTTACCCAAAAAATGGCTTTATTCGCTTTATAGTGACCAGATGTGTGAAACATCATCATGCAGCATTTCATAAGCACAACTCATGAGCATAGAAAATTGATCATGCCATGAGAAAGTATCAACCAGTTACAGAATAATTTAACTAGACCACATCCAGGGGTCTATCCAACAAAATAAAATAAAAATCTGGCAGTTATATAAACTGGAGCAAGGCACAAACGCTGAGCATTTGGAGCTAGCAACAAATGCTAAGCATTTGAAGCCAAGGCGTAAACAAGTAGGAGCGAAAAGCTAAGCATTTGAAGCGACATGGAAGCGAAATTCTAAGCATCTAAAGCAAGCTAGAAGCGAAAAGCTAAGACAGGGGATGACTGGCATTGCAAGACAATAATCTGGCAAAACTAGCCGAAACCTGAGAACTATCAGTTCCTTCAGCAAGGCCACCTACAGAACTGTGGATTCGTCATGGGATGTTGGACAGCACTGGTGTTGAATGAGCCAGAGAGGCACTCTAGTTCTGTGAGTTTCCAGGCATGCCAGACTATCCACTAGCACCTGGAATACCACTGGTCGCAGCGCGTTTGAGCTTCTTTTTCTCTTCAACTGGAAACCTTCCAATGACCACCTAAACATCAGTACAATACCACAAATCAGTAGGATTTAGGAGAAAGCACAAGGTCCAGTTGTAATACATGTAGGTTTCGTAAGACGGTCTCATTTTCTAAGTAAGCCATATCTTAACAGAAGCACATAATTTTTTATGTAAGTATAGTATACTATTGTTGATTATATGGAAAAACACTAGATTTCATGGTTTTCTGAACGCACTAAGGGCATCTCTAACCGATCCCCAATCGGTTAGAGGAGTAAACGGAGGAGTAAACTTTAGAGGAGTAAAAGTACTCCTCTAAAGGTGGTCGGCGCCGAAGCGATCCCCTAAATTTAGAGGAGTAAACTTTTTTTGCCCCATTTCTTTCCACCACTCCACATATGCATTCACACATCTCACATATAGTTCAAACAAACAATAAAAATATACGGACAATTCAAACACACGCAATCCATCACTTGTGCATTGAGTTCATTCAAAAGTAGACTCTACCACCACCATCGATCAAGGTAACCAAAAAGAAGCTATCGACCTTGTTTGATCCAAAATACCACCAACATATCACCTCATATGTTGTGGACCACCATCGAAGAGCTCAAAGACCATCTCCGAAGAAGTCATCACCATCACCACCACCACCTCCTCCTCCTCGGCCACCATCACCTCCTTGGCCATGAGCATCTCCACCAAAAGATTTTTGAAGGATCTTTGCTCGAGTGAGCTCCCAATACTTCCTAGCCGTGGCATCCATGTTGCTTGGGTCCATGAACATGATAGCACGCTCATCGATCTCCTTCTCTTTTGCTATCCTCTCCTCCTCAAGTGCAACCCTCCTCTCCTCGGCCTCCATCTTCTTCTTCCACTTCTCCTCCTCCATTGCCTTGAGCTCGGCCCACCTTGCCGCCTTCTCATCCCTCCTCTCGGCCGCCAAGGCTTTCTTGGTCTCAACCATGGCACATAGTTCTTCTTTGTAGCCTCCAACTTGGGCACCTCTCCTTTGCAAGCTTTTGCCCCTCGGGCCTCTTGTGCGGGTCTTCGTCTTCCTCATCATTGGCATCGATGGAGATGCTCACCCTAGACCTTTTTGGAGTGGTCTCCCAATTCCTCCGCACCCACTTTTCATTGCCAACAAGCTCGTTGTAGCAATGGTGCAAGGTGAAAGCTTTGCCTCCATTCTTCTTGTTGCGTATCTTGTAGAGGTCTTGGATGAGTGGCCCAAACTCCGTCAAGGGCACTCCACTTGAGGTGGCCGGCCTCGGGGAGGGTTCGCCGTCGAGGCCTTGCGTGTCGAAGAGGCACCTGCAGCCTTCGGAAGCGCCGCCTCGGCTTTCTTCTTCTTCTTCGAGGCCGTCGCCTCCGCGAGTGCCACCTTGGCCGGAGTCGGCTTGCTCTGCCGCCGGCCGGCCACAGGAGCAACGGGAGGACGCGGCGCCACCTCGGGAGCCTCCACGCGCTTGCCGCCGGCCTTACCGGAGGCCTTGACGGCCGTGCCGGCCGGCCGGACCACGTTTTTGGCCCCCAACCTTTTTCCGATTGCGGCAGAGATCTCCGATTGCGGCGGCGTCGGGGCGTCTCCGGCGCCGGGGATGGTCGGAGAAGGTGCGCCGGAGAGCTGCGCGTCGATCTCGGGCGGAGTCGGCGACATCGGCGCCGGCGGGGAGGCGGGCGGGAAAGAACGGCGGCGGGCGGGAAGAGGAGGTCGGGAGGCGGGAACTTTTTCTCGGAAGTGGCCTCGGAGGAGTAAATTTAGGAGTCGGCCGCCACTTTTACTCCTCCGATGAGTATAATTTTACAACTCTAACCGTTTACGAGTTCGGTTAGGTGCCGCCGCTGCCTATTTTTACTCCTCTAACCGATTTTAGGGGATCGGTTAGAGATGCCCTAAGCACATATCTTGTAACTCTGACAAACAGAGCAAGATCCAGAAATATGGAAAGCCGTAAACGTGTATGGTGTATAACACCTTAGCTGGACTGTTAGAAGCTTGTTCATAAAGTGAATTGGGTTACCTGGACAGGTGAAGCTGCAGTCAAAGCTCCTGCCACTCCGCCACCAAAAAGACGGCCATCAAGACCAGCAAGCGACACACTCAGTCCACCTGTGCGACTGCTCATTCCATTAGTCTCTGATGTCTGATACGAGCCAGACAAAGAGAGAATATCAAAATAACCCTGCATAATGAATGCGATAATCATGTTATTATTCGAAATGATGCAAATCTAGAGGTTATACAACTGTATTTCAGTTCCAAAATGAGATATACCAAACGATATGCTTCCCGTTCAATACACTGGTAAAGGAAATGATTGTATCATTTCTCTATATAGTACTACTTCACACTTAATTTTCTTTCTAATTCTCGAAGTTTATTTGGAACCGAGGTATAATTTCTTTAGCATACGAGCAAATATGGTTTTCAAGTGTACAGAGTACGACCTCAAAAAAATAAGTGTACAGATTGGAAGATAAGACAATGGAGCAAACCTCATAAATAGTTGTTTCATGAGAAGAAGTTCCATGGCGCAGAGTCACATTGGATACAACACCATGTGCAGACAGGATACAAAGTGCCCATCCATTCCCAGAAAAGGACGTGACTTTCGTTGCTATATTCTGAAATCATAGATCCTTTATTAGCATTTACAATACAACAGGCAGAATCTTTGGTAGACAGAGAATCTATGGAAAATATAATTAACATAAAAAATTAAATCATGAGATGTTATGGAAAATAGAATTATAATATAAGATAAAATCCTGAGGTTAGACTGAACACTCGTCATTTAATGAACATCCGAGCATGAAAAATACATTTTATGTTCAGTGCATCGAACTCGCTTCTGCTTTCCCCTCCCCTGCTTGTAATACTTATGAAGACTTGGTATTTCTGTTATGTGAGTAAGGAGAAATGGGGACTAGCCCGGTTCAGAAACATGTTTACGGCATAACTCATGCCTCATGTACATAAAATTCTTTTGAAGAAGTAACAATTATTGAATATGTTGATACAGAAAGATATGTGCAAGCATATATAATTCTTTCTTATGTAGGAATCTTCATTCAATGGAATTAAAAGGAGTTCAAGAGCAAAATATGTAAATGCGCATCTCACGTAGTTGTTCACAGGGACAACTTTGTGCAATCAAAAGAACTCCATAGACATATTTAACACTAATACATACACATAATAACTCATGTTTATCTAAAATAAAAATATCAATCGTATATCCCCGATATTTAATAATATGACATTGTCTTAATAGTGCAATAGTACTCCATAAAGAGTGCGTCAATTTACCTCTCCAACTTGGATTGTGATAACCTCGGGAGCTAATCCAATCACACCTGACCCTGCAACATAAAATCCATTTAAAATTTAGTCAGACATGAAAAAGAAGCAGTGTTACAATATGAGTATAGCATTCAAGTATTCTTCTGGAAGGAATCAGAGACATCCACGATAAAGAAAAAAAAAGGAATCAGAGAGACAGAGACACATCACACACAATTCTAGAACTCATCTCATGTTAGGTCTAGCAGGTGTTCGTGAATGAACTTATATTAAGCATAAGGCAAAAGACGTAAAGGTTTATTCTATGCCCTGCCCAAAACTTGATATCACATACTGTTTGCCGGCACGGCAGCGTGTTATGAGTACTAGTATATATATACCTGCCGCAGTCACCTTTCGCCGCTTCTTGACACGCTGAGTTGCATTCGCTGAAGGTGGTGGTGGCAGCAGAGGCAATGGCAGCGCTGGTGGCGCCTGGGGGATGCCCGCTGGAAGCGGTGCCGGCATGGTAGCCAGCGGCATGGCAACATTAGGGTCGGACTTGCGGGGGCGGCCGCGCTTCCGCTTCAAACGGTACTGAAGGCCATTGGAGAAGGTCAGTAGCGCGGGTACGTGCTGGTAGGAAGCGGTACCGTCCTGGGCGTCGGACAGGGGTACGCCGACGCTAGGTGGTGGATGAAGCTGCAGCTGGCTGGTGTGCATGCCCGGATCATACGCCGCACCGCTCGCGCTCATGGCCGGCGCAACGCCATTGGAGAAGGTCCAGGTTGAGGTCGGGCGACATGGTTCCCAACAAAAACACCCGAATTCAACAATCTAGCTTATAATTTTTAGTTATTACGGCTGGACCGGAAATTCGGTGTGATATTGTTTTTGACAATTTTGATAAAATAAAAATAAATTGGAAAAGAAATAAAAAAATCACAGCGATATTTTATCTCTCTAAATGAGAGCGAAACCCCCTCCAAGATGAACTGTGAAATAGGAGAATAAAATTGACAAGTCCGACGGATATCAGAGACACCACAACAAAAGAAGGCTCAAAATTCCTATTCAACAGCCACGTTGCAAAATTCTTTTCCCAAGGTTCAAGGACTCTAAATTCTAAACTGGACGAAGTAACTGCAATAGGGGTGAGAATGGAGCACGGAAAATATGTGAAGTCCCTGGGATTATAAAGAGTAGGGAAGCGAGATGAATTTTCAAAAGAGGACTCTAGAAATATGAAGAATTTGACGAGTTACTAATTGTTGTCTTTCATCTATTTTTGAAGCCTTTCCATGAGATTTTTTGATTGCTCGGTACGTAAGGGGTGCAATGTAAAGTTTTTTGAAACATTTGTTTTAGTTTTTGGACAAAAATTAACGTGGGTAGTTTATTTGTGGGGGAGCACAGCGGTATTAATGATTGGAATATTTTTATATATTTTTTTAGGAAGGGTTTTAGATTTTACCTCACTTGTCATTGTGAATGTGTTTTCTCTTTTTTTTTGGATGAAATCTATTGTTTGGATATTTTTGAATTGCATTTATTGTCGTGCGATCTTCGGATTTTCTTATTTTGTGCCATATTTGGAAGTTTCATATATTGTGGTGCCACTTTAGATTTTTTTATTTAATTACTACCAATTCTAGTTCATTTATTGCTGTGAATCTTTAGAATTTCATTTATTTTGTGCCATATTTGGAGGTTTCATATATTATGGTGCCACTTTTAGATTTTCATTTAAGATCTACCAAGTTTAATGCATTTATTGCCGTGAATCTTTAAATTTTCATTTTTTTTGTGTGCCATATTTGGAGGTTCCATTTATTGTGGTGCCCCTTTTAGATATTCATTTATATTCTACGACGTTTAGATATTTATGGGCCTCCTGCGGGCCAATTTTTAATTGGGCCTATATTTCAATACAAATACAAAGGTATGAAGAAAGTGGTTGGATGGGGTGCAATGACCGTGCATATATTAGATGTCATTAGACTTTTTTTTAACAGGCGATGTCAGGCATGAGATTTTTAGGATCCAGATGATGCAAAGGAAGTAAACAAACAAATATGTTCTCAAAATTGTGTTTGCATGTTTTGTGGCCATAATTTTAGTGTATCAAAGCAATCCACTCTACAAATTAAAAAAAACATACACAAGACACACCAATAGATAAAATAATACTGGAATTGGGTCACATAATTGCTCTCATGCTAGAACAGAATTACAACGCTTTATTATTCATGTTATTCTACACTGCCTTCATGTATCTTTACCTTCTCCACGACATGCCATTGCACTTTTCCAAACTACATATGAAAATACTATAGAGATGGTAAAGAAGAGGAAAGGGAACATACCGAATATGTTTTCTCCCAAGCGGCTTGAGGCGACATCTGGCTTTAATTCCTCTGTCCGAACATCATTGGGTTGATCCAACATGTTGCTCTCCACCTTGCACTCAAAGTTGTTTTTATCGGAGATTTGATCTATGACACGCTTGCTCACCTTGAACTCAACGAACTTGTTTCCTATATTATGAGCCATGTTCTTGCTCTCTTGATGCTTGCATCCACGGTGACGAGTGGACCGACGAAGCAATGTCATGATAAACTAGGATATTTCGCCACTCTGGAGATGCGGAGAAACAGCTAGTCAAGTAGATTGTTGACCTCAACTATAATACCCGTAAGAGTAGATGGGTTGTTGTGGTTTGGGAAAAGGTGGGATATAGAATGGAGAGAAGGGGAGGTTTGCGGCGAGGGACGAGAGGGGTGGAGGGTCTTTTTATAACTAGAGGAGGATGATGGATTTATCATCGTTATCTTGTCAAGAAACCCTAAATCACTTGCCCTTGCAGTGGAGTTGGCGTGATATAGTTTGTTGATGCCTCTGTGGGCCTTGGGCCGACATTGTGTCGTATGTGTGATAACGTTTGCGGTTGTGGGAAACATGTGAAACCAACCATTAGGTGGAGACTGTGGTGGCAGTAATACAGGACAAGGTGGGGCGCATTAGAACAGGATACGATGTTTGTTAGACCGGTTAACTACATTCCACTTAAGCTGAGAATGGTTGGAATGTTCCACTTCAGTAAGTAGGTATGATAGCAAATTATTCATGTAATACGAATAAAGAATTCACCATATGGAATATGATTATATTTCTTGGAACCTTTACGACATACAACTAAACATGGTGTTTACAATCGTATGAAATTTATATGTGAAACAAGTAATTAAGGAGGATGCCATGGTGACAGTGGTAGTGGACTAGGATGGGTTCTAGGGTGAATATCATAATTTAAAGGGGTACGATTGGATCGATTAAATCTATTCCACTTTTGCGGAGAATAGATGGAATGTTCCATTTAAGTAAGTTAGATGTGATAGAAACCTTTACTTTTGTACAAACAAATGATTTGCCACTTTGAGTGGGATTATCATTCTTGCAACCTCCATGCGGAACAATAGAAGTAGATGTGACGAAAACAAATCACCTTTCCCGATTAAGGTTAGCGAGGCAACGATGGGGTGCATGCAGCCTAAGGAATTGTACAAAAATAATTTATATTTACCAATTTTTACAATAAATATATGCATAATTTTTTGTTATCCAAACACTCTAGAATCTATTTATAGACTTCGTTTGTAAAGTCACATCAAAAGTTTAGAGCTATTATATAGTGAACTTTCAAAAGCAGCCCAAACCGCCCCAACCCGCACCATCCCACCACGAAGATCATCTCACCCCACACCAAGCCAAGCCACTAAACTAATCTCTATCACCCAAGCCACACCAGCCCACAAGCAATTTAAGCCCAAACCGCCCCAACCCGCACAACATGTTGTTGTTCGAAACCAATTCAGAGCCAAAGTAGAAACCATGGGTCCAACCTGTAGGTCCTAGTCGTCATTCTCGCTAAGCAGTTCGGACCCCACGGCGAGTAGCTGCGTCCTGGCCTCACGGGGGCGACGAGCAGAGCGGGTCGAAGACGACATCGACGAGAAGTTGGCGGAAGAAGGATGGCGTTTGGCCGCCGAAGACTAGCTAGTACAACGAGAGGAATACGAGTCGTGGCGGCGGCGGTAGCAATTGGCGGAAGAAGGATAGCGCTGGCCGCCAGAGACTAGTATGACGAGAGGAAGACGAGTCGCCGCGACAGAGGTAGCAGTTGGCGGAAGAAGGATGGCGTTGGGCCGCCGAAGAATACATCGTGTGGAAGACGAGTCACGGCGACGGCGGTACCCTAGGCCAGAGAAGAAGCACGCGTTGGTTTCAACCACGGGTTCGACCCATGCGTTTTGTCTATTTCAATTTTCTTGGTCTGAATCCAAATCACACTGTTCCGCCCCGCTTTTCTCCTTAGCCCGCACCAATCCAAAACCGTGTTATATCCCAACCGATTTCTCCCCAATCCAAATGAGAAACATCTAAACCCGCACCAAAAAATCCATCTAAACCCGCACCATTCTCAGGCCTAGTCTAGATAGACTGAACAAAAAAAGGGGCAACATACTTTCCTACGGAACCGGTAAAAACTTCTGCCCCAAAAAATGGTTGTGATAAGAAACGCCCAATTTTTATTGCTCTTGCAACAGTTAACCGATCCTCCTCTGACAATTCATTCAACCCAAGAGTAGCGATAATGTACTGAAATTATTTGTAACGTTTGTAAAGTACGACTAGTGTCATTGTATTTTTCAAATCTTGTGATGACTCCAAGTGAAATAGTAATAACATACATAATACTGCAAAGGGTACATCTCCACTGTAAGGTGGTATTGTGGTAAGACTCCTTGTAAATTGTCAAGATGGGACTAAAAGTTTCACCCAACCAGCCACCTCCCCTTGACCTTGTTGTTTTTTGAATCAGGCCCATTTGGAAATGAGGCATGTAATTTCAAACAACAATTGCGTACAGAACGCGTTCATTGGGATCCAAGCCAGCAATCCCCAATCGCACACCAGAAAAAGAATCTACACTTGCCCCACGTAAAAAACAAAAGAATTTTTTGTTTAAATTGTTCGTACTTAGCCATAACACGGATGAACTTTTCAGAATCTTTGCACCACACCATAGAACTATGTGGGCATCGTTTTAGGACACCCAAGAACAATAAAAAATGTTATTAACTAAAATTGCTATTAGTGAAACAAATATGAATATTTTACAAATTAGACTTCTTTCAAAGACTTCGTTATGAAGAAGCCAAATATGTAAATGTAGAAAAATTAAATTCACGTATGTCATTTGAAAGTTGAGCCCTATTTTGAGTAAGTAGTACATTTGGTGGAGATAATCTAGTTTGGTGCGAACAAAGAGTTGGCAAGGTTGTTGGTCCCACAGACGCAAATCCCAAATGAATGCAATGGTAGGGATCGTCTCCATTTTCATGTATGGTCACGCCTAACTTAAGCGGCTAAGCCGATCGATGACCTCTCTGGTGGCGGGTGCTGAGCTGCGTATGGATCCTGGAGGTTCTGCTTCTAGGTTTGGCTGGTTTGCTACGGTTTTTGGAGTTCATCAATGGCGACGGCAGTGCATCGCCGTAAACTTCCATGACTGGAGTTACTCCAAGCCTGAGCACAGAAGGTGCTCCTGATTCTTCCTCCTTCAATTGAGAATCTTTGGGAGTTCCGTTGCGGCGTTATTCCTCACGTCTTTGTCCAGTGGTTTCGTCCCGACGAGGACGATTGCGGTCCCAACATCGAGCTCAGTTCCGCCTACGGTGGTCGAGGACCCGATGGTGTTTCTTCAGACCGTCTCAGTCTGTCTTTTGTAAAAGTGTGGGTCTTATCCGTATTTTTTATCTTTTTGAGGACCTCTATGTACATTGGACCACTGATTAATGCAGCAGCGGGCCCTTTAGGGTCCTCATCTTGTTCAAAAAAAACTTAAGCTGGTAAGCCATAAGTTATGTCATACACATGTCGATGGTTTTCTTATATATCGTGGATGAATGACTTTGTTTGGTGGGTTTACTCGCAAGTTTATAATAACCACGTGGGTGCGGGTATGGTAAAAAATCTGTATCCAGATGCGGGTATGGTTGTGGGTGTGGTTAATATCAAAGGCGAGTCTAGTAGGCAGGCTTCAACAGGCTGAAGCCTGCCCTCCAAAATATCAAATTTATTTTTTACTACTACTAATCTCGTGCCAGAAGCCAGCCCATTAGCTAAACTATCCAGCCGGCCAGCCCATTAGCTCAACTCCCACAACCAACTCGCACGGTCGCATGCACAGCACAACTGCACATGCAAAGGTATCTCTTCCCAGCAGAGCAGCAGCGAGCCAGCAACCAACGTCGGACCAGCTGACCGGGGAGGGGAATATTCAAATATTTTGCTAGCGACCAACGGCAAGATTGGTATTTGTCCAATATTCAAATATTTTGCTAGCTATGTATTGCAACTATTCAAATATATTGCAATTTACTTATGTCCCATGCAATTTGTTTCCAGATTTGCAAAAATGAAGAGAAAGAATATCAGTATCCCTAGTTTTTAGGGTTGATTGGATAAACACCACTGCAATTCATGCCAAATCAAGAAACGATACTGCAATTTTTAACTTCTGGAAAATGTCAATCCAATTTTAGAATACATCAAGTTTCCTTCATTTTTGACAAAAAATGTAAATTGCAGCAAAATTTGGCAAAACATTTAGCAAAAGTGAGCTAAAATGGCTGCAGTGGCATATGTATATGTATTCAAAAATTGGAGTGGCATTTTCCAAAAGTTGAAAATTGCAGTGGTATTTTCCAATTTGGCATAAATTGCAGTGTTATTATCCAATTAACCCTACTTTTTATGCAAGCAGTTCAACCGAACTTGAGCATGTCACAACTAATGTTAATTGTTTTGGTTTCAACGTTGGAGGCTTTCTACAATAGCATCACTAAGAACTAATAAGCAATGCGAATTGGTTTTGTCTATTTAAATTATTGCTTCTCTATTAATGGATGTATTAATGTGTGAATTGCATGCTTTTGACCTAAAACTTTGTGATATATTTGTCATAAGTAATTTCATGTCTAAGCTAATGACAATTTTTCTTTGGAAACAACGTTTAGTTCTCTCGTTGTTAACTTTCAGCCCAACCTCCAATTAATTCCTAGACTCGCCGTTGGTTAATACGTATATAATAGCACGGGTGCGGGCTTAGTTAAGCTCTACCCATAGCCAATGGGCCGGGTGCGGGTGCCATCGGGGCCTCCGGCGGGCTGCTCGATCATTGCATAGCCGCGCTCTGGCCTCTGGTGCTCCCCATGCATGTGGCTGCTGGCCTCTGTTAGTTAAGAACGATCATGGCTTATCCGGCTCCCCACCCAGTCCCCGGCCCACGCACTTCCACAAACTACAAGTTGCCGCTTTAGGCTATAGCACTGACAGTGGGTCCCATCTTAAGACCAACTTAAGAAATAAACATTGGAGATGCCCATGATCTATCCGCCGTGCTGATGATAGCTGCTGCAGACTTTGCCGATCTATCAGTGCAACTCTTTTCGTGATTCAAGTTGCCTTTCAGAATGCCACAAAGGACTCCTTCACATGATTGCACAACTCTTTGCTGCTACAGTCAGTGCTGCATAATTTGAACTTGTGTATTTGCATGAAGATCGATCGATTGTACCCATACTTCCCTTCGAAAAGGGGATCGGATTTCTGCTATGCTATTTTACATTGTTGCTCATGTGCTCGCAGTGCTTAACTAGATTGTCAAAACCAGGTAAATTGTGCCTCAAATTGTCGATGATGGATTACACAATCGACAATTCGCTGGTAGCATCATCGCGTTATTTCGATCACTACATAATTCATCCTTCCTTCTCAGAACAAGGTTCCTTATGGATGGTGTTGCTTATCATGATCTTCGGGGTTAATCTTCTAAAATTGTTTGGGAAATGCCGTAGAATTTACCATGCATGCAACTTGCATGGGAGGACTTTGTACTGGTTTTGATGGTTTTGTAATGTTCTCAACATTTTTGTGCAAAAGTTGACATACGAATAATACACAACCACTTACATTTTAAGTAATGAAAGATCATCTTTATTTCTTTTCTGAATTATCAAATTGACTAAACCTGCACTTTACGAGAAGTGCTCAACATTTTTAGGATATGATTTTGTAAAAGTTTATTTGTAATAGAAGGGTGTGCAGGTCCTTGGTATAGGATACAATGTTATTGCTACTATAAAGATGTTTATCAGCCATTATTTCTACTTAGGCTGAAAGGAAATTAAGCGATATCCTTAATTTCCTGCAGATAGCACACATACTATGCACCGTCATCCCTCCGGAACACATTCACCATAAACCGTGCCTGAGAGGTATTTTTGTTTGCACTGTTTCACGCATGTAGATTTTGATGGACATGCCTTGGAGATGATGCGGGGATCGCAGCCCTCAGGGACATATGATCCATCATCCGCCCTGGCCATTGCCATAATGCCTGTGTATTTTGACACCATGATGGCCCTTGAAGAGGTTGATCTACGGCGCCAGAAAACACTTTGCTGCGCGCTAAGTTGATGAGGGAATATCTTGCGGTGTTGCTTCTATCTCCCCGTCAACGGCGCCAGAAAGCAGTCTTGATCTCCGGTGCGTAGTTACCTACGTCAAAAGTAAATGGGATAGGTTGAGACTCCAAGTGCAGAGTGTGTAGTAGTGGAAGACGTGTTTTCCCCACGAGGGTTTAATATCGAACTCTCGGGGAATCAGTAGTGAAGATATATCTTCTTATCCTTCTTTTGGTTACCTACAAAACAAAGTTAAATGTTTTGGTCCACAACCTCACCTGTGGGTGTCAAGCACAAGGTGTAAGAATGATATCAAGATAGTTATGCAATGCAAACAGGAAATAAATATGCAATGGTGGTGGATGCAATGGTAAATGATATTTTTGGGTTTTTTAATGATGTATGCAAGATGAAAAGTATTTTTGTATTTTCGGATTTAATGATGGCTGAAAATGGAAAAGTGGTATATGGTGTTGGAAAGGTGTTTCTTATGATTAAAAATGGATCAGGGTTCATGGTTTCACAAATGCACTATCTCTTTATAAGTGGCAGACAATGGAACACACACAGAGTTAACATATGAGATTGCAACACAGGGTTTGATAACAAGTTACTTAGATATATGGGCATCACGTCCTAACATAGAGACCTTTTGGTTATTAGTCTCTCTTATACTCCACCAAGATGCGAACTAAATCATAACACCTCGGTAATTAAGATGACTCAGAGTATAGCAATAAGTTTCATGACATGAAGTGAAAATAAGAACATGCTGGATCTAGTCACAGGAAGAAGCTTGGTCACCCTCAACCCTTGCAGCATAGTATTTTTGTTTATCCCTAGTGAGGTAATGATGCATGAAAAATGCATACATGAACTTTGCACTTTATTCACTCATATTCTAATCATATTTGCATCATATAAGGGTTATATCACTGTTATTTAATGATTTTAGGAAATAAAATAATTGTTTCCTATTTTTATGGAATTAACCCTGCGTAGGCAGAAAACCCTATTTCTTTCCTTTTATGTTTCAGGGACCCAAACGTCGTCATAAAATTCTGGAAAAATACAGAGGTCATTATTTTGGAAGGAAGAAGTCGTAGGAGCGAAGGAATCAAGCAAACGGAGCCCGCAAGGCAAAAAGGGGTGGCCCACGCGGCCAGGTACAGTGCCCGCGTGGGACTACCCTGTTTGGGCCTCGTGGCTCCGCAGCCGTCGATCCTTTCTCCACCGCCTTCGTCTTGACCTAAAACACCTATAAAAAAGGTCCCATGACATTTCGCGAAAGGAGGCAGTGGAGAAACACAAAGCCACGAAACAGGAGACAGAAGGCTGCCGCCGGAGAAGATCGGAGGGGGAACGCCACCAGAATCGCCTCCGGAGGGCTCCATCCCCCTCCGGCGTGTTCATCATCAACATCTTCATCGCCGTTGATGCCTCCCATGATGAGGAGGGAGTAGTTCTTCATCGGGGCTGAGGGCTCTACCGGTAGCTATGTAGTTCATCTCTCTCTCCCATGATGTGATCTTTATGTGATCATGAGCTTTGTAATCTAATTGAATTCATGGATGTTTCTCCTTCATTGTTTGTGCTACTCAAGTGGTTTTATTAATGTAATTTCCGGAGTCACCTTTGTCCCATGGTGTGAAGTTGACAGTGTGCGCACCGTGTGTGACTCTTAGGCTAAAGGTTACAGAAATACTTACCATGAGTTATTCTTTGTGTTGGATGTCACTATAAAATTGTGGTATTTGTTTAGTACTATTTTGGGGCACTCATAGTGACCTTGGGGTTCCCTAGATGTGGAAGACAGACTTTAAGGTGTGCTTTTGTAGCCCTACACGATGGACTGGGTGTTCTATGATATTGTGGTGTTTGTTCACTCAGACTTTAAGGTGTGCTCTTGTAGCCCTACGTAGTAGATTGGTATTTCTATCGAACGGGAGAATAGTTCAGAGTAGCAAAGTGAAGAGGAAATATCTATGTATTCAATTGTTGGGAGTATCCACTAGTGAAAGTATGATCCCTAGGCCTTATTTCCAAGCATCCTAGAAAACCTTTGTTTTGTCCTCTTGCATTGAAGAGGATTGGGACACTTCCACATTCTTGCCTTGTTACATCAAACTTCCATCCATTAAATCAACCACCTTGTTCCTTAAACTTGTTTAGTGCATAATCAACTAAAACTTGTGACACTTTAGTTGTAGGGAATAGATAACTTTCCTTCTTGCTCCTGTGGATCGATACCTTACTTCCACATTGAGAGGTGCTACAGTGATCCCTTGCTCTTGGGGGTTATCAAGTACTTTTCTGGCGCCGTTGCCGGGGAGCGTAGCGCTTAAGTTTCTATTCTTGTGTGCACTAAACTAAGCTTGGGGAGGTTTCTTTAACTTGTTTTATATCTTGCAATCATCTAAGCTTGGGGAGGTTTCTTTAACTTGTTTGATGATACTATGTCTCCCATTATGATGATGAATATGATATTTTCAGTCCACCTACTATTGAGGATATAGTTTATGTTGATTATGATATGCCTCCTATATATGATGTTTACAATGATGAATATGATATTTTCAGTCCATCTACTATTGAGGATAAAAATCATTTCGATTATTCTATGCCTCCTATTTATGATGATTACATTGATGGATGTGATATTTTTACTCCCACTATTACTAATGAAATGTTTATGCTTATGTGGAGAGTAATAGTACTGTTATGCATATGGATCATGATAATAATGCTTTATGTGATAGCTATATTGTTGATTTTATTCATGATGCCGCTGAAAATTATTTTGAGAGAGGAAAGTATGGTTATAGAAATCTTCATGTTACTAAATTTATCCTCTTTATGATGAAGGTTTTGGCCTTTCTCTTGATTTGCTTTTATTTGTTGGGTACTTTAAAACCTACTGGTCCTTATGAGAGAGGGAGACACGGTTTCATATATCTCAATAATATTAAGTCTCCTCTCTTTTTGTTGAAAATTTTGAAGTTGCACTTGCTTTGCCTTCCTATGCTAGTCACTTTGTGCTTTATTGATTTATTTTCTTACAAGATCCCAATGCATAGGAAGTGGGTTAGACTTAAATGTGTTTCATATTTTTCTCTTGATGCTCTCTTTCCGATGTAAGCATCATTAAAACTATCAAGCCTAGCTATATGGCTATAAAGAAAGCGCTTTGCGGGAGGCAACCCGGTTATTTTTGTGTGTGATTTTTCTTTGTGTCCTCTTGCTGTAACAAGAGACTTTGTGTCTAGTTTAGTTTCTGGAGTTTTTAATAAAGTGCCAAGTTTTACCCTTTTTGGTTTGAAAAAGTTGCTTATAGCGTTCGGAGATTTTATTCCTGCACGAATCAGTGCACGGTATGATTTTTAATTCTTATTCTGTAACTCCGAATGAGCTCATATTTGAACTGTAGTTGCAACTTTTCATCCTCTGTATGCATGAATTTTTTAGGAATTTTTCGAGAAAGTTTGGTAGGGTAGAAAAATACGTTTTGCTGCTGCTGTTTTTCTGGACAGATTCTGTCCCATTTTGTTTGATGCATGCTTTGAGCTTTTAAGTTGAATTTTTTATCCAATTGAGTTTATGAGTAGGCATACAACATTATACACTTTCTGGACATCATATGAATTTTTTTCAAGGATTATATGCAGCAAGAAACCTATTTGTTTATCACTATTAATGCACCCCACAGAAAAGAAATGGGAGAAACGGTGTTTTGAAGTTTTTTCACAGGGATTGGAGGAGATGCACCAAGAGCTATCCAAGGATGGTGAAGACCATAAGCTTGGGGATGTGAAGACAACCCCGCTGGACCTACACACTCTCGGTTTGCACACGTCCAACTTCTGTTTTTCGATCGAAACACTTTATCGCATAAACTTGGAGCGTCTTTTTGTTTGTTTTTGGTTTGATTTGTTTGAGAGACCACCACATATATCATTTATATATGAGAGAGCTACTGGAAATATGGGTTGAAATATGTTGGATGCTTTTATAAGATTGGGAAAAGGGATGTTTGAGTTGATTTTTAATGATACATATAGTTGCATGATTCATGAGCTTGTTTATGAGTAATAGTTTGCAAATTCTTTATCAAGAGCTATCACTTATTCATGTTTTGATGATTGTTATTTTACTTGTTTAACATGGATTAGTTAGTTCTATGGACACTCATGCATGCATCTAGATGGTCAACTTTCTCCCTTTGCTAGCCCAAAAACTCCAACAAGTAAAAACTTGTTTCCAACACCTTCAACCAAAGTTATTCCAGTGAGTCCACCATATCTACCTATTGGCTTTATGCTATTCCGAGTATGTTTAACATGTGTTTGTGTTATCTTACCTCTGAATGAAAATGTTTATGTTATTGATTGTGATGGAAAAGTTGGTTATATAGCTCTCACGAACTTGATGCACAATGTACTTTTATTGCATAATAAAACATGACCCATTGTGATTAAGATTATGATGTTAGTGGCTTGATAAATGTTTTGGGTTGGAAGTTAGCCCATATGTGCTGTCACATGGCAAGCTTTCAACACGCTCTTCTTTCATTTAGTTGATATCATGTGCTTTTGTCTATGGATGCTTATCATGTTAAAAAATGTGGAATAGAGTAGTTTAAATGAGTTTGTATAAATGGTTAGAGAGACGCCTGGGCCGCTAATCTAAGCCATGCATCATTCATGGTGGAAATTTACTTACATACTATGGTGAACCTTCTGTGATACACCTTACAATAAAAAGCTATTCCAATGGTAAATAAAAAGGGTGTTGAGATTGTTCATTTTGTTTGTTTGTCTTGTCATTTTGATATGGGCTTGTTCCATATCTTGGGACAAGAGGTACCCCAGTTGACGCTCTTGATGATACTATTATTACTTACAATGATATTTAACTTGAACTTGCTTTGTTTCCCAAGTTGAGTAACACATGGTGTAAGTACTTGTATTCAAGGGGCATGAGACATTCAACCTTTACTTTGTCAAGCACACTACTCATATTTGCTTTCACATTAAATTAATCATTCAAGATGCTATGATAGGGGCAATGAGAGCTTGACACCAATGAATACCATATTGCAATCATTAACTTAAGTAGAAGAGTTTGGAAGTTGGATGAAACTTATGCATGCTTTACCTCTACTCACATATACATCTTTCCAAAGTGTCCACCTTTTATATTCAGATTTTCATCTACACTCTATGACCAATGTAGGATGTTCTTACTTATCATTATGCATACATGTGGTCCATATTACTTGCTTCTATGTTATACTTTGTGAACTATCAATGAACATCCTTGTCTTGAATACTTGATATCACTTTATAAACTATCTGCATATTGCTACTCCTTTGAAGAATGAATCATTTGACTTTATGTAGCAATTGTAATCATCTTTGATATCCATTGTTAGTAGTAAATTGCAAAGTCCATGTTAGTTTTATCACCTTCATACTCGAGGACGAGCATGGTTAAGCTTGGGGATGTTGATGCATGTAAAATGCATACATGAACTTTGCACTTTATTCACTCATATTCTAATCATATTTGCATCATATAAGGGTTATACCACTGTTATTTAATGATTTTAGGAAATAAAATAATTGTTTCCTATTTTTATGGAATTAACCCTGCGCAGGCAGAAAACCCGATTTCTTTCCTTTTATGTTTCAGGGACCCAAACGTCGTCATAAAATTCTGGAAAAATACAGAGGTCATTATTTTGGAAGGAAGAAGACGTAGGAGCGAAGGAATCAAGCAAACGGAGCCCGCAAGGCAAAAAGGGGGTGGCCCACGGGCCAGGTACAGTGCCCGCGTGGGACTACCCCGTTTGGGCCTCATGGCTCCGCAGCCGTCGATCCTTTCTCCACCGCCTTCGTCTTGACCTAAAAACGCCTATAAAAAAGGTCCCATGACGTTTCGCGAAAGGAGGCGACGGAGAAACACAAAACCACGAAACATGAGACAGAAGGCTGCCGCCGGAGAAGATCGGAGGGGGGAAACGCCGCAGGAATCGCCTCCGGAGGGCTCCACCCCCCTCTGGCGTGTTCATCATCGACATCTTCATCGCTATTGCTGCCTCCCATGATGAGGAGGGAGTATTGTGGGGACCCCGGATTAGCTGTCCGAAATACCCTTGTGCCTACAACATCAGCGATCCCATGATCAGTCTGCCGCTGAGCACAATCAAACTGGTCTCAAAAGAACACCCATAAATACCGAATAAATTTACTTACTTGATTGAAGCCATAACTTCATCAGGTACTCGCAGCGGAAATCACCAAATCAACATGGAGCCCAAGTCACTTGCCAACCCCACAGGCAGCTGACTGGGAAGCGCCCTAGTTCGCATTGACGTTCACGAATGCCCTTTTCTCTTCCAACTGCTCCTCTTCAGAATCTGGCTAAGACAATAGCCAGGTACGAAACCAATATGAGTACATTTGAATGTACTCGCAAACTACCCCCGGAATGAGCATGCACTACTCTTTTTATTGTTTAAATAAAACTTCGTTTGCTTTGAAAAGTCTACATCCTTGTTGAAAAGAGAAGGATATACTTTTGTTTAATAAAACTTTGTTTTGAAATCTCCATATCTTTATTGAAAAAGGAAAGAAGGCTTTTAGAACTTTTCCCATAAATCTGTTTTTTTTTTTGTAAGAAGTCTCGTTTAAAACTTTTTCCCAAAAATCACCATTTGATTTATTTCTCCAAAACTCCTCCTTTTCCGACCATAACCCTTCATGGTCATTCACTCCCAACAACCTCATACCAGCCCTTCGGTATGGTTGCCTAAAACATTTTCCACTTTCAAATCACAAAACTCTTCACTTCCCGACCATAGCCCGTCATGGTCAAATCATTCTCCCGCAACCTCATACCAGCCCGTCGGTAGAGTTGCAGATATCACACATCTCCATTTTATTTTCAAAACTTTGCAAAACTTGCACATGGTCAAAGCAGTTCTTTCCAACTGTCCATATCCGAGGACTCGGCTATTCGAATAGTTTTAACCCTCTGCAGAGGTAGCACGCTTTTCCCACACCCATCCGGTAACTCATCGTGTCAGCCACGTCCCGCCATACAAGGTGTATGCGAAGTTGAGCCACCGACCATAGCCTGTCCTTTGCTCATGCTAGTATAGGATCCTACCGCTACGAAATTATCATCCTTTCCATCAACACCCAGTCCAGATTCCCCGTCGGGAAACCTAAGTGTGAGGACTCGTAGTTCTGCCCAGCGAGCGAACCCTTCAATCCCCCATCCTCAGATGCCAGGACCCAGGTCAGGGGGTAGGTCGCCATGACCATCCCCTCATGGAACGAGGTCATCCTCGTTGTTGAGGAGTCCCATACAAAATGAGCAAATTATATGACTACGCCCCTTTCCCATAGGTGGGTAAATGTGGTCGCATAGGTATTGGTTGTTCTGTAAGTACAAGGACACAATGTGCATTTTTCATAAACATCACCATTCACCACTTCTCCATTTCCCCACCGACATCTCGGTATTCCACAACCACACAAGTATTTCCAAAGGAGTTTTGAGTAACCAATATTTTTCCCATCCTATAGTTTGAAAAAGAATTTCCATCTAATATCTCCAGATAGGGTGTCAAAATAATATACTTATAATTTGGAAAAGGGTTTTCAAAATCATAGCTTTTGTGGCAAACACCACATAAATAACTTTTGCTCTTTATAAGTAAAACATGTGAACAAAAATAGATGTATATAAATGCAAGCTCAGAGGATAGCTTGCCTTGCTCGGCAAAGTAAACTTGGTCTTGATCTTCAGGTTCAACGAATTCCCCTTCCTCAATAACTCCGTTCCAGAGACCACTCCGGTAGTGCTTATATCTAGCGTCGCAAACAGGAGGGTAACACAACAATCACTAAGCAAATCAAACCACAAGTGGTATACAAGCAAGTAACAACCCGTAAGCTTCGAGCTAATCGTTCGGGCAACAGCTAGGATCTACACTTACGAGGGTTTTATACTAGTCAGTAGTCTATCGCCTATACGCAAGCTAGGTACATCGATCACAAAACTATCTGAGGCGAAGGTTAACAACAAGCACCTCCGGTTGAACAGGAAATACTTCAGACAAAAGTTAGGTCACTATATATTTTCTGTGAGTCAAAATATTATACCAAGTTAGGATATGATAAAGTGAAATACTAGGAACCTAGCAAAATTGGGTTTGCTCCAAAAACCATTACAGATTAATTTATAAAAATCCCTTTTTAATCTGCCCTTTTGTTAGTTTATTTTAAACAACGTTACAAAATAATTATCCACGTTTGGAAACAAGGTGGGACATAAAGGTTACCACTTGCTGAACATTTTAAGAGATCAAACTTAATTTTTGGATCATTAGTTTTAAAGATATGAATTTTCCCAATTTATTTTATATTCTGCCATTTTCTTTATTTTAATAAAACATTAAATAAACTAATTTATCTGGATAGGTGAATTACACCAAAAGACTGGCCTTATTTTTCTGAACAATTTGGTATATTATTTGTAATTTTTGGATCAATATTCAAAAAGATATGCATTTTATAAGTTTAAATTTGAATCTGTCTTTTTATTTTATTTTTCAGAAAACACGTCCGAAACTTTTCTCACTCAGGGCTGGGCTAGCCACAGCCATTGCCATGCGGGCCCAAGGCCACGCTGGCGCTGACTGGGCGCGGGTGCGGGCGGTGCTGGCCACCACGGTCGCTGACCGGTGGGGCCCGCTTGTCAGCGTGCGAAAATAAACGAAAAGGCAACGCGCCGCGGGGGATCGAACTCGCGACCTCGCGTGCGTGTGCGTGTGTGCTAGCCACTAGGCTGGCTCGGTGCTGGTGATAGTATACGGGCGTGCGTCCTTTTGAGGTGTGACGGTGCTCGTCGACGTCGCGCACGGCCGCGGCGACCACCGGCGGCGACGCGCACGGGTTCGATGTTCTACGGCGCTTGGAGGCCAACTAACGCTCGCACTCAACACGCACGAGTGCGGGCTACCTAGTGGCGGCATTATGGACCCAATGGTTGCCGGCAAAAAGCTCCGGCGACGAGGTCGGGCGGCGACGAGCTACGGGCTAATGGTGACGCGACGAACTACGGCGAACCGGGATGAACGGAATTGTCCAGGAGGTGCGCCTGCTCACCCTAGATGCGTGAGTGCGTTCCGTTGGTGCTGAGGTGGTCGGAGGCGGCGGTGAGCTTGATCGGAGTGCGTCGGCCGGAGAGGAAGAAGACGGCGGCGATCTCGCGAATGACGGCGTCCCATCTCGATTACTTCTACGAGGAGGTGGAGGAGATCATGGCGGAGCTGGTGGTGGTCGTCGCTTGGCTCGGGGTGGCTCCAATCGCCGGCGATACACGGCGGCGAGCTCGGCCGAGGCGCGGCCATGGTGGAGAGAAAACAAAGGGGGAGAGAGGGAGCAGGAGAGCAGAGGAGCGGGGGGTGGTGCTCCTCTTATTCTGTTCGCAGAGGAGAGGAGAGGAGAGCGCGGGGGAGGGGGGTCCGGGCGGCGACGCACGGGAGGACGACAACGGCGTCGGGCGCACTGCTGCTACAGGAGGACGACGACCATTTTGCACAACGCCCCCTGGATTGTTTTTCCTATTTGCAACTAAGTCCTTTTTCCTGTTTCTTTTATTTCTTTTAAAACCAGTAGGGTTTTAGGGAATTATTTGGGGTACTAAAACATTTTATAAAAATTTGAAAATATTTGGGTAGGCTCCCCTTGTCAACTAGAGCCTCCACAAAAATTGGTTTTTCAAAATAAAATGTTTTGAACATAAATTGTTCATAGAGTTTAAATAAATGATTTTTGGTAAAACTAAATTAACATTTCTTTAATATTTTAAAACAAGTGATAAAATATTGTTTTGAACTTTTGGAACTTTCTTGACAAATAAGGTAACTTCAATTAAGTTATATTTTCATGGAGAAAATATTGGTTTGAAAGAAACAGAGAAATAGGGAGGAATAATTTATTAAGATCATTTATTTATCATGATCTTAATTTCCTTTTGTTAAATACTTTGAGAGTTTTGTTTAAAATTGAAAAGTATGATTACTTGAGGAGGGAGTGAGATGGGGTTGAAATGATTATTATTTCATCTCATTCCTAGAATAAGGAAATATAATTGTTTTCATCAAATAGAGGAGTAGAGATAGAGGGAAATTAAATAAGATCACTTCCCTTAATTTAGGATTTCAACTTAGGTGTGAATATTTCTAGAGGGTTTGTTTTTATTCATGTCACATAGCAAATTTGTTGTCAAATGTGTCTTATTCTAGTATTAAGCACAACTGAGGAATTACCCCCACAAGCAACAAACACAACAATATCAACATCACACTTATGACCACACAAATCAAACCACAAGAATTAATCATACCACCATTTCCATAATTAACAATACTATCTTGCAGAAATGATCACACTCAATTATGACAAGATGATGTTTAAAACTATCTCAACTCCACCTTGATACTTTTGGAAAGGGTTTTGAGCAAGACAAAATATGTGGGGTAATATATTTCCCACTGGTGTTCTCTTTTAAAATGAAATGATAACCAAAGCTTATAAAATGGGAGTTGCATACAAATGCAAAATATCAAGTTTTTAAAAGATAGATAGGAGATATCATATAGATCTCCACATTTGTAGGAACACATAGTTCTAGAAATACTTTTACTTTCTCAATTACTGGTATTAGTTTTGGTTGTTGATAAACCAAGTGTCATTGAAATGGAGTTGGCCAAAATAAGAATGGAAAAGATACATGGAATATTTTCTTGTCATAACATGATCACCAAAGTTAAATATATTTTTATATTGGTTGTGTCTTATATTTACTCGTCAACAACTTTAAACAACAAGTCACACAAGTTCAAACACAGCAATGGGAAGGAAAATACAATCATCAATGAAACATTTCAAAAAGTTTTTGTTGGTTCTGAATTTTGGGTCTTGTGAAACTAAGTTTTTCTTAGTTTCTAAATTTGGGATGTGACAAGTATTTCTTCATCGGGGCTGAGGGCTCTACCGGTAGCTATGTGGTTCATCTCTCTCTCCCATGATGTGATCTTTATGTGATCATAAGCTTTGTAATCTAATTGAATTCATGGATGTTTCTCCTTCATTGTTTGTGCTACTCAAGTGGTTTTATTAATGTAATTTCCGGAGTCACCTTTGTCCCATGGTGTGAAGTTGACAGTGTGCACACCGTGTGTGACTCTTAGGCTAAAGGTTACAGAAATACTTACCATGAGTTATTCTTTGTGTTGGATGTCACTATAAAATTGTGGTATTTGTTTAGTACTATTTTGGGGCACTCATAGTGACCTTGGGGTTCCCTAGATGTGGAAGACAGACTTTAAGGTGTGCTTTTGTAGCCCTACACGATGGTCTTGGTGTTCTATGATATTGTGGTGTTTGTTCACTCAGACTTTAAGGTGTGCTCTTGTAGCCCTACACAGTAGATTGGTATTTCTATCCAACGGGAGAATAGTTCAGAGTAGCAAAGTGAAGAGGAAATATCTATGTATTCAATTGTTGGGAGTGTCCACTAGTGAAAGTATGATCCCTGGGCCTTATTTCCAAGCATCCTAGAAAACCTTTGTCTTGTCCTCTTGCATTGAAGAGGATTGGGACACTTCCACATTCTTGCCTTGTTACATCAAACTTCCATCCATTAAATCAACCACCTTGTTCCTTAAACTTGTTTAGTGCATAATCAACTAAAACTTGTGACACTTTAGTTGTAGGGAATAGATAACTTTCCCTTCTTGCTCCTGCGGATCGATACCTTACTTCCACATTGAGAGGTGCTACAGTGATCCCTTGCTCTTGGGGGTTATCAGGTAACAAAGTAAGGTAAACACCCAAGTGGATCGCGATATTAAATTGTCAGCTTACCGCACTCACCACTCCCCGTTACTCCAACTAATGCACACGTTCCCCCACACACGCTCTCATAAACATGCTTGATCATAACAAGTAGACAAGAACGGGGTACATAACTATACTCATAACTGAAACAAACATTGCAATCTCAAACATATATTAACTCATAGAAAGATCCACCACATAGGTATTACAACGGTGACCGTAATCATGTTCAGCAGCTCATACGGTACTAATTAGTGAAGCTCAAGAGAGGAGAGATACATAAGTTACTTCCACAAACCCATAGTCCAGAGTTGGACTACTCCCTCTTCATCATGGAGACGGCGGAGAAGTCGATGGAGAAGATGGAGACCACACCGGCAGCGCCCCGCCGGAGTTTTCCCCCTCCAATCTGCAGCTCCTGATCTTTGTTTCGGTGTTTTTGTGTTTTTGCGGCGCTCCTTCCAGAGAACGTCGGGGGACCTTTTTTATAGGCGTTTTTAGGTCAAGACGGAGTCGGTGGACGAAAGATCGACGGTAACGGAGCCACGAGGCCCAAACAAGTGGGCCCCACGCGGCCACAGTACCTGGCCACGTGGGCCACCCCCTTTTCACCTTGCGGGCTCCGTTTGCTTGATTCCTTCGCTCCTACGTCATCTTCCTTCCAAAATAACGATGCCTGTATTTTTCCATAATTTTATGACGATGTTTGGGTCCCTGAAACATAAAAGGAAAGAAATAGGGTTTTCTGCCTGCGCAGAGTTAATTCCATAAAAATAGGAAACAATTGATTTATTTCCTAAAATCATTAAATAACAGTGGTATAACCCTTATATGACGCAAATATGATTAGAATATAAGTGATAAAAGTGCAAAGTTCATGTATGCATTTTACATGCATCAACATCCCCAAGCTTAACCCATGCTCGTCCTCGAGTATGAAGGTGATAAAACTAACATGGACTTTGCAATATAGCACTAACAATGGATATCAAAGATGATTGCTACTGCTACATAGAGTCAAATGATTCATTCTTCAAAGGAGTAGCAATATGCAAAACAGTTTATGAAGTGATATCAAGTATTCAATGCAAGGATGTTCAATGTTAGTTCACAAAGTCCATAGAGTGATGATGAAAATCTGAATATGTTTGGTGGACACTTTGGAAAGATGAATAAGTGAGTAGAGGTAAAGC
The DNA here is from genome assembly GCA_947311845.1 of Poa pratensis. Classification (NCBI taxonomy): domain Eukaryota; kingdom Viridiplantae; phylum Streptophyta; class Magnoliopsida; order Poales; family Poaceae; genus Poa; species Poa pratensis. The sequence goes on from CAMZMU010000041.1 coordinate 58,787,364, forward strand.
ATGCATAAGTTTCATCTAACCTCCAAACTCTCCTACTTAAGTTAATGATGACAATGTGGTAATACTTGGTGTCAAGCTCTCATTCCCCTATCATAGCATCTTGAATGATTATAGTTTAATGTGAGGGCAAATATGAGTAGTGTGCTTGACAAAGTAAAGGTTGGACGTCTCATGCCCCTTGAATACAAGTACCTACACCATGAGTTACTCAACTTGGGAAAAGCAAGTTCAAGTTATCTATCATTGTAAGTAACTAGCAGGGTGACCCGCGCATTTGCGCGGCTAGATGCCAATTATAGATTTGCTTTTGTATACATAGATCTCACATAATCAATTATTTATGACTTATTTGAGATTCATGCAACTAAAGCTATATATATAGCAAAAAAGACTTTTTATACTTGATTGGTTAATGTATTATTTTGATTCACAACAAATAAGAGTACTTTTTCTTTGGTATTTAGAAACATCCTTCTATATGTCATAAAAAATATATTCTCAAGGATGTAAGGTCTACCAAATATATTAGCGGTTGAAACTTTTGAACCCAAATTGTTATTAAGGTGCTCACTCCGATAGCATATTTATTTGAAATTATGGTTATTTTTTACTCTTCTTTCTTGAGATCTTGCTACCTACTAAACTTGGATTGGTCCTTTAAATCTTCGAAGAAGCATATTTCATTGTTATATCAACCCTACTATTGACCACTCCAAAATAAATACATTGCCTCGTGGCTGAAACTATATATGCTAAAATCATTTTAACTCTTGCATTTGTACCTTGCACTCGGTCGTGGAATCTTATACTGGCCTGTGAATTTCTCACATTTGTCAACCGGTTACATCTGTCTAATTATAACTCTCATGCGTAGTCAGGTGTTCGCTATATGGTGGGAAGGATGATGTATTTTCACTGGACAGCTTGGGTAGTATCACACCTTAGATAGGATATGTGAGTTCTAAAACTCAATACTGCTAAAAATATGACATAGCATGTCCGTTTTGTGTATATAGCTATAACAAATCTACGATTCAAAGTCCACCTGCACCTAGAAACCAAAAAAAGACAAATATATGTTTGAATAGTCGAAAGATTCTTGACCAAAAGCTGACATTAGTCACATTCGCTTTTCTTTATATCTCTAATTCTCGATCGGCCGTTCTGGACATATACTGTGGTTTTTTGTCTGCCGGGATAGCACGTACGTATGTTGGGATCCTTCTTGTAATTAATGGTTCTTTTGATATAACAGTTGAATACAGATCACGTACAAATTCACAGTGAAAATAAAATAAAGAAATAGTAGAACTCACATAAGAGATAGGGAATATGTTTTGAGTTGGGTTAAACTTTCTATTCTTTCTGTCTAACCTTGAGTGTGCAGAAGGTGCTCGTCAAGCACTCAAGCCAGAACTTCTATCTCTCAGCACTTCTATCTCTCAGTTCTTGCACCATCAATCTGCATGTGTGCTGCTCCAGGCCGTGGACGTACTTCTTGTTCCAGCTTTCCAGGTGAGTATGCTTCCAGCATGGACCATACAATTTGTTGTGATCGAGCCGCCTTTTCCCCGTTAGCTGTTCACACCTTCAATCTGCATGCCTGTTACCCAAATAAATAACTGCATGCATGTGTGCGACTCCCGGTCCCGGCCGCCGGCAGAGTTCTGGTTCCGACAGGGATGCGTCTAGCATGGACAATCTAGTAGATCCTCGCCTTTTCTCCCTTAGCTCTGGCAGCTTCAATCCACAGACCCCGCTGGCCGCCTTGAACTTCTCTTGTTCCCGGCGGGAGTCGTCTAGCATGGCCTTTTATCTGTTAGTTCTCGCACCTTTATTTGCATGAGTTCGACTCCCGGCCGCCGGCGGACTTCTGGTCGTGATGCTATTGGGAGTTTGAACGATCTGGTGACCTGGCTAGATGTTGTCGGCAAGCATGCTAAGAGATTGGAACCGTGTCTTTATTTTTTGAGGAAAGGAACCGTGTTGTTAATGGTGTCTGATTCCTATTTTAATACGGCTATAGATAGACATCGACCTGTGAAAGTACGATTTGTGGACCGATCTAGTAACATACTTAATGAATCTTAACCGTACGTTAATGTTTGCAAAATCTGAGACTTACAATGTTTGTTGTTTTAATTATATAACTAGCACAATGCCCGTGCGTTGCAACGGCAAATTCAAAAAATATAAACACACTGATAATAGTTATTCTTGTCTTGTGAGACTTGTGTGTGCCCATGCATTGCCACGGCCTTCCAACAGACCTAACAATCCAAACGACCAAACCCTCCACCAGCACACAACTCCACCCCAGTTCATGTTTGCGGGACCTCGGCTCCATCCTTTTCCTCGTTCTTCGGCGTTGTCCCTGGAACCTCTTCCTTCTGCTCTTAAGATTCGCCCTCGTTTCCCCTTGATCTAAATCCCTTACTTTCCGACAAGCTCAGGGACCTATCAGTCTACACCTTGTTTCCTCCTGGCATGTCTTGACTCGGTTCTCGCGAGGCCTCCATCTGCGTGTCGTCGACTCCACACATATTTGAGCATGAACTAAAATACTGTTTGCAAGAACACCCCACGTCAAGTTTTTTTGGACTTCGGAGAAACGCTCATTTATTTTTAATATAAGATTACTCTTGTGTTGGCAAATATGGAGTCTGCCTCTACCCGCGAAAGAAAACAATTTAGTCATCCTCTGCAAATATCAGGTTGCGTGCTATTTTTTCTTTTCATGTGAGCACAACGTTCAATGCATTTGTTTTAGCACACCGTGCAATGTAGCTGATCAACACTGGGCTGGCTCAGATACAGTCATACGATCGTGGAAAAAAGCACGGGACGTACAACTTACTAAAGATGCAGGTTTTCTCACGATGTACAAAAAAAAAAAACGTTTCTACTCTTAGCGAGAAGAGTCGATCGGTAAATGGGATAATGGCTGGGTCGGCGGACAATCGCTAGCTTTGCGTTTTTCTTTACGTGCGCCACTGGTCGATGGATTTGTCCCGATTCGAATCAGATACGGGCACCAACTGGCTATCGGCTTGGCTGGCTCGTAAGCAAAGATTAATTGGCTTACTTAGGGAACGACGGCAATCTAATTTTTTCGGAAGTTGCGAAACGTTTTTTTCTTGACTTATGGGTGGCATAGGTGTATAATTATTTACAAATTTTAGGGGCAAATTTAATGACCTACCAAGGCAAAGAGCGGAAGCCTTAGCGACTTTATTATTAGGTATAGATAGATAATAGTATCATCAAGAGCGTCAACTGGGGTACCTCTTGTCACAGGATATGGAACAAGCCCATATCAAAATGACAAGACAAACAAACAAGATGAAAAACCTCAACACCCTTTTTATTTACCATTGGAATAGCTTTTTATTATAAGGTGTGTCATAGATAATTCACCATAGCATATAAGTAAATTTTCACCATCAATAATACATGGCTTAGATTAACGGTCCAGGCGTCTCTCTAACCATTTATACAAATTCATTCAAACTAAATCATTTCCCCCTTATTTCACCATGATAGGCATCCATAGACAGAAACACATGATATCAACTAAATGGAGCATGTTGAAAGCTTTGCATGTGACAACACATATGGGCTAACTCCCAACCTCGGACATTTATCAAGCCACTAGTATCATAATCTTAATCACAATGGGTCATGTTTTATTTATAGCAATGATAATAAAAATGTGCATCAAGTTCATGAGAGCTATATAACCAACTTTTCCCATGGCAATCAATAACATAATCATTTTCATTAAGAGGTATAGATAGCACAAATATCATGATGAACATACTCGGAATAGCATATAGCTAGTAGGTAGATATGGTGGACTCACTGGAATAACTTTGGTTGAACGTGTTGGAAACAAGTTTTGACTTGTTGGAATGTTTGGGCTAGCAAAAGGGAGAAGGTTGACCATCTAGATGCATGCATGAGTGTCCATAGAACTAACTAATCCATGTTAAACCAAGTAAAATAACAATCAGCACCAAAACATGAATAAGTGATAGCTCTTCAAAAAGGATTTGCAAACTATTACTCATAAACAATCTCATGAATCATGCAACTATATGTATCATTAAAAATCAACTCAAACATCCCTTTTCCCAATCTTATAAAAGCATCCAACATATTTCAACTCATATTTCCAGTAGCTCTCCCATATATAAATGATAGTGTGGTCGCCTCTCAAAAAATCGAACCAAAACAAACAAAAAGACGCTCCAAGTTTATGCGATAAAGTGTTTCGATCGAAAAACAGAAGTTGGACGTGTGCAAACGAGAGTGTGTAGGTCCAGTGGGGTTGTCTTCATATCCCCAATCTTATGCTCTTCACCATCCTTGGATAGCTCTTGGTGCATCTCCTCCAATCCCTGTGAAAAAACTTCAAAACACCGTTTCTCCCATTTCTTTTCTGTGGGGTGCATTAATAGTGATAAATAAATAGGTTTCTTGCTGCATATAATCCTTGAACAAACATTCATATGAGATGTCCAGAAAGTGTATAATGTTGTATGCCTACTCATAAACTTAATTGGATCAAAAAGATTCAACTTAAAAGCTCAAAGCATGCATCAAACAAAATGGGACAGAATCTGTCCAGAAAAACAGCAGCAGTAAAACGTATTTTTCTACCCTACCAAAATTTATCGAAAAATTCCGAAAAAAATCATTCATACAGAGGATGAAAAGTTGCAACTACAGTTCAAATACGAGCTCATTCGGAGTTACAGAATAAGAATTAAAAATCATACCGTGCACTGATTCGTGCAGGAATAAAATCTCCGAACGCTATAAGCAACTTTTTCAAACCAAAAAGGGTAAAACTTGGCACTTTATTGAAAATTCCAGAACCTAAACTATAAACAAAGTCTCTTGGTACAGCAAGAAGACACAAATAAAATCACACAAAAAAAATAACCGGGTTGCCTCCCGCAAAGCGCTTTCTTTATAGCCATATAGCTTGGCTTCTTACTTGTTGTTTATTGTGGACGAAGCTCATGAGGGAGCTTGAACTTTGGCGGTTCCCTCTTCCTTGGGAAGTGTTCCATGCACTTCTTGTGTGGGAAATGAAACTTCACATTCCCTTCCTTTGAATCAATGATGGCACCTGTGGTACGAACAAAAGGTCTTCCAAGAATAATAGGACTAGAGGTTTTATTCCCCATATCCATGATTAGAAAATCCACAGGCACAAAAGTCATATGTAACTCCACCATAACATCACTTACTTTTTCTAAAGCATGTTTAATAGAGTCATCAGCAAGTGCAAGTTCAATGGAGCATTTTTCAAGATTTTTCAATTCAAGCACTTCATATAGTTTTTTAGATAAAACAGAGACACTAGATCCTAGATCAAGTATAGCATGGTGTGTCTCTTTTCCAATAGTTACTAGTATCTTAGGAATCCACATATCCCCAAGCTTAGGTGGTATCATAGCCTCTTGGTTGTACCTAGCAATCTTTTCTTTCAAGACATGATTAGCAATATAAGAACCAAAGCCAGCTTGATTAGTGCTAATGGAGCCCCAAGTTTGTGAACCTAAAATGTGAGCCAAATGTTCACTTTTGCATTTCATTCATGCATAATGGCATCCATTTGTTTTTGCTAAACACAGAAAACAAATGGTTTGGCACCACTTAAAAACCAATGCCAAACTTGCCTCAATAAAATCTCAAATCTATGAAAGCACTCAAACTCGCAAACAAAAATATCTTGACATCTTATATGTGTCAAGGTAGTTCCAAGAGTTCAAAATTAATATCTTGCACTTGCTTTTAAATTAATAAAGGAGCAACATTTGAAATTTCGCAAAATTGCCATATTCTAAACCTTTGAACAAATGTTGCTCAAAACATTTTATTTTGAAGCCCCAATTTTTGTGTAGCTTCTACTTGATATGGGGAGGCTGCCCAAATATTTTCATAATTTTTAAAATGAGTTAAGTACCCCTAATAAATCAAAAACTACCTCTGTTTTAATATTACAGAACAGAAAAGGGCTTCGATGTAAAAAGGAGAAAGGTGCCAGGGGTTTTTTTTGAAATTATGTCGTCTCTCTCCTCCCACCCGACACGGACGCGCCATTGCCGGCGGGAGAAGGAGGCCCCCCACGACGCTCTGCCGCGCCTCCTGCCACGTCGAGGAGGATAAGGAGGCCCCCCCCACGACGCTCTGCTCCTCACTTCGCTCCTCCTCCAGCCACATGCTCCCTCTCCCTCTCCTTTTTCTTCCTTGGCCGAGACACAGCCATGGCCGCCGAGCTTCGTCGCCGCAGTTTGAAGCCTCCCGAGCCAAGCGAAGATCGTCCCCGTCTCCGCCTCGACCACCGCGTCTTATCCGTGCAAGGAATCAGACCGGGGAGCTGGGAATCGTGAGCTCCATCCACTACTTCGCCGCTGCCGTCCGAGCGCCGCCGCGGGAAATACGCCGCCGTCCGTCTATCTCCGACCACGCCGAGCACACCCACGCGTCTAGGGTGAGCACGCCGTCCTCCGGACATCTTCTTCCTCCTCGTGCTCTGTAGCCTCGCCTTCGTGCGAGAGGCCGCACGGCCGTCCGCCATGGCCGCCGCATGTCGATCAAGAGCACGACGCCGTGTGTCCTCCTTTTCTGTCTCCAGAACGCGCACGGCTACGGCCTCCACTTCTGCACCCGTTTAGCGCACACGCACGCACTGGAGCACCACCGTAGCATGGTCGACGCCGATGTTTTTCGCGCCCGCGCCGCGGTCTGGAAAAGACTGAACTTTGTTCAGTTCCGTCAGAGAACACCCCAGCAACACCTCAAAAACATGTGGATCTCTAACATAACACAGCCACCGATCCAACCCAGTGGCAACGGCCACGTTTCTCCAGCGCGACGTCACGGGATCGAGCCCCCGTCGCCGCAAACCTTTTTCCCTTGTTTTCCATGCCTCGCTGACAGCCTGGCCCCACCAGTCAGTGACCGTGGCGGCCAGCGCGCCCACACCCAGCCCAGTCAGCGCCTGCGTGGCACACGGGCCCGCACGGCAGTGGCACGGTGTAGCCTCTGCCCCGGTGAGAAATCCCAGATCCAGATCCAGATCTGGATCCCTGCGCACGGGCCCCACTAGTCAGTGGCTGTGGGTAGCCCGCATCTGAGTGAGAAATGATTCGGGCATCTTTTCTGTAGATATTTAAAACTGGCAGAAAATTGGATTAATTTGTAAAATCCATAACTAATTAAATACTTATCCAAATATTACAAATAATATATCAATTTGTTCAGAAGAATAAATCATGTCTATTGGTATAACTCACACATCCAACTAAATTAATTTAGTTGCTGTTTTATTAAAATAATTAAAATTGCAGAAAAGAAATGCTTTTTGTAAAATTCATAACTTATGAAATACTGATCCAAAAATTAAGTGTGATATACCAAAATGTTCAGCACTCAATATACTTCATGTTTCACCACTTCACCAAGCATGAATAATTAGTTTTGATACTATTTAAGTGATCTTAGTAAAATGGCAGCATTAAATCAAATATTGAAAATACAATAACTTCTTATTGGATTATCAGAAAAATATGTTTAATACATATAAATGCTCAGAATATTATGAACTAACCAATAACATCATTTGCATGCATATTTGAACACCCTTGTAGTACTGCACCTTTTAGAAGTTAGGGAGAAACACTCAGATAATTATGGGGTTAATTGTTTTAGTAATAGAAATATTTCCTTGCACCCTATTTAACTTGTTAGTTAATTCCAGTGCATTTAAAATGTCATGCCATCATGTGGTTGTGCATTGCATTTGTTATGCATGACTGATTATTGATTGTTGTCCTTCCGGTGTTTTTATGCATCGATAGATCAATCAGTCGGGGTGCCACTGCAATACCCCGACGAACCGTATTACCAGCCCCCGGAACAAGGCAAGCGTAATCCCCCCTCCGAGCATGTCTCCTCCTATATTTCTGCAATTATTTTCCCCACTATAATATTGCATTCGGTTCCAAATGTCTTTTGCTTGGATTAGAGTACCCTACTAGTTGCATTAGAAATCTGTTGCCATCACCTGTATCCTTCCTAATATCCATAGGATTGAAGTGTTGGCCCGGGATAATTATACTTGCTATGTATATGCTTAGCCATGCTTAGTTTAAATACTTAGATGGCCGGTGGATGTTTCAAGGTTGGGACAGTTGATGGAATGGACGGATGTGATGGAAAATGGTGGTGACGGTTAATAAATTGCGTAAAGGCGGGGATGAGAGGCCACGGGGAATGTGGTGGGCTGTCTCGTTCTCGCCGCCTAAGTGCGAGTTCTTTACCTCTTGAACCAAGACTGAGCGTGCAACCATGCGTGAGGCCTATGCATTCGCAGTGCAGGAACCCTCATAGACTAAATAACTCGGGCGGGGCTAGCCAGGGTCCTCTAGTTCGGGCTTCCATTTGCGCGTGCGTGATGATGGTGGTATGAACTGGGATTAGGATGGTGGCGTTAGGAAAATAAGTGGCCGTGGGGCGGGTGTTGCAGGCACTGGCAGCCCTGCCGCCACTGATGATCCTGGAAAGTCCTTAACGAGGGAGAAGTCGACACCGCTCCCACCCAGCCGGCTTTCCATGGAAGAGAGCTAATGATCAGGCAATGGGCCGGACGGTACGTGTGGCAAACATTGTACACCCTGCAGGGTAAATCTTTTCGAAAAGCCGTGTCCGCGGTTATGGACGAACTTGGGAAGTGAAGGTAAGATCATAGAATAACTTTAACGGAATGATTAAAAACTGGGTACTAGAGGTACCACTCAAGATTGAAAGGTGAGCTTCCTCGAGGGTGATTCGGGGAGGTGCCTTTGATGAACAGGTACAGTGGTTGATGATGGTTGATGTTGAGAAGGTGATCAAAGAAAAGAGTTTACTTCCTATCCCCTTTTGAAAATATTCTGATTAGTCGATGCCAGATGTCTTTTATAAAGAAAACCAGCTTTATGCAAAATAGCCCTAAAACCTTTGAAAGCCAATCATCGAGCTAGTAGCTCTAATAATCTTGCAGAGTTCGTCGAACTCAACGTTGTTTATTTGGTTTCAGTGGAGGACTTCACCGACCTCGAAGGTGGGTTCTTTGTGGACGTCGACGAGTAGTCTGGGGTTCCCAGGTGGCAGCTTGGGACATCCCGGAACAGTTGGCGCTGGATGTTTATTTGCAGGCCTCTTAGGCCATACTTTGGTTCTTGTTGTTTAGAACAACACACTTTGCTTCCGCATGTTGTACTGTTGGGTCTGTGACCTCTGGTTGTCATTTGCTATCTTTCTCTATTATAAGAGTTGAACTATATGCTTTGTGTCGTAGAGTCTGTGATGTGCCAGTTGTTCCACAGTCTTGATCTCTCTATTATGCTTTGATAGTGTGTCCGGTGGTATCGGATAACTGGGGACACAGTATCACTGTATAACAGTTGGGTCAGGGCGCCACAAGTTGGTATCAGAGCAGTACTGCCTGTAGGAAACCCTTCTACTGGTCGATGTTGAGTCTAGTGTTTGTGAAAACTATTTTGAACCTAAAAATGAGTTGTGAAAACCATCTTAGGATTCTTTTTACTCCTTATCTGGTTACCCTCTAATCTCAGAGCAATCTTACCTCGATTTGAGTTTAAAGTTTTACTCCTCGTCCGTTACTTCAAAATGATTAGTGAAACGTGGGTGGGGTTTGACCTTTAGTGTTATGTGTCACGTTGCTCCCGCTGCGTTGCAATCCTAAATCAACTCAGATGTTTGAACTCTGCTACCCAACGAAGGAGCAAGTGATTATCCTCAATTTTGTGGGTTTTAACCCAAGGTCTTGAACCGAAGGTCCCGGATTGTGCTGTGATTCTGGTGTGTTGAATTATGTGGGTTGTTACCCATGTGATCCTCATGCTAATTGTGAATCCCGGTACATGAAGCTGCCCTTTTACCCAAGTCCTTGTTTTCGGTAACTGGTTGAACATTGACTCGGATCTAAGTGGTTGACCATTTTACCACACCTCAGCTGGATATGTAAATTCAGTTCTTCCTTAGCCTTGCTTTAGGTTCTGCCTTGGAATCATCGGGGTTACGACCAAGATTCCCCTAGCGAGTCTCCCAACTATGTTTGTGACTCTGCTGCATCTCTCCTTTTTGGGCATGGTTATCACAATTGAGTAATAACCGGTGCATCTTCAACATCTTAGGATTTCTCCTGAGCATGTTTCGTACTCTGATCTGCTTTCCAACCTTTGTCTGTCAGTTGGCAGTAAAGTTTTGTCGTGCATTAGGTGTTCTGATGCATTTCACTCTTGTGGTCCGTCAAGACATTCCACTTGGGATGTTAGGAGAAACAAACTCCGGTACCTAGTCCACTTCTCGGACCAGGTCGAAGTACTGTAATCTGCAGGATAAGGGCCTTGTCTAGCTTTTGTTCTGTTCCACCTTAGGGTGTTACCCTCTTTGATATCAGGGTATCGAGCTAAGTAGCATGATCCTCTTGATGAAGTGATGCTATTACACTTTGTTACTCTCCGATCTCCGAGTGACTTATTACTCCAGAGTGATGAGACGTGAGTAATGAAGTAACTATTGGATATTCTCAGCAGTTCTTACTGTGCGGAAATCCAGGGATATCCATTGCCCTCCTTAGCATGATTGGTGAGCAAATCAATAAGCTGAGTTTGACAGTGCTACCAAGTCAGTTGGCTCTGATGCACTCCCTCGGTCAAAGAGCTAGGTTCGTGCCGAAGCTCCCAAGACCACCTCGTTGTGCCTTGAAAGGCATGATCCTCTCTTGAACTCAAGATCCACCGGTATGTCGTGATATCCTATATGTGGATCGTGATATTCTGGGGGTCTTTCCAGAAGTATCGCCAGGTTGTCACCTGACCGTGATGTTGAGATTATGAGTAAGTGGCCGTGGGGCGGTTGTTGCAGGCACTGGCAGCCCTGCCGCCACTGATGATCCTGGAAAGTCCTTAACGAGGGAGAAGTCGACACCGCTCCCACCCAGCCGGCTTTCCATGGAAGAGAGCTAATGATCAGGCAATGGGCCGGACGGTACGTGTGGCAAACATTGTACACCCTGCAGGGTAAATCTTTTCGAAAAGCCGTGTCCGCGGTTATGGACGAACTTGGGAAGTGAAGGTAAGATCATAGAATAACTTTAACGGAATGATTAAAAACTGGGTACTAGAGGTACCACTCAAGATTGAAAGGTGAGCTTCCTCGAGGGTGATTCGGGGAGGTGCCTTTGATGAACAGGTACAGTGGTTGATGATGGTTGATGTTGAGAAGGTGATCAAAGAAAAGAGTTTACTTCCTATCCCCTTTTGAAAATATTCTGATTAGTCGATGCCAGATGTCTTTTATAAAGAAAACCAGCTTTATGCAAAAAAGCCCTAAAACCTTTGAAAGCCAATCATCGAGCTAGTAGCTCTAATAATCTTGCAGAGTTCGTCGAACTCAACGTTGTTTATTTGGTTTCAGTGGAGGACTTCACCGACCTCGAAGGTGGGTTCTTTGTGGACGTCGACGAGTAGTCTGGGGTTCCCAGGTGGCAGCTTGGGACATCCCGGAACAGTTGGCGCTGGATGTTTATTTGCAGGCCTCTTAGGCCATACTTTGGTTCTTGTTGTTTAGAACAACACACTTTGCTTCCGCATGTTGTACTGTTGGGTCTGTGACCTCTGGTTGTCATTTGCTATCTTTCTCTATTATAAGAGTTGAACTATATGCTTTGTGTCGTAGAGTCTGTGATGTGCCAGTTGTTCCACAGTCTTGATCTCTCTATTATGCTTTGATAGTGTGTCCGGTGGTATCGGATAACTGGGGACACAGTATCACTGTATAACAGTTGGGTCAGGGCGCCACAAGTTGGTATCAGAGCAGTACTGCCTGTAGGAAACCCTTCTACTGGTCGATGTTGAGTCTAGTGTTTGTGAAAACTATTTTGAACCTAAAAATGAGTTGTGAAAACCATCTTAGGATTCTTTTTACTCCTTATCTGGTTACCCTCTAATCTCAGAGCAATCTTACCTCGATTTGAGTTTAAAGTTTTACTCCTCGTCCGTTACTTCAAAATGATTAGTGAAACGTGGGTGGGGTTTGACCTTTAGTGTTATGTGTCACGTTGCTCCCGCTGCGTTGCAATCCTAAATCAACTCAGATGTTTGAACTCTGCTACCCAACGAAGGAGCAAGTGATTATCCTCAATTTTGTGGGTTTTAACCCAAGGTCTTGAACCGAAGGTCCCGGATTGTGCTGTGATTCTGGTGTGTTGAATTATGTGGGTTGTTACCCATGCGATCCTCATGCTAATTGTGAATCCCGGTACATGAAGCTGCCCTTTTACCCAAGTCCTTGTTTTCGGTAACTGGTTGAACATTGACTCGGATCTAAGTGGTTGACCATTTTACCACACCTCAGCTGGATATGTAAATTCAGTTCTTCCTTAGCCTTGCTTTAGGTTCTGCCTTGGAATCATCGGGGTTACGACCAAGATTCCCCTAGCGAGTCTCCCAACTATGTTTGTGACTCTGCTGCATCTCTCCTTTTTGGGCATGGTTATCACAATTGAGTAATAACCGGTGCATCTTCAACATCTTAGGATTTCTCCTGAGCATGTTTCGTACTCTGATCTGCTTTCCAACCTTTGTCTGTCAGTTGGCAGTAAAGTTTTGTCGTGCATTAGGTGTTCTGATGCATTTCACTCTTGTGGTCCGTCAAGACATTCCACTTGGGATGTTAGGAGAAACAAACTCCGGTACCTAGTCCACTTCTCGGACCAGGTCGAAGTACTGTAATCTGCAGGATAAGGGCCTTGTCTAGCTTTTGTTCTGTTCCACCTTAGGGTGTTACCCTCTTTGATATCAGGGTATCGAGCTAAGTAGCATGATCCTCTTGATGAAGTGATGCTATTACACTTTGTTACTCTCCGATCTCCGAGTGACTTATTACTCCAGAGTGATGAGACGTGAGTAATGAAGTAACTATTGGATATTCTCAGCAGTTCTTACTGTGCGGAAATCCAGGGATATCCATTGCCCTCCTTAGCATGATTGGTGAGCAAATCAATAAGCTGAGTTTGACAGTGCTACCAAGTCAGTTGGCTCTAATGCACTCCCTCGGTCAAAGAGCTAGGTTCGTGCCGAAGCTCCCAAGACCACCTCGTTGTGCCTTGAAAGGCATGATCCTCTCTTGAACTCAAGATCCACCGGTATGTCGTGATATCCTATATGTGGATCGTGATATTCTGGGGGTCTTTCCAGAAGTATCGCCAGGTTGTCACCTGACCGTGATGTTGAGATTATGAGTAAGTGGCCGTGGGGCGGTTGTTGCAGGCACTGGCAGCCCTGCCGCCACTGATGATCCTGGAAAGTCCTTAACGAGGGAGAAGTCGACACCGCTCCCACCCAGCCGGCTTTCCATGGAAGAGAGCTAATGATCAGGCAATGGGCCGGACGGTACGTGTGGCAAACATTGTACACCCTGCAGGGTAAATCTTTTCGAAAAGCCGTGTCCGCGGTTATGGACGAACTTGGGAAGTGAAGGTAAGATCATAGAATAACTTTAACGGAATGATTAAAAACTGGGTACTAGAGGTACCACTCAAGATTGAAAGGTGAGCTTCCTCGAGGGTGATTCGGGGAGGTGCCTTTGATGAACAGGTACAGTGGTTGATGATGGTTGATGTTGAGAAGGTGATCAAAGAAAAGAGTTTACTTCCTATCCCCTTTTGAAAATATTCTGATTAGTCGATGCCAGATGTCTTTTATAAAGAAAACCAGCTTTATGCAAAACAGCCCTAAAACCTTTGAAAGCCAATCATCGAGCTAGTAGCTCTAATAATCTTGCAGAGTTCGTCGAACTCAACGTTGTTTATTTGGTTTCAGTGGAGGACTTCACCGACCTCGAAGGTGGGTTCTTTGTGGACGTCGACGAGTAGTCTGGGGTTCCCAGGTGGCAGCTTGGGACATCCCGGAACAGTTGGCGCTGGATGTTTATTTGCAGGCCTCTTAGGCCATACTTTGGTTCTTGTTGTTTAGAACAACACACTTCGCTTCCGCATCTTGTACTGTTGGGTCTGTGACCTCTGGTTGTCATTTGCTATCTTTCTCTATTATAAGAGTTGAACTATATGCTTTGTGTCGTAGAGTCTATGATGTGCCAGTTATTCCACAGTCTTGATCTCTCTATTAGGCTTTGATAGTGTGTCCGGTGGTATCGGATAACTGGGGACACAGTATCACTGTATAACAGTTGGGTCAGGGCGCCACAAGTTGGTATCAGAGCAGTACTGCCTGTAGGAAACCCTTCTACTGGTCGATGTTGAGTCTAGTGTTTGTGAAAACTATTTTGAACCTAAAAATGAGTTGTGAAAACCATCTTAGAATTCTTTTTACTCCTTATCTGGTTACCCTCTAATCTCAGAGCAATCTTACCTCGATTTGAGTTTAAAGTTTTACTCCTCGTCCGTTACTTCAAAATGATTAGTGAAACGTGGGTGGGGTTTGACCTTTAGTGTTATGTGTCACGTTGCTCCCGCTGCGTTGCAATCCTAAATCAACTCAGATGTTTGAACTCTGTTACCCAACGAAGGAGCAAGTGATTATCCTCAATTTTGTGGGTTTTAACCCAAGGTCTTGAACCGAAGGTCCCGGATTGTGCCGTGATTCTGGTGTGTTGAATTATGTGGGTTGTTACCCATGTGATCCTCATGCTAATTATGAATCCCGGTACATGAAGCTGCCCTTTTACCCAAGTCCTTGTTTTCGGTAACTGGTTGAACATTGACTCGGATCTAAGTGGTTGACCATTTTACCACACCTCAGCTGGATATGTAAATTCAGTTCTTCCTTAGCCTTGCTTTAGGTTCTGTCTTGGAATCATCGGGGTTACGACCAAGATTCCCCTGGAGAGTCTCCCAACTATGTTTGTGACTCTGCTGCATCTCTCCTTTTTGGGCATGGTTATCACAATTGAGTAATAACCGGTGCATCTTCAACATCTTAGGATTTCTCCTGAGCATGTTTCGTACTCTGATCTGCTTTCCAACCTTTGTCTGTCAGTTGGCAGTAAAGTTTTGTCGTGCATTAGGTGTTCTGATGCATTTCACTCTTATGGTCCGTCAAGACATTCCACTTGGGATGTTAGGAGAAATAAACTCCGGTACCTAGTCCACTTCTCGGACCAGGTCGAAGTACTGTAATCTGCAGGATAAGGGCCTTGTCTAGCTTTTGTTCTGTTCCACCTTAGGGTGTTACCCTCTTTGATATCAGGGTATCGAGCTAAGTAGCATGATCCTCTTGATGAAGTGATGCTATTACACTTTGTTACTCTCCGATCTCCGAGTGACTTATTACTCCAGAGTGATGAGACGTGAGTAATGAAGTAACTATTGGATATTCTCAGCAGTTCTTACTGTGCGGAAATCCAGGGATATCCATTGCCCTCCTTAGCATGATTGGTGAGCAAATCAATAAGCTGAGTTTGACAGTGCTACCAAGTCAGTTGGCTCTGATGCACTCCCTCGGTCAAAGAGCTAGGTTCGTGCCGAAGCTCCCAAGACCACCTCGTTGTGCCTTGAAAGGCATGATCCTCTCTTGAACTCAAGATCCACCGGTATGTCGTGATATCCTATATGTGGATCGTGATATTCTGGGGGTCTTTCCAGAAGTATCGCCAGGTTGTCACCTGACCGTGATGTTGAGATTATGAGTAAGCTGGTTCTCTGAACAACTCCTTTCTCCAAGAAAACCATGCTGGATGTCCGGAATTATTCGGTTGAGCTTGAACAACTTGGGGAGTTAAAAGATAAAAGCTCTATCCGATATAGTTCCTTCCAAAAGGGATGTCTAGTTTGTCCTTGTTGAAGCTTGGTGGTATCTCCTTTGTGGATAGGCTATCCTCCAAATCTTTTGATTTGAATTGGGTATCGTCAAATCAAACTCGGACCGACCTACCTGAATATGTTAGTCTGACCAATACTTATGCCCCGTTATGGTGAAATATGAGTCTACCGTCTTGGAGTATCTGGATAAGTTTGTTGTTGAGCCCATGAACTACCTTCTTATCTTCTCCATGTTTGAGGAGATTCATATTGGATATTGGGCGTTAGCATTGGAAATTTGTTAGAACTAACTTTGTGTCGTCACAAGGTATGTGTTCTGAAGTTAGAAGTGACTTTCCCTGGTTCACGTGCAATTGCTGAAAGATGTCGCTGTGGATCCGAGTGAATTGTCTGGTTTCCTCGGAATCATCTCAAGTCAATCACGCATATGCAGAAGATTCTTGGAATGGAATGTTGTTACCTCCATTCCTTGAGAATTTTATCGATGCATCCAAGCCACGGGTTGAATTGTTTCAGAAAGAGAAGTCCAAGAACTTCAAGGTCTTCCTTGATGTTTCCCAACAAGGACTCAATTGTGTTCCGTTGCAAGTAATCCAAGTAGGTGCAGATTGTCTTCTGACAGTTGCTAATACGTGAGTTCCGCAATCTCATTCCTCCTTTGGAGTTTAACATTGTAGTTCAACTCTTGGGGTTCTAGCAAATGTAATCCGTTGGTATGCTTTGCAAAGATTTCCTATCCATACATGTGGAGTCTGAAGTATCTCTACATCTGACCAGATCTAAATCGCAATTAGAAACGATGGTTGGTGATCGTCAAGAAGCTTGTTCCCGATGTCTAGAAAATCAAGAAGTGTTCCTGATACTAACGTTTACGGAGTTTTTGAAGTTCTCTATGTCCATCTTCCCGACCCTTCTCCTGTGATCTGAAATGCTCCTCCGCGAGGAAGATTCTACTCAAGCTGCCTGGTAGAGGTTACCTGTTCATCTGTTGGAATTTTGTTTGAACATTCTTCCTCAGAGACTTAAGGCCTTGTGCAAAGTACATTTTCTGAATCTTTTTGAGAAACCGTTATCCATCTTAGGGAAACCTCTTATCATTCTTCTGCTACCTCCATGTGTCTCCTAATCGTTAACTCAAGAGTAGATGGAAGTCTCATTCCAAGAGTTGACTAGGAGGTACTCGATCGTCGCATCTTCGTGAAGACCATTCCTTTCAGAGTCGTTCCCCTCTCCTATGGTGTAGTTGAGCGATAACCTTGTAGTGTAGCCGATGAAGATCTCCAGGATGCGCTGAATCAATCTGCACCGAGAAGATCATTGAAGACCGTCGTAACCTTTCCCTCTTTCCTACTCTGAGAATCTCGGGACGAGATTCCTGTAAGGGGGGTAGAGTTGTAACAGCCCCAAGTTTGTGAACCTAAAATGTGAGCCAAATTTTCACTTTTGCATTTCATTCATACATAATGGCATCCATTTGTTTTTGCTAAACACAGAAAACAAATGGTTTGGCACCACTTAAAAACCAATGCCAAACTTGCCTCAATAAAATCTCAAATCTATGAAAGCACTCAAACTCGCAAACAAAAATATCTTGACATCTTATATGTGTCAAGGTAGTTCCAAGAGTTCAAAATTAAAATCTTGCACTTGCTTTTAAATTAATAAAGGAGCAACATTTGAAATTTAGCAAAATTGCCATGTTCTAAACCTTTGAACAAATGTTGCTCAAAACATTTTATTTTGAAGCCCCAATTTTTGTGTAGCTTCTACTTGATATGGGGAGGCTGCCCAAATATTTTCATAATTTTTAAAATGAGTTAAGTACCCCTAATAAATCAAAAACTACCTCTGTTTTAATATTACAGAACAGAAAAGGACTTCGATGTAAAAAGGAGAAAGGTGCCAGGGTTTTTTTCGAAATTATGTCGTCTCTCTCCTCCCACCCGACACGGACGCGCCATTGCCGGTGGGAGAAGGAGGCCCCCCACGACGCTCTGCCGCGCCTCCTGCCGCGTCGAGGAGGATAAGGAGCCCCCCCCCCCCCACGACGCTCTGCTCCTCACTTCGCTCCTCCTCCAGCCACATGCTCCCTCTCCCTCTCCTTTTTCTTCCTTGGCCGAGACACAGCCATGGCCGCCGAGCTTCGTTGCTGCAGTTTGAAGCCTCCCCGAGCCAAGCGAAGATCGTCCCCGTCTCCGCCTCGACCACCGCGTCTTATCCGTGCAAGGAATCAGACCGGGGAGCTGGGAATCATGAGCTCCATCCACTACTTCGCCGCTGCCGTCCGAGCGCCGCCGCGGGAAATACGCCGCCGTCCGTCTATCTCCGACCACGCCGAGCACACCCACGCGTCTAGGGTGACCACGCCGTCCTCCGGGACATCTTCTTCTTTCTCCTCTTGCTCTGTAGCCTCGCCTTCGTGCGAGAGGCCGCACGGCCGTCCGCCATGGCCGCCGCATGTCGATCAAGGGCACGACGCCGTGCGTCCTCCTTTTCCGTCTCCAGAACGCGCACGGCTACGGCCTCCACTTCCGTACCCGCTTAGCGCACACGCACGCACTGGAGCACCACCATAGCATGGTCGTCACCAGCGTTTTTCGCCGGCGCGCCGCGGTCTGGAAAAGACTGAACTTTGTTCAGTTCCGTCAGAGAACACCCCAGCAACACCTCAAAAACATGTGGATCTCTAACATAACACAGCCACCGATCCAACCCAGTGGCAACGGCCATGTTTCTCCAGCGCAACGTCACGGGATCGAGCCCCCGTCGCCGCAAACCTTTTTCCTTTGTTTTCCATGCCTCGCTGACAGCCTGGCCCCACCGGTCAGTGACCGTGGCGGCCAGCGCGCCCACATCTAGCCCAGTCAGCGCCTGCGTGGCACACGGGCCCGCACGGCAGTGGCACGGTGTAGCCTCTGCCCCCGTGAGAAATCCCAGATCCAGATCCAGATCTGGATCCCTGCGCACGGGCCCCACTAGTCAGTGGTTGTGGGTAGCCCGCATCTGAGTGAGAAATATTTCGGGCATCTTTTCTGTAGATATTTAAAACTGGCAGAAAATTGGATTAATTTGTAAATTCCATAACTAATTAAATACTTATCCAAATATTACAAATAATATATCAATTTGTTCAGAAGAATAAATCCTGTCTATTGGTATAACTCACACATCCAACTAAATTAATTTAGTTGCTGTTTTATTAAAATAATTAAAATTGCAGAAAAGAAATGCTTTTTGTAAAATTCATAACTTATGAAATATTGATCCAAAAATTAAGTGTGATATACCAAAATGTTCAGCACTCAATATACTTCATGTTTCACCACTTCACCAAGCATGAATAATTAGTTTTGATACTATTTAAGTGATGTTAGTAAAATGGCAGCATTAAATCAAATATTGAAAATACAATAACTTCTTATTGGATTATCAGAAAAATATGTTTAATACATAAAAATGCTCAGAATATTATGAACTAACCAATAACATCATTTGCATGCATATTTGAACACCCTTGTAGTACTGCACCTTTTAGAAGTTAGGGAGAAACACTAAGATAATTATGGGGTTAATTGTTTTAGTAATAGAAATATTTCCTTGCGCCCTATTTAACTTGTTAGTTAATTCCAGTGCATTTAAAATGTCATGCCATCATGTGGTTGTGCATTGCATTAATTATGCATGAGTGATTATTGATTGTTGTCCTTCCGGTGTTTTTATGCATCGATAGATCAATCAGTCGGGGTGCCACCGCAATACCCCGACGAACCGTATTACCCGCCCCCGGAACAAGGCAAGCGTAATCCCCCCTCTGAGCATGTCTCCTCCTATATTTCCGCAATTATTTTCCCCACTAAAATATTGCATTCGGTTCCAAATGTCTTTTGCTTGGATTAGAGTATCCTACTAGTTACATTAGAAATTTGTTGCCATTACCTGTATCCTTCCTAATATCCATAGGATTGAAGTGTTGGCCCGGGATAATTATACTTGCTATGTATATGCTTAGCCATGCTTAGTTTAAATGCTTAGATGGCCGGTGGATGTTTCAAGGTTGGGACAGTTGATGGAATGGACGGATGTGATGGAAAATGGTGGTGACGGTTAATAAATTGCGTAAAGGCGGGGATGAGAGGCCACGGGAAATGTGGTGGGTTGTCTCATTCTCGCCGCCTAAGTGCGAGTTCTTTACCTCTTGAACCAAGACTGAGCGTGCAACCATGCGTGAGGCCTATGCATTCGCAGTGCAGGAACCCTCATAGACTAAATAACTCGAGCGGGGCTAGCCAGGGTCCTCTAGTCCGGGCTTCCATTTGCGCGTGCGTGATGATGGCGGTATGAACTGGGATGAGGATGGTGGCGTTAGGAAAATAAGTGGCCATGGGGCGGGTGTTGCAGGCACTGGCAGCCCTGCCGCCACTGATGATCTTGGAAAGTCCTTAACGAGGGAGAAGTCGACACCGCTCCCACCCAGCCGGCTTTCCATGAAAGAGAGCTAATGATCAGGCAATGGGCCGGACGGTACGTGTGGCAAACATTATACACCCCTGCAGGGCAAATCTTTTCGAAAAGCCGTGTCCGTGGTTATGGACGAACTTGGGAAGTGAAGGTAAGATCATAGAATAACTTTAACGGAATGATTAAAAACTGGGTACTAGAGGTACCACTCAAGATTGAAAGGTGAGCTTCCTCGAGGGTGATTCGGGGAGGTGCCTTTGATGAACAGGTACAGTGGTTGATGATGGTTGATGTTGAGAAGGTGATCAAAGAAAAGAGTTTACTTCCTATCCCCTTTTGAAAATATTCTGATTAGTCGATGCCAGATGTCTTTTATAAAGAAAACCAGCTTTATGCAAAACAGCCCTAAAACCTTTGAAAGCCAATCATCGAGCTAGTAGCTCTAATAATCTTGCAGAGTTCGTCGAACTCAACGTTGTTTATTTGGTTTCAGTGGAGGGCTTCACCGACCTCGAAGGTGGGTTCTTTGTGGACGTCGACGAGTAGTCTGGGGTTCCCAGGTGGCAGCTTGGGACATCCCGGAACAGCTGGCGCTGGATGTTTATTTGCAGGCCTCTTAGGCCATACTTTGGTTCTTGTTGTTTCGAACAACACACTTCGCTTCGCATGTTGTACTGTTGGGTCTGTGACCTCTAGTTGTCATTTGCTATCTTTCTCTATTATAAGAGTTGAACTATATGCTTTGTGTCGTAGAGTCTGTGATGTGCCAGTTGTTCCACAGTCTTGATCTCTCTATTATGCTTTGATAGTGTGTCCGGTGGTATCGGATAGCCGGGGACACAGTATCACTGTATAACAGTCGGGTCAGGGCGCCACACAGACTTATTCAACTCTTGTATCATAGTGTTATGACTAGCAACTTGTTCCATAAGAATTTTGTTAGCCTCATAATTATCATTGTGTAATGACATAGGCTTCCAATTATTATCATTAGCATTAGGATAGGGAACAAAAGGACGATTGTTGGGAACATATGGTGGTTTATTATAGGAGTTATAATTGTTGTTACCATACCCATTATTACCATAGTTCCTAATGAAGTTGACATCAATATTTTCAGAATTGTTACCAACTAGTTCTTGCAAAGGAACATTTTCAACACTAGGCTTATTAAGCAAAGCAAGAATAGTATCCATTTTAGATGACAAATCATTAGTTTCCTCAATAGAATTCACTTGCTTAGAAGGGTTGGGTGCCCTATCAGTATGCCATTGACTATAGTTTTGCAAAATGCTTTCCAATATGTTTTTAGCTTCTACTATAGTCTTACTCATAAAAGCACCTCCAGCAGCAGAATCAAGTATATTTCTAGACATGTAGTTTAACCCATTGTAGAAAGAGTGTAATATGGTCCATTCATTAACTCCATGTGAGGTACAAGTTCTAAGCATAAGTTTTATCCTATCCCAAGCCATATCAACATGTTCATTTTCATTTTGCCTAAAAGAAAGAATGTTGTTTCTATTTTGCAAAATTTTAACAGGGTTGTAATATTTCTTAATGAAAGATTCTTTTAGATCATCCCAAGTTTTAATGCTATCAATAGGTAATGAATGCAACCACTCTTTAGCTTTTCCTCTAAGTGAGAAAGGAAATAACTCCAGTTTTAGAATATCACTTTCCACATTTTTAAACTTTTGCATGTCACATATTTCAACAAAGTCATGAAGATGCATAGAGGCATCCTCCATAGCACTACCACCAAATTGTTCCCTAGTTATCAAGTTCAACAAACTAGGACTTACTTCATAACTCTCAGCATTTATCTTAGGTGTGGCAATGGCTCTTGTGATAAATTGATCATTAGGAGTGTTTGTGTAGTCACACAACTTAGTTCTTTCTCCCATTTTAGCAAGTTTTTTTTGTATTTTTTTATCCAAAACTGAAAATAAATATGCAAGCGGAATATGATATGCAATGACACTAACAAAACAAATAAATTGCTTTGTAAGTAAAGATGGATAAGATGGTGCTCACGTAGGTGCAACCTCCCCAAGCTTAGGTGTTAGCACAAGTTGGTGAAGTTGACTTCGTTGTGAGATGAATGCGATGATGCACACCCTTGGATAAATCTCTCAGCTATGATTCCCCGGCAACGGCGCCAGAAAACAGTCTTGATGGCCCTTGAAGAGGTTGATCTATGGCGCCAGAAAACACATTGCTGCGCGCTAAGTTGACGAGGGAATATCTTGCGGTGTTGCTTCTATCTCCCCGTCAACGGCGCCAGAAAGCAGTCTTGATCTCCGGTGCGTAGTTACCTGGATCAAAAGTAAATGGGTTAGGTTGAGACTGCAAGTGCATAGTCTGTAGTAGTGGAAGACGTGTTTTCCCCACGAGGGTGACTCGAGGGTTTAATATCGAACTCTCGGGGAATCAGTAGTGAAGATATATCTTCTTATCCTTCTTTTGGTTACCTACAAAACAAAGTTAAATGTTTTGGTCCTCAACCTCACCTGTGGGTGTCAAGCACAAGGTATAAGAATGATATCAAGATAGTTATGCAATGCAAACAGGAAATAAATATGCAATGGTGGTGGATGCAATGGTAAATGATATTTTTGGATTTTTTAATGATGTATGCAAGATGAAAAGTATTTTTGTATTTTCGGATTTAATGATGGCTGAAAATGGAAAAGTGGTATATGGTGTTGGAAAGGTGTTTCTTATGATTAAAAATGGACCGGGGTTCATGGTTTCACAAATGCACTCTTTCTTTATAAGTGGCAGACAATGGAACACACAGAGTTAACATATGAGATTGCAACACAGAGTTTGATAACAAGTTACTTAGATATATGGGCATCACGTCCTAACATAGAGACCTTTTGGTTATTAGTCTCTCTTATACTCCACCAAGATGCGAACTAAATCATAACACCTCGGTAATTAAGATGACTCAGAGTATAGCAATAAGTTTAGTGACATGAAGTGAAAATAAGAACATGCTGGATCTAGTCACAGGAAGAAGCTTGGTCACCCTCAACCCTTGCAGCATGGTACTTTTGTTTATCCCTAGTGAGGTAACAAAGTAAGGTAAACACCCAAGTGGACCGCGATATTAAGTTGTCAGCTTACCGCACTCACCACTCCTGTAACATCCCAATTTTCACAAAAATTTAAAACTTTTCATTTGCATCATGCATCATGTCATTGCATCATTGTTTGCATTGTGTTTGATTTCAAATTATGAAATTTAGAGAATTTTTTTTCAAAAACAACATTGCATTTTATCTGCAAATGCTTTTCAAACCTATTTCAAATTTTAAATAAAGTTTTGAATATTTTATCCCCAATACATGCTATACATGTGGGGCATGTTTTTACAAAAGTATAGAAATTGGTTTGAGTGGATTTGGTTTTATAAATCAAAAGTTATTTGAATTTAGTTAAAAACAGAAAAGAAAACAGTTTCTGGAAAAAAATGCGCAGCCTGCGCTATTGGGCCGAGCCCATCTATCCTAACGCGCGCGTGGTAGATAGTGCAGCCCAGCTGTGTGCTTCTCTCGCTGCCACCCCGGCCCCACCCGTCAGCACCTTCCTCGCCGTATCCGAACGGCATCGACGTCCATGCTCGACACGGCCTCTGCCCGCCGCAGCCCTTGCCCCTCCCCCACGTCTCCTGCCCCATAAAAAGGAGCGCCTCGACGTCCGCGCCCCCAATCCGCAGAAACCCTAACCCTAGATACCGCCGCCATCGCGAATCGCGTCACCGGAGCGCCACGCCGCCGCCGCCGTGTTTGGTGGATTCCGGTGAGTTCAACGACCCGCGCCGCTCCTTTTTGGTCACCAGAGACTCCACGCAACTCGGCGCACCTCCCTGAACCTTTGCGATGTTGTTTTGCACGCCAGATCGACGAGTCCGTCCGCGACCGAAGCAAGCCGGCCGTCTTCGTCAACTTCGGCGAGCGATCTGGGAAGGAGAAGGACGGCCGCGACCACGCCATCAACGACATCGACTCTGCCTCGTCGCCCTGAACGCCGCGGTACGCCCCATGACCCGTAGTTAGGCCTAGATCGATTTCCGGCGAAGCTCCGGCGATGGCGCCGCCGTAGGAATTAGGTTTCCGGCATGTTTCCGGCGGAAAACGTCGGTCGTTTCGGTACGTTAGATCTAGGTCGTCGGATCGTGATTCAACGGTGGAGATTAGATGCATCACGAAGCGGTACCAGCCAACCAGAGATCGCCACGTCGCCAAGTCGTCCGCGAAGCCGCGCCGCATCTGCCCGCGTCCGTCCGCACCCGTTCACGTCCGCATCGCTCGCAAGACTGATCAACGGAGGCTCCGCACCAACCAGAAGACGCCACGTCGACGGAGGACTTCAGCGCGAAGATCTTTTCAGTTTTCTTTACGTTTTAGCCCCTGCGCATCACAGATTAGTCCATGCGATTAAATTTATCATTAATTTTTATTCCTTTATCCAAAATTTATGAAATTTATATTTTTGGAAAGCTAATAATGTGTAGAAACTTTCTATATGCTTAATTTGAGGTTTGGACGAAATTAATTTAGATAAATTTTAAAAATGGTTTAATTGATATTTTGGTTATAACTTAATTATAAAAATTGATATTTGAGCAAAATATTTTGCTATATTTTTGTTTGTATAAGTAATGGCCGTAGTACTGCTCTAGTATTTTTGTATAAGTGTTTTCCTATGTTTTTGCATGTATTTTGTTTTTATTGCTTTTAGGGTTATTTTAATAAGAAAATTATAGTAAAATTGCTCTTCACATTAGTTTTTCGAATAGAAAATTTAGCTAAGTAATTATGACCATGTTATATGCAAAATAACTTAGAAATATTTCACCCCACCGAAATATTTCTTCCTTAGAAAATTTTGGGTAATAAAATGTTGAGAACACTTAGAATTTTTCCTTAGAAATTTTCAACACACTAAAAAAAAAGTGCTAAACTTGTCCTTAGAAATTTTTAGTATCTAAAAAACTTAGTTATTTTCCTTAGAAATTATTCTAAGTACTTGCTATAACAAATGTTTGTCCTTGGAAAAATTTATCAACTATTGCTATCATACCTTTTTCCTTAGAAGTTTTGTGAAACTTTTTTGTTCATTGTGTATTGTTTGATGTGTTAGAAACTCCGGAGGGAAACGAGGACTGTTGCAGCTGCTGTTGTTCTGCTTGTTGCCAAGGCAAGTGGCACACCCCCATGAAGTTTTCCTAAGTATTTTATATGCATTACTTAGTGTATTTCTTATATGCATGTGTTGGATAGTATTATAGCTATATGCTAAACCCACCATACCTTTACTCTAGTTGTGTCTAGAATCCCTTTTGATAACTTAGTAGATTATTGGATGCTATGCAAATGTGTTTTCCTTAAAGCTAAATTCTACTAAGTAATTTATCACCTGGGTGGACTTGGTTATGAAAAGATGATGGAAAGGTTGAGTGTCATCTCTTAGGGGTGACCTCTAAGGGATGGTCACTTGTGGTTGCCACCCAGGGTATTAAGGGGCCAAGGTTTTCTCTAAGTGAAGTTGCTTACCGTGCAGCCATTAGTCATATGGGCTCTGGCTAGATGGATTAAGTTGCGTGGACTCGTCCCGACTTGACAGGTGGTGGTAGAATGGTTAGAATGGGAGCGCGTCAAGTCGGTATGGGATGGGAAAATGCTTCTGAAAAGTCTCGTCTCAACTCTCTCCTTTTCCTTAGCACAAATTGAGTGCTTGAGGATAGTTTGGGTTTGTTGGGTCTAATGGTGAAAGTGCACAACCTCTGCAGAGTTAAAAACTAAGTACTTAGCCGTGTCCCCGGTTACGGACAATTTGAGCAGCTGATCAAGGATTCAACGGAGGCTTCATCATTCAAATTTCGAAATTAAAACTTGTGGTGAACAAGGGTAGTTAAGACAATGGTTTTCAAGCCATCTTGTCTCAAAATTTTGAAGGAAAAGTTTTACAAAGTGTTAGGCAAAATTGGCTTTTATGCAAATCAGCCTTCAAACTCCACCAGCCAAATATGCATATAGGTTATAGAGTTATTCCTATATGAGTCCACATAGTGTCACTTGCCAGGATCATTTTTAATGATTCTGACCCACTCTGTTGCAAATATTACTTTGTTGCAGACTTTTCTGACGATGAGTAAGGTCACGTTTGGGTTTCGAGTCTGCAACCAACATGTTTTCGCCTGTGGCGCATCATGAAGAATGGAGGCTCATTGAAGATTTATTCCGCTGCTTTATTTGTTTTGAGCTAGCTATAAGCTATGCAAAGATGTATCGAACTATTTATTTTCCAAGTCTGGATCATTCGTGTAATAATTGATACAATGTTGTGATATTCATCTTAAACTGTGTGTGCAAATGAAACGATCCAGGGGTTTGCACTATACACAGGTACCTTGCCATTTTCTAAGTGCAGGTACATACAGATGGTATCAGAGCATAGTGTTGCCTGTAGGATCGAAACCCTAGGTTTGGTTAGAAATAAGTTGGCCAAAAACTTAATTTATTTACTAAGTATAAAAGCTTCTATGATATATTCTTGCTTTTTCTTCTAAGTACTCGTAATTCTTTACTTATGCATTTATCTCATACTTGTTTCTTCCTAAACTAAAGGATGACGAAGAGGTTCGAGTACATTGACGAGGAGGACTACCCGGTGACCCGCTTCGGCAGCATCATGTTCGACATCCTCAAGCACCTGAAGCTACCTACACCCATGATCAAGGGATGCATCTTGAAGAAGTTCAAAAGAGAAGGCCTTTGGGGAATCAGGGTGTTTCAACAAGGACGTGAAGGCGAAGCACCCATTGAGTACAGAGTAATGGGAGTCTCCATGGAGAGAGGAATCGACATCATCATGCAACACGTGATAGCTTGCCTTTGTGGACGCTACTCCAATGAATTGGAGGGGCACTACTCCTTCCCTTTTGGAAGGCGTGACGATGAAGGATCACCCTTCTGCTATGGCACCGAGAACATGGGCAAAGATGAGTTCGTGAGCGACTATTTCCAAGGCTTAGAACTCTTAGTCCATGATCTTTACTTTGATACCAGTGAGGAACTCCACAAGAATGATGAGCTTTGCGCCCAAGTCCAAGTGAATGATGAGAAGATAAAAGAGCAAGAAGAGAAGACCAAGGAGCTAGAAGAGAAGTTCAAGGCCCAAGAGAAGAAATTCATAAGTCAAGAGAAGAGAGTCAAGCAAAGAAACAAGCAAATAAGGGACTTGAAGGAAGAACTTTCCACCAATGATGTGGAGCTTGAAGCTGATTGTGACTTGATCAAGCGACTTCGTGCTGAGAAGAAGGAACTCCAAGAGAGAAACGCAGAATTGGAGAAGGAAGTGAAGGATCTCAGAAGCGTGCTCATTCAGGAAGGCTTTGAAATCCAAGAATTTGAAGAAGAAGTAGATGAAGGCACCATGATTGAGGACTAGGATAGTTAGTGAGACTACCATTTTACCTTACGCACCATTTTACCTTACGCCTTTTAAATTTTCGAATTTTAGTTTGGAACTACCAACTTGTGGTAGGACAATACCTAGTACCCTTTGATGTTTAGTGCGAATTGAGAAATTTGGAGTTGAAGTTTTGCTTGATGTGTTGTTTGATTGCTTTCTATGTGATGCTTGTATGGGTAGAATTATTTCTCATAGACCTGTCTATCTTTTACTCACCTATGCTAAAACCACAGATGCCTCCCCGTCGTGACAACACCAACAACAACAACAACAACAACAACAACAACGAAGCTATGATGCAACAGATGATGGCAGCCCAGACTCAGCTGATGACCATGATGGCACAATTCATGGCAAATCAACATGGACCCCACCACCACCTCCTCCCCAAGTGGACAGACTTGCCAGGTTCCTTAGGCTTAGGCCAAACAAGTTCTCAACTACAACTGACCCAATTGTGGCTGATGACTGGCTGCGTTCTGTGCAAAAGGATCTGGTGACAGCTGAATGTGAAGATGCTGAGAAAATTAGGTTCACCGCACATCTGCTTGAAGGACCTGCAGCCCAATGGTGGGAAACTTATCAGATTACTCACCCATTGGACACTTTGACTTGGGAGGAATTCAAGGAAGGATTTCGTAATGCTCATATCTCCACAGGCATTATGAATCTGAAACAGGAAGAGTTCCGCAATCTGCGTCAGGGGAACAGAAGTCTTAAGGAGTACATGGATGACTTTCATGCCTTGTCTCGATATGCTCCAGAGGACGTTGACACAGATGTAAAGAGGAAGGCTAAATTTCTCAAGGGCTAAGTGATGAGCTGAAGATACCTTTGACTGTGGCCTATGCTCCAACTTATCAGACACTTCTTGATCAGGCAATCACCCTTGAGGATAGCATGAAGAAAGCTGAAAACAGGAAGAGGAAGATGAATTCAAACAAGCACCACTCTGAACCCTCATTTAAGAAGCACTTTGTTCATGATGGGAACCATGGTCATAAACATGGGAACCACAATGGGGGCAACTTTCACAAACCCCATGCTCACAATCACAATGGAGGATTCAAGGGAAACAATGGAGGATCAAATGGAGGACACAGGGGAAATGGACATGCTGGACATAACCATAACAATGGACAGCATCGCCCAAATTCTGAACCCAAGAAAGATCTCAGCCAGGTGCTCTGCTACAAGTGCAACAACAAGGGACATTATGCTAATGAATGCCCTGAGAAGAGAGTGGACACTCCTAGCAAGCCCAATCCTTTCAACAAGGGACATGTGAACCACATCAATGTTGAAGAAGTCTATGATGAACCTGATGCTGTGATTGGTACGTTCCTAATCAACTCCTGTCCAGCATTAGTTTTATTTGATACTGGAGCATCGCATTCATTCATATCAAGAGCATTTGTTAACAAACATGGGTTAACTGTCGAAAACATGGGGTGCCCAATTAGAGTCAGTTCTCCAGGAGGAGAAATGTTAGTATCATCTGGTTGTAGAAACCTTAACCTTGAGATTGGAAAACATCAGTTTCCAGCAAACCTCCTAATCCTAGAAACCCAAGGACTAGATGTCATTCTAGGGATGGATTGGATGACCATTTTGAAGGGATCATAGACTGTGCAAATAGAGCAATCACCCTCACCACCCCAGAAAAGAAGACGATCAGATTCAAGTCAAAGTTTGAAATGAAGAAGTTTAAGGTTAATTCTCTTAAGGGGGTTAGCCTCGGTGATGTGCTCATAGTAAGGGAATACCCAGATGTGTTTCCTGAAGAACTACCGGGAATGCCACCCGATAGAGATGTGAGTTTCTCATTGAGCTTAAACCAGGCACAGGACCAATAGCCAAAAGACCATACCCAATGGCGACAGAGGAACTGAAAGAACTCAAGAAACAGTTGGAGGAACAGTTGCAGAAAGGTTTTATCCGTCCAAGTTCTTCACCTTGGGGAGCACCAATCTTGTTTGTTGAGAAGAAAGACAGTACTCAGAGGCTAGTCACGGACTATAGAGCTTTAAATGAAGTAACCATTAAGAACAAATACCCACTCCCTAGAATCAACGACCTCTTTGATCAATTGAAAGGAGCCTGTGTGTTCTCAAAGATTGATCTCAGATCTGGATACTTTCAGATGAAGGTTAGAGAGTTGGACATACCTAAGACTGCTTTCACCACCCGGTACGGTTGTATGAGTACACAGTTATGCCTTTTGGCTTAACCAATGCGCCGGCATACTTCATGAATATGATGAATAAAGTGTTCATGGATTTCTTAGACAAGTTTGTCGTTGTGTTCATCGATGACATCTTGATCTACTCCAAAAGCCACAAGGAACATGAGGAACATCTACGTCAAGTTTTGCAAAGACTTAGAGAGCACAAATTGTATGGCAAGTTCAGCAAATGTGAGTTTTGGCTGGAACAAGTAGGATTTCTAGGACACATTGTGTCTAAGGATGGAATAGCAGTAGACCCTGAAAAGGTTTCGCAGTAACCAACTGGGAGTCGCCCAAGAATGTGGGAGATATCCGTAGTTTTCTGGGACTAGCAGGATACTATAGGAGATTCATTGAAAATTTCTCCAAAATTGCTAAGGCCTTAACAGAATTGCTACAAAAGGGCAAGAAGTTTGTGTGGACCGAAGAATGTGAAACTAGTTTTCAAGAACTGAAGAAACGTTTAGTATCAGCACCTGTTCTATGTTTACCAGATCTGGAGAAAGATTTCCAAGTGTACTGCGATGCTTCACATCGAGGACTTGGAGGTGTGTTGATGCAAGAAGGCAAAGTGGTGTCATATGCCTCAAGGCAGCTCAAGAAGCATGAAGTCAACTACCCCACACATGACTTAGAATTAGCAGCAGTAGTACATGCCCTGAAGATATGGAGGCCCTATCTCTATGGAAAGCGTTGTGAAGTATTCACGGACCATAAAAGTCTTAAATACTTCTTCACACAGAAGGAAATGAACATGCGACAAAGGAGATGGCTGGAATTGATTAAGGACTATGACCTGAGTTTGCAATATCACCCAGGAAAAGCCAATGTAGTAGCTGATGCCTTAAGCCGTAAAACTTATGTTAACGGACTCACGGCAGGGGAATTGCCAGAAGACTATGCAGGGATTCAAGGATCTTAGGTTGGAGATAGTACCTGAAGGTTTTGTAGCATCTCTAGAAGTGCAACCTCTTTTGATGGACAAAATCAAGGAGGCTCAAAAAGGAGACAAAGTGATGGAAGAAATCAAGAAAAATTTAGGTGAAGGCAAGGCCAAAGGTTTTCGACTAGATGAAGAAGGCAAGTATGGTTCATGAAACGAATTTGTGTTCCAGAAGATGTAGATCTCAGAAAGTTGATACTTCAGGAAGCCCATGATTCACCTTACTCCATACACCCGGGTAACACCAAGATGTATATGGATGTGAAGGAGAGGTTTTGGTGGAACAATTTGAAAAGAGATATTGCTGAATATATTGCCAAGTGTGATGTGTGTAGCCGTGTAAAGGCTGAGCATCAGAAGCCAGCAGGGTTACTTCAACCTTTGCCAGTACCCGACTGGAAATGGGATCAGATTGGGATGGACTTCATCACAGGTCTACCCAGAACCAAGTCTGGTTATGATTCTATTTGGGTTATTGTTGATCGTTTGACCAAGGTAGCTCATTTCGTGCCTGTGAAGACAACTTACACAAGTGCCAAGCTAGCAGATATTTACATGAAGAGAATAGTATGTTTGCATGGAGTTCCAAAGAAGATTGTGTCAGATAGAGGCACTCAATTCACTTCACATTTCTGGAAGCAGTTACATGAAGTCCTTGGAACTAGGCTAGAGTTTAGCACAGCCTTTCACCCCCAGACTGATGGACAGACTGAAAGGGTAAATCAAATCCTGGAGGACATGCTGAGAGCATGTGCATTAGACTATAAGTCTAGTTGGGATGATAATCTCCCATATGCTGAGTTCTCTTATAATAATAGTTATCAAGCCAGCATAGAGATGTCACCATTTGAAGCACTGTATGGAAGGAAATGCACCACCCCACTTTTGTGGAGTGGAGTAGGAGAAAGAAGTCTGTTTGGTCCTGATATAATCGAAGAAGCTGAAGAAAAGGTTAGGCTGATTAAGGACAGATTGAAGGCAGCTCAATCAGGCAGAAAAGTTATGCTGATTCCAAACGGAGAGAAGTCACTTATGATATTGGAGATAGAGCCTATCTTAGAGTCTCACCCCTTCGTGGAGTGAAGAGGTTTGGAATCAAAGGAAAACTGTCACCAAGGTTTATTGGACCTTATAAAGTTTTGTCACGTAAAGGAGAAGTGGCTTATGAATTGGAACTACCGGAAGCACTTTCCGCAGTTCACAATGTTTTCCATGTTAGTCAGCTGAAGAAGTGTCACCCTGAAATGGCAGAAACTCCGCTGAGAGATACAGTGCCACTAGAAGAAGTTCAGCTGGAAAGTGATCTCACCTATGAGGAAAAACCCATAAAAATTTTGGAGACAGCAGAGAGAATTACCAGAACCAAGACTATCAAATTTTGCAAAGTACAATGGAATCACCATTCAGAGGAAGAAGCAACTTGGGAAAGAGAAGATGACCTTAGAGAAGAACATCCTCACCTATTTGCTAGCCAAACCGAATCTCGAGGGCGAGATTCATCTTAAGGGGGTTAGGTTTGTAACATCCCAATTTTCACAAAAATTTAAAACTTTTCATTTGCATCATGCATCATGTCATTGCATCATTGTTTGCATTGTGTTTGAATTCAAATTATGAAATTTAGAGAATTTTTCAAAAACAAATTGCATTTTATCTGCAAATGCTTTTCAAACCTATTTCAAATTTTAAATAAAGTTTTGAATATTTTATCCCCAATACATGCTAAACATGTGGGGCATGTTTTTACAAAAGTATAGAAATTGGTTTGAGTGGATTTGGTTTTATAAATCAAAAGTTATTTGAATTTAGTTAAAAACAGAAAAGAAAACAGTTTCTGGAAAAAAATGCGCAGCCTGCGCTATTGGGCCGAGCCCATCTATCCTAACGCGCGCGTGGTAGATAGTGCAGCCCAGCTGCGTGCTTCTCTCGCTGCCACCCCGGCCCCACCCGTCAGCACCTTCCTTGCCGTATCCGAACGGCATCGACGTCCGTGCTCGACACGGCCTCTGCCCGCCGCAGCCCTAGCCCCTCCCCCACGTCTCCTGCCCCATAAAAAGGAGCGCCTCGACGTCCGCGCCCCTAATCCGCAGAAACCCTAACCCTAGATACCGCCGCCATCGCGAATCGCGTCACCGGAGCGCCACGCCACCGCCGCCGTGTTTGGTGGATTCCGGTGAGTTCAACGACCCGCGCCGCTCCTTTTTGGTCACCAGAGACTCCACGCAACTCGGCGCACCTCCCTGAACCTTTGCGATGTTGTTTTGCACGCCAGATCGACGAGTCCGTCCGCGACCGAAGCAAGCCGGCCGTCTTCGTCAACTTCGGCGAGCGATCTGGGAAGGAGAAGGACGGCCGCGACCACGCCATCAACGACATCGACTCCGCCTCGTCGCCCTGAACGCCGCGGTATGCCCCATGACCCGTAGTTCGGCCTAGATCGATTTCTGGCGAAGCTCCGGCGATGGCGCCGCCGTAGGAATTAGGTTTCCGGCATGTTTCCGGTGGAAAACGTCGGTCGTTTCGGTACGTTAGATCTAGGTCGTCGGATCGTGATTCAACGGTGGAGATTAGATGCATCACGAAGCGGTACCAGCCAACCAGAGATCGCCACGTCGCCAAGTCGTCCGCGAAGCCGCGCCGCATCTGCCCGCGTCCGTCCGCACCCGTTCGTGTCCGCATCGCCCGCAAGACCGGTCAACGGAGGCTCCGCACCAACCAGAAGACGCCACATCGACGGAGGACTTTAGCGCGAAGATCTTTTCAGTTTTCTTTACGTTTTAGCCCCTGCGCATCACATATTAGTCCCTGCGATTAAATCTATCATTAATTTTTATTCCTTTATCCAAAATTTATGAAATTTATATTTTTGGAAAGCTAATAATGTGTAGAAACTTTCTATATGCTTAATTTGAGGTTTGGACGAAATTAATTTAGATAAATTTTAAAAATGGTTTAATTGATATTTTGGCTATAACTTAATTATAAAAATTGATATTTGAGCAAAATATTTTGCTATATTTTTGTTTGTATAAGTAATGGCCGTAGTACTGCTCTAGTATTTTTGTATAAGTGTTTTCCTATGTTTTTGCATGTATTTTGTTTTTATTGCTTTTAGGGTTATTTTAATAAGAAAATTATAGTAAAATTGCTCTTCACATTAGTTTTTCGAATAGAAAATTTAGCTAAGTAATTATGACCATGTTATATGCAAAATAACTTAGAAATATTTCACCCCACCGAAATATTTCTTCCTTAGAAAATTTTGGGTAATAAAATGTTGAGAACACTTAGAATTTTTCCTTAGAAATTTTCAACACACTAAAAAAAAGTGCTAAACTTGTCCTTAGAAATTTTTAGTATCTAAAAAACTTAGTTATTTTCCTTAGAAATTATTCTAAGTACTTGCTATAACAAATGTTTGTCCTTAGAAAAATTTATCAACTATTGCTATCATACCTTTTTCCTTAGAAGTTTTGTGAAACTTTTTTGTTCATTGTGTATTGTTTGATGTGTTAGAAACTCCGGAGGGAAACGAGGACTGTTGCAGCTGCTGTTGTTCTGCTTGTTGCCAAGGCAAGTGGCACACCCCCATGAAGTTTTCCTAAGTATTTTATATGCATTACTTAGTGTATTTCTTATATGCATGTGTTGGATAGTATTATAGCTATATGCTAAACCCACCATACCTTTACTCTAGTTGTGTCTAGAATCCCTTTTGATAACTTAGTAGATTATTGGATGCTATGCAAATGTGTTTTCCTTAAAGCTAAATTCTACTAAGTAATTTATCACCTGGGTGGACTTGGTTATGAAAAGATGATGGAAAGGTTGAGTGTCATCTCTTAGGGGTGACCTCTAAGGGATGGTCGCTTGTGGTTGCCACCCAGGGTAATAAGGGGCCAAGGTTATCTCTAAGTGAAGTTGATTACCGTGCAGCCATTAGTCATATGGGCTCTGGCTAGATGGATTAAGTTGCGTGGACTCGTCCCGACTTGACAGGTGGTGGTAGAATGGTTAGAATGGGAGCGCGTCAAGTCGGTATGGGATGGGAAAATGCTTCTGAAAAGTCTCGTCTCAACTCTCTCCTTTTCCTTAGCACAAATTGAGTGCTTGAGGATAGTTTGGGTTTGTTGGGTCTAATGGTGAAAGTGCACAACCTCTGCAGAGTTAAAAACTAAGTACTTAGCCGTGTCCCCGGTTACGGACAATTTGAGCAGCTGATCAAGGATTCAACGGAGGCTTCATCATTCAAATTTTGAAATTAAAACTTGGCGGTAAACAAGGGTAGTTAAGACAATGGTTTTCAAGCCATCTTGTCTCAAAATTTTGAAGGAAAAAGGTTCTACAAAGTGTTAGGAAAAAATTGGCTTTTATGCAAATCAGCCTTCAACTCCACCAGCCAAATATGCATATAGGTTATAGAGTTATTCCTATATGAGTCCACATAGTGTCACTTGCCAGGATCATTTTTAATGATTCTGACCCACTCTGTTGCAAATATTACTTTGTTGCAGACTTTTCTGACGATGAGTAAGGTCACGTTTGGGTTTCGAGTCTGCAACCAACATGTTCTCGCCTGTGGCGCATCATGAAGAATGGAGGCTCATTGAAGTTTTATTCCGCTGCTTTATTTGTTTTGAGCTAGCTATAAGCTATGCAAAGATGTATCGAACTATTTATTTTCCAAGTCTGGATCATTCGTGTAATAATTGATACAATGTTGTGATATTCGTCTTAAACTGTGTGTGCAAATGAAACGATCCAGGGGTTTGCACTATACACAGGTACCTTGCCATTTTCTAAGTGCAGGTACACTACAACTCCCCGTTACTCAAACTAATGCACACGTTCCCCCACACACGCTCTCATAAACATGCTTGATCATAACTGAAACAAACATTGCAATCTCAAACATATATTAACTCATAGAAAGATCCACCACATAGGTATTACAACGGTGACCGTAATCATGTTCAGCAGCTCATACGGTACTAATTAGTGAAGCTCAAGAGAGGAGAGATACATAAGTTACTTCCACAAACCCATAGTCCAGAGGTGGACTACTCCCTCTTCATCATGCACTAGTACAGAACGACACATCGGATACCCTCTATGGAAACGGCAGGTGTTAGGCGACGGAGAATCGCGCTTTCCGCGCGGCCGGTGCGTACAAACCTGACCAGGCCCGACTACATTGGCAACGGACCCTTTCCAATCTCCGTCACCTATTATATTGGCAACGGTTAATAAAATTGTCCGTTTCCAATATTTGCCTCTATGGTAACGGATAGAAATTTCCAACCGTTGAAAATGTTGATACGTGGAGGCTAGCGAATGGGCAGATGGGGAGGTGGGCGGAGCAGACCCGCGAGTATAAATGGCGAGAGGTACCAGGCAGCGGTCTCTTTGAAGCCCCAGTCCATCGCCTATAGTTATTCAAACTTCGCCAGATCCCCTCCGTCCAAATCCATGGCGAGAGGTACCAGCAGCGGTCGCGGCCTTGGACGAGGGCGAGGCCGTGGTAGGGGGTGCAGCGGCAATGCCATGCCGTCGGTGTCGCCCTCACCGTCCTCTGAAGACATGTCCCCGGCGAGAGGTACGATCAGTGGTCGCGGCCATGGACGAGGGCGCGGCCGTGGTAGGGGCGCAGCCGCACCACGCCGTCGGTGTCGCCCTCACCGTTCTCTGAAGACATGTCCTCGGAGCTGCGCGGCTTCGAGTTCTTGGTTATCCTGTACAAGGGCATCGAGAGCCGCCTGAGGCTCCTGAGGGCGTTCGCAGAGAAGCTCCAAGGCATGGTGGCAGCTACCATGCATCTGAAGATGGAGGACTGCGAGAATGGCAGCTGGAATTTGTACCTCGGCCAGGGATGAAAGTCATTCGCCCAAGCGTACAAGCTTGAGCAGGGGCACTTTTTGTGCTTCGAGTTCGACGGCGACAACGGGTTCTTCATCAAGATCTTCGACGGTACCTTATGCCGGAGGGACGCACTCGTGTACAGTGACGACGAGCCCGAGTCTTCATCAGCAGCTGCTAGTAGTAGCATTAGCTAGTAGTAGCATATATGTAATCGTTTACTTCATAATCAAGTCCGTATGTAGTAGCACTAGCAGCTAAGTGGGTCTCTCGCTGGTGTAAAATCAATGGAAACGGTTATATAAAATGTCCGTTGCCAATGTGGCGCTTATATATACTGCCGGATCGGTCTCATTATCACTCTCTCACTTGTCTCTCTTCCAACCCTAGCCGCCGCACACTGTGGCTTTCATCTCTCCTCACTCTCTCTAATGGCTTCCTCTGTCGGCGCTTTTAGATCCGGCCATCGCGGCCGCGACTCTAGCCGTCGCGGCAGCACCGTTCTAGCGGCCACGATGGAGGAGGTCATTCATGAGGTGGTGGTGCAGCACCTCCGGCGGATCTACCAGCAGAAACCCATCTGGAGGAGGAAGTGGCCGATCTGGAGGTGGTGGAGGATCTGTAGGTGGTGTCTGATCTGTAGAAGGAGGAGGAGGTGGATGTCGACGAAGGAGAAGGAGGAGGAGGTGATTGCATCGCAGCGCGCTGGTAGCATCTCAGCGCATCTGGCAGAGGCATGCACCTCCTCTCCCGCCGGGTGAAAGGTATAAATCTTTCTGTGACCGGCTGTGATGCCGATGAACTAGGTTCTACGTACGAGCATTTCATCACATAAACAAATTCCTAGTGCAAATTCACACATACATGTTCTGATAGTTACAAACACTTATTGTTAAAGCACCAACTGTACAAACTAGTTAAACACCCACATCCAAAGCCTATTGCAATTCACCTAGGGCATTCTTGCACCTAGGGCAGAGCATTTCCTGCCAAGTTGGACGTAGGCTATCCTTCAAGGTTAGGATCTTGCGATACATGTCGTAGGTCACGTACCCATCTATTGCTGCGTAGTCGAGGTTAACTTTGTGCAGCGGCATCCACTCCCAAAAATCATGCTGGTTGGATGGGAACCCCTTCTTCATGTTGGCGTATGATTTGTCGATGAGGTCTGCCGCTAGATCACCCATTCCGTCCCTCTCGTCTCCACCCTTGATTTTGTATACGAGTTGGATGTCCACGTAGTACTCCGGTGGAATGTGGAAGCCGGCAGAAGAAAGCACCTTGCTGTCGTTGGTGATGTCCACGCTTGCGAAGGTGATATTCTTGCGTTCAAATAATTTGCCCAACTCTGGACAATTCTTCTTCGACTTGCACCAGTGGAACACGAGAACATGCTGGCGTATGGCGAGTTGCAGGACAGACATGTGCCGACGATTACGGGTGTAATCGATGTCAAGGCCGATGAACCGATGCTTCTCCTCTGCTAGCCATTCCTCGTACTTGTCGAGGATCCACTCCACGGTATGCTCCTCGTTCGTGTACACCACCTCCAGAACAGTGCCGTGGGTACGGACGGTAGTTGTCTCTGTTGTTCTGTTGCGGTCGTCCATGGCGGGTGGGGGATTGGGGTGGAACGAGGAAGAATAGAAGGAAGTAATGCGAACTGTCTGCCACCGAACAGAGCAGTTTCCTGGATATTTGCCATCGATCTTAGCAGTTTCTCGAAAATGGCAACCGAACAAAGCAGTTGCTGGAAAATAGCCACCGGTTTTTTATATCTAGATGTATTTTGTACATTTCGCTAATCTTTTTTTTCTTTCATGCAGGAGTTTATTTTAGCAACACTGCATAAAAGTACCAATGAACCATTCCGAGAACCAAAAACCTTAAGGCAAGGAAATTTCGTGGATACTGGTCTCGGAGTGG
Organism: Poa pratensis; assembly: GCA_947311845.1. Lineage (NCBI taxonomy): Eukaryota > Viridiplantae > Streptophyta > Magnoliopsida > Poales > Poaceae > Poa > Poa pratensis. The sequence continues at coordinate 58,826,124 of CAMZMU010000041.1, forward strand.
GTACAGCGACGACCGAGAGCTCATAGAAGGTGAGCTCCAAGTCAAAGATGGAACGCTGGCTTAATTAAGCCAGCCTTCCATCTTGTTAGGTTAGTTGCTTATAGGTTTAAAGTTCATGATTGTAGTCAAAGTGTAATAGGTGATATTACATTATGCCAATGTGTGATAGATATGCTTGTAGTCAAATTGTAAAAAATGGTGATATTATTGTATACCAATGTAATGATGGCATTTGTTCTATGTTATGAATTGAATAACGTTTTAGTGCATTGTGCAATCAGCCTTTCATGTATTATGGCATATAACCGAAATATGAGAAAAGCTCAGTGCAAACGGGTAGATGGAAAACTCTGTATCCGATGTAGGAAAACTAAAGCAATGGAGGTCTGCGCACAACCATTGCCAAATGGAGACCTCATCGGAAACGGTTTTTGGCCTCCGTTACCGATGAAGGCCTTCACATCAGTGACAGAGGCGGGGACACGGACCCTTTCTCCGTTGCCGAAGGGGTTTTTGGCCCATTTCCGATGTGTCGTTTTGTACTAGTGATGGAGACGACGGAGAAGTCAGTGGAGAAGATGGAGACCACACCGGCAGCGCCCCGCCAGAGTTTTCCCCCTCCAATCTGCAGCTCCTGATCTCCGTTTCGGTCTTTCTGTGTTTTTGCGGCGCTCCTTCCAGAGAACGTCGGGGGACCTTTTTTTTAGGCGTTTTTAGGTCAAGACGGAGTTGGTGGACAAAAGATCGACAGCAACGGAGCCACGAGGCCCAAACGAGTGGGCCCCACGTGGCCACAGTACCTGGCCGCGTGGGCCACACCCTTTTCGCCTTGAGGGCTCCGTTTGCTTGATTCCTTCGCTCCTACGTCTTCTTCCTTCCAAAATAACGATGCATGTATTTTTCCATAATTTTATGACGACGTTTGGGTCCCTGAAACATAAAAGGAAAGAAATAGGGTTTTCTGCCTGCGCAGAGTTAATTCCATAAAAATAGGAAACAATTGATTTATTTCCTAAAATCATTAAATAACAGTGGTATAACCCTTATATGATGCAAATATGATTAGAATATAAGTGATAAAGTGCAAAGTTCATGTATGCATTTTACATGCATCACACCACAGCATGGATAAGAAGAAATGTTTTTGTACATGTGCAGTGGTGCAGTAGAGAGAAACATGCCTACAAAATACCTGAACAGAGCACCGAAAGGACAAGGCTTAGGAGCACCGCCTGGATAGGCTTCATCCTTGATATACAGAAAAACTATGGACCGTAGAAGGATCTATTTGGGAGTTGTGCTTTCGGTGGTTGTATGTGTACCTTTCTACCTTGTAGATGCGCGACAGATCGAAGGGGTTAGGTGCTTTATGTAGCCGCCATGGTCTTGTTATATCTGGAATCAGTTAATACCACATACTAAATCAGGCAAAATACTGGATATGGTGCTTATTCTTTTTTCTTCTTCTCTGGAATAAACTTATATTTTTTTCTAAATGTAGGGCATTGATCTAGTTGAGTTATAGGCGGGTTTGTTTATCGTCTCCACAGGGATCAACAAAGTTATGCTGGCTCTAAGGGTTGGCAGAAGCTAGAACAAAATTTTCAGTTTTTTACTTCAGGACAGAAAAGGGGTTTGGAAAAGGGTTTTGGGGAATTGTTTTCAGAAAGTAACTTGCAGCTACTTGGTTGCCAAGCAAGTATCTAGCAAGGATCTTAGCAAGTTTTAGACAAGGAACAAGATTTTGGTGATCGACTTGCAGAGACTAGTCATGCAAGGAATGGGTTTTAGCAGTTTTAGGCGGAAGCAAATTTAAAACACAAAGACCACTCTTTTCTGGGTTGTCATGCCAGATCAAAGAAAGTCAACAAGAAAAATAGGCAAAGGATGGACTTACAACACTCAAGTGTGCAGGGACTTGCCTTACACACATAGACCAAAACACACAACAAGTGAAACATGCAATTATTCAGTAGAGGCAGAAAACTGTGTCACTCAATTCTCTGCAATATCTAAACTTTTAAAAGCCCAACTTGAAGATGAATGATCTACTCAGGTTCGACACAAGATTACACAGAAGAAAGGAGAATTTTCCTTGGCAGTGGCTCACTGAGATCTTGTCGAAGCAGAGGAAGCAGAGGTGAAGAACTTGATCTTCAGGTCACCATGGCCTTGGGCTTCTTCTCCTGGACTCCTTGTGCATCTTGATCTTGATCTTGTTCTTGGTCTTGTTCTTCTCTGTTCTTGAGGAGTTCTTGCTGTTCTTGAAGTTCTGGTGGTGGTTGGAGTTGGTGGCCGAAAAGGTGTTGTGGCTGTTGTGGATGGGATGGAGTGAGGTGGATGGATGGGTGATGGGTTGTGGATGCGGATGGATTGGTGCTGTGGTGGTGGCTTTATACTCCTCTTTCTATTCTGGGATGGAGTGGCACGAAAGGGAGGTGAGGAGGAAGTTTCTCCTTTCCAACTTTAGCTCACAGTGCACATGGGGTGTCTTCAACTTTATCACCTTTTTGCCTTTTTGGATTTCTTGACCTCCAAGATGATCTCTTCCCTCTCCTTTGGTTCAAACTTGTTTGAGTTGCTTCTTATCTTCTCTGGAACCTTTTGCGGCAACACTATTGCTTTGCTTCATCAAGTTTTGGAGAATATGAGTTAACTGACAGAAATTGCACTTCTGTTAGTTAACTGTTCACTGTCTGGCACAGAGGGGTTTTGATGTTTCAAATTGATTTCTTCTTCCTCTGCTACTCCAATCTTGGACAAATATGTTCCTTTGAACTTCCTTGAGATAGCCCATGATTGCATTTGGACCTGAGCTTCATCATCTACACTGAAATGGATTTGATTTCTCTGTCTAGTGCACTGTTCATCTTCAGGCAACAGGTGTTCTTGATGATTTCTTTCTGGTTTTCGACTAGTTGATTATGTCCATCTTCTCTGCTGCATTGTATTCACATGTGTGGTGCTTCTTCTTCACATTTCCTCTGGTTCTGGTGAATATACTATGCACACTGAACTGCAATTGGGATGAAAAGCACTGTAAAATGCATAGAAATGCAGTACTGGAAGCTAGGCAGTGAGGTTTTAGGGCTCTGAATGTGCATGAAAATGATGATGATCAAACCCCCAGACCAAAACCTTTGCTTGTCCCCAAGTAAAGCAATATGAAATTTCATTGATAAAACTCTGATAATAGTCTGATGATGAACAGTGCAAAGTCTGAAAACTTAACAGTTCATTTAAATTCGATTCATTGCAGTTTCTGTTTATGCTTAGTGCAAGTGCTAGTTTGGAAACAAGTTTCAAATAGCAGGATTTAATCATTTCTAGGTTCAACAACTTTGGAGTAACATGATAAGACAGTTCACAAGGAAATTGAATAGAAAAGATCCAGAAAATAGCCATAATGCTGAGATGAGTGTTAATATGCATGCAAGGTCAGTGCTTCACATGCTACAGTTCCCAGGAACATAGTAGGCTAATGCAAATGTATATGATGGGTTAGTTAGTTAATTTCTTGTCAGATTAACACAGTTAGTGCTTCATAGGTTACAATCCCAGAATTATAACTGCTAATGCCAAAATTTGCTTCAAACTTCAGTTATAGACTTTTCAGTTAGTGCTTCACATACTACAATCTAGAGATCACAGTAGCTAATGTAAAAAATTACTTGTTTTTTACCCAACTTTCAGTTAGTTCCACTGTTAATACTTTTACTGCCAGTGCTTCACAAATCACAATCTGGGGATCATGATTGCTAATGCAAAAATGCAGAATGCAGAAATGCAGTTAATTAAATGGCTCTAAAATGGATCATCACATTCAGTTTCTTAGCAAATTGCATTATCAGGTATTCCAAAATCTTTGAACAGAGAAACAAATAAATACTACATTGATAAATGTTTCTGAACATGAGGATTTGCAAGGATAACCAACAGATAAAATGCAAGATTCACAATAAAATGTAATACTACTTAATCAGAACAGAGCAACTTCATGAAACTTCACTGAAACAGCTTTAAATTGCCAAATTGATAATAATTCAGAACCATGGCATAGCAATAATATTCATGCTTGTAAAAAGGGTTTAGGGATTGGAATGATTCCACCTGGTGATCACTTCTGCTCGTTGCTTCCTGATATCACAGCCAAACTTCTCCTTCTTCTTTTATTCATAACTGAAACAAGTAAAACAAAAGGAACACACAAAACAAATATAACAGATAAAAGAAAATAGAAAATGTAGATAATATAAAAAGGTATCAGGCTGCCTCCTGATGAGCGCTTGTTTATAGTCATGAGCCTGACTGTAGCTTCTTCACTGGTTCTCAACTTCAGAGGATGCATTAGTAGCATCATGTAGCTCATCTTCTTCTGTAGCTTCAGTATCTTCACTGTCAATTGCTTCACCAACAAGATAGTGCTTCAGTCTCTGGCGATTCACTTTGAAACTTCTTTCAGTTGGACTCTGAACTTCAAAAGCACCATGCCCCAGGTCTCTCTTGATCACACAAGGTCCAAACCATCTAGACTTGAATTTTCCAGAGAACAAATGCAGCTTGGAATCATAAACCAAAACTGTCTGTCCAACACTGAATTCTTTCCTGAGAATGTGCTTGTCATGCCATTTCTTGGTCTTTTCCTTGTAGATCTTTGAACTCTCATGGGCATCATGCCTTAGCTCTTCTAGTTCACACATCTGCAACTTCCTTGCACTTCCAGCTTTTCCTAAGTCCATGTTCAGCTTCTTAATAGCCCACTGAACTCTGTGCTCTAACTCAACTGGCAAATGGCATGCTTTTCCATACACAAGCCTGAAAGGTGACATTCCTATCAGTGTCTTGTATCCTGTTCTGTATGCCCACAAAGCATCAGGCAATTTCAAAGACCAATCTGCTCTAGACTTGGACACAACCTTCTCTAGTATCTGCTTTATCTCTCTGTTGGATACTTCAACTTGTCCATTGGCCTGTGGGTGGTAGGGTGTAGTTACTCTGTGGTTTTTCACACCATACTTGCTCAGTAGCTTCTCTAGCTGTTCATTGTTGAAGTGAGCTCCACCATCACTAATAACAACTCTTGGTACTCCAAACCTTGGGAAAATGACAGTTTTGAACAATTTGCACACTGCCTTGGAGTCTGCACTGACAGTGGGTATTGCTTCAACCCATTTGGACACATAGTCCACTGCTACCAAAATATGCTTGTAGCCTTGAGATGATGGTAAAGGACAAACAAAATCAACTCCCCACACATCAAACAATTCCACTTCAAGTATGCCTTGCTGTGGCATTTCATTTCTTCTTGATATTTTTCCAGCTCTCTGACAAGGATCACACTGCTTGATATATTCATTGACATCCTTGAACAGACTAGGCCAATAAAATCCAGCTTGCAGGATTTTTGCCTGTGTTTTCATAACTACAGCATGGCCTCCATACATGCCTGAATGGCATTGGAACATCACATCACCAATTTCTTCACTTGGCACACATCTTCTCACTATTCCATCTGCACAATGCTTGTACAGAAATGGTTCATCCCAGTAGTAACTCTTGGCATCATGCATAAATTTCATTTTCTATGAATAGGACATGTCTGCTGGCATAATTTCACAAACCAAGTAGTTTACAATGTCTGCATACCAAGGAGTACTAACATTCACTTCCATCAATTGTTCACCAGGGATACCATCTTCTATTTCTCTGCTTTCAGGACTGTTTATTCTTGACAAGTGATATGCAACAGTATTTTCTGAGCCTTTCTTGTCTTTTATCTCAATATCAAATTTTTGTAGAAGTAAAACCCATTTGATCAGTCTTGGCTTTGCATCCTTTTTCTTCACCAAGTACCTTATTGCTGCGTGATCAGTGTACACAATGCACTTGTGTCCAACAAGATATGGCCTGAATTTATCAAATGCATATACTACTGCTAGCAGTTCTTTTTCAGTTGTGGTGTAGTTGATCTGAGCTTCATCGAGTATTTTGTTTGCATAATGAATCACATGGACAGCTTTCTCTTTTCTCTGGCCAAGCACTGCTCCTACTGCAAAATCACTTGCATCACACATCAGCTCAAATGGCAAGTTCCAGTCAGGTGGCTGCACTATTGGAGCTGTAACCAAAGCTTCTTTTAGCTTGTTGAAAGCTTGCATACATGCTTCATCAAACACAAACTGCACATCATGATTTAGCAGGTGTGTTAGTGGTTTAGCAAGGAGGGAGAAATCCTTGATAAATCTTCTGTAAAAACCAGCATGGCCCAAGAAATTCTGAATTCCTTTCACATTTTCAGGAGGAGGTAACTTTGCAATCACATCAACTTTTGCTTTATCCACTTCTATTCCTCTGGCAGAAACCATGTGCCCAAGCACAATACCTTCAGTTACTAAAAAGTGGCACTTCTCCCAGTTGAGGATAAGGATCTGCTCTGAGCATCTGTGCAACACTGCTGTCAAGTTCTTCACGCAAGTAGCAAAATCTTTTCCATACACTGTGAAATCATCCATGATTCTTTCAATGTAGTCAGAGAATATTGACATCATACATCTCTGAAATGTGCCAGGTGCATTACACAAACCAAAAGGCAATCTCTTGTAAGCAAAATTTCCATAAGGACAAGTGAAAGTTGTTTTTTCTTGGTCAGCTGGATGTATTGGAATTTGGAGAAATCCAGAATAATCATCCAAATAGCAATAAAATTCCTGTCCTGCTAATCTTTCCAGCATCTGATCCATGAAAGGTAAAGGAAAATGGTCTTTCCTTGTTGCTTTGTTCAGTTTTCTGAATTCATTAACCATTCACCAACCAGTGACAAGTCTTGTAACAATCAACTTTCCTTCTTCATTTTCTACCACTGTGTAGCCTCCTTTCTTAGGCACAATGTGGATAGGACTCACCCACTCACTCTCAGAGATGGGGTAAATCATGCCTGCCCGAAGGAGCTTGAGAACTTCCTTTTTCACCACTTCTTGCATAGCAGGATTTAATCTTCTCTGCCCTTCTCTAGTAGGTTTACTTTCTTCTTCCAAGTGTATCCTGTGTGAACAAACTTTCTCATCAATTCCCTTGATGTCATCAATTGAATAGCCTATCACATTCTTGTACAATCTCAACACTGACAACAAGTTTTCTTCCCGTTCACTGTCCAAAACAGAGCTAATTATCACTGGATGAATTTTTTCTTTCTCTAGAAAGGAGTACTTCAGATGATCATGTCAGCCCAGTAAGAACCAGGGTGTACTGGGCCAGGCCTCTATAACCCTCAACACTCGGCGGATGAATTTCGCTAAGGACCAGGCCTGCAAGCCTGGGGAGCCCGCGGGGCAGAATCGCCTCGCGGAGGCCTGAGGAGGCAGCTAAGGCCTGTGGAGCCTCTACTCCGCTGCCCCCTCTCCAAGGAAGCTTTCCCTGAAGGGAAGTCAACGCAGAATCCTCCACAGGGCGTTCCCGCCCACGCGAGGGTTCCTTCACCGTAAAGCAAGCTCTGCGGAACGCACATGGCTTCCGCAGCGGCCGCAGAGTGACCGCGCCTCTGCGCAGGGTGACGACAGAGCTACAGTCCCACTTTGGTGATAAAGGAGTCAACAAAGCGGGGGCGACAGCACAGACCACCATACTTTCCTCTTTGGTGATAAGGGAGCAGGCCGGCGCTACGCGCCAAACGCGACGTCACCGTGGGGACTCCCCCCGCTCCTCTGCGGCAGCAGCTGGCCGTCCTGGATGGACGGCGGCCTCTCTGCTGCGGCCTCAGCTTTTGTGCCCATGGACCGCGCTCATGGACGCCCAAGCAGCTGTGCACCGTGCTCCCGACCGTTGTCGCCATGTGGTAGCCCCTCCGCTGTAGAAGGACAGGGAGGAGGCCCGGGGCGCCTATAAAAGGAGCTGGTGCACCACCATAGCGAGGGGATCGGACATATTACTCCTAGTCTAGCTACTTGCGCGCAAGGGAGAAGAAGACAGTGGCTTCCCTCCCCTTGTACGCGCCATTGCCATAACTGTGCCCTCGGCAAGCACGCTGTACTGTAACCTCTACAAGCAGCAATACAGACAAGCAGGACGTAGCGGTCTTACCTCCACCAGAGGGCCGTGAACCTGGGTACGCGCCGTGTCTCTCTCTGCTATGATGTCCCTCCTCAGGCACGACGAGCAGCGTCGCCGCGCCGGATGAGGGTTGATTGACGTCGTGTTCAGCCCCTTACACGAACTCTCTTCGCGAGTGTGACTGCCCCTGTTTCGTGGGAGTCATTCTCCGACAATTGGCGTGCCAGGTAGGGGCTGAGGCGCGCATTCAACCTCCATCGACCTCTGCGCCATGGCGGACACTCGCGCTGCTCGCGCCAACCGGCGCGCGTCAGGCAGAGCTGAGACCGAGCCCGTCGTCCACACCACCAGGCCGCGCGGCCGTCCGCGCACCAACCGCGCTTCGGGGCGCACTACTGCGGAGCCGCGCGTGGAGCACCCCGAGGATGAGGACGACCGCAACGACGAAGACGCCGACCACGAGCACAGCGAGGACGCTGAGTCCTCGCATCCATCTCGGCGCCAAAGCGCGTCCACGCTTGGACGCCCGGCGCCCAGCCCAAACACTGCGCTGCTCATGGCAGCAGAGCTCTTTCGCTACCGCCCCACCGCCGAGGCGCACGACAACTAGCTTGGCCGTCTCCAGCACCTCGTCGACATCGCGGCTGCGCCGCGCGCGGTTCCAGCAGCTTCGCGCTCCCTGGTGCACCACAACTCCGGGCGTGCAGGCACCGCCACACATGGAGCACCTCCGCCTCCGCCTCCTCCTCTGCCAGGACCACCTCCGGCTGCGGCAAACAAAGCCGCCTCTCACGCGTCCTCGCCGCATGATTGTCAAATCGTGCAGCGGATGCTGCCGGATGCGCGGGTGGAGATGGAGCGCCAGCGGGTCCTCCAGAAGCGCATCGTCGAGGAAACTGGCTAGGCCGGGAGCCAAAACCGCAGAGCTCTCCAGGGCGGCGTGGCCACGTACGCCACAGGCTGCACGGCCTTCACCCGCAACCTGCGCCGCGTCGTCTGGCCGCAGAAGTTCAGGCCAGACCTCCCCAAGGGCTACGATGGCACGAACAACCCCATCGAGTTCCTGCAGCTTTACACCACCTCCATCCAAGCTGCGGGAGGAGACGACAAGGTCATGGCGAACTGGTTCTCCCACGCCCTCAGGGACTCTGCCCTGTCGTGGCTCCTGAACCTCCCCGAGGACTCCATCGACTCCTGGGAGGACCTCTGCAAGCAGTTCGTCGCGAACTTCAAGGGCACGTACGAGCGCGCCCTCACCTACAACGACCTGCGTGCCGTACGCCAGAAGTCTGGCGAGACTCTCCGCAAGTACATCCAGCGCTTCAGCCAAGTCCGCAACAAAATCCCCAACATCCCTAACTCGCACGTCATTGCTGCCTTCAGAGAGGGCGTCACCAACCGCAGGATGCTTGAGAAGCTCGGCATCCACGATACCCTCTCCTCTGTCGTGAAGCTCTTCGACATCGTAGACAAGTGTGCCAAGGCTGAAGAGGGTCTCCTCTTCACCAAGGTGGCCTCTGCAGACGACCCTCCAGAGGGATCCAAGGCCCACAAGAAGCGTGACGAGACCAAGCGCAAGCCTACTGCTGTGCTGGCTGCTGAGCCCGGCGCTAAGCACGCTCGAGAGGACTCTCCAGAGGATGGCGAGAAGAAGATGGACAACCGTCCCTTCTGCATCTACCATAACAGGCGCGGCCACGCGACAGAGAACTACTACGACCTCAAGCAGCTGAGCAAGAAGCGCGAGCAGGAAGAAGGTAGCGGTGGTCGCAGCAGAGGCCGTAACTACCGCAAGGGCGGACGCAAAGGTGGCTACCAGAAGCCTCAAGGGACTCAGGCCAACGCCGCTGAGAAGAACAACAACCTCCCTGACGAGGAGCCTGGGGGCTACCAGGCCCCTAGAGGCGCCATAGCGTGCATCCTCGGCGGGGCTCAGGCGCCCAAGTCCAACAATCAGTTCAAGCAGTTCGCCCGTGAGCTCAACGCAGCGCTGCCTGGGGTGGAGACATCGCGTCCCCTCAAGTGGTCTCAGTACACCATCGCCTTCGACGCCAAGGACCACCCCAAGTCGACCAAGACTGTAGGCACCCTCCCGCTGGTGTGCACCCCCACCATCAACAATATCGCCGTCGGCAAAACGCTCATTGATGGGGGTGCAGGCCTGAACGTCATCTCCGTCGAGACCTTTGAGACGCTTCAAGTGCCCTACGAGTGGCTTATGCCCTCCAGGCCCTTCACAGGGGTCACCAGCGGCTCAATCTCGCCTCTGGGGCAAGTGAGGCTTGCAGTCACCTTTGGCACGCAGCAAAACTATCGCACCGAGCTCATCGACTTCGACGTCGCGCACATTGGCCTGCCCTACAACGCCATCCTCGGCTACCCCGCCCTCGCGAAGTTCATGGCCGTCACGCATCACGCCTACAACATGGTCAAGATCCCTGGCAGCGGCGGCACCATCACCATCCATGGTCACGTACAGGACGCTACACGCGCTGTCGAGCTCGCCTACAAAGCCGCTGCCATGGCGTTCCCTGCTGACGAAGACCTAGAGCCCCTCGCGAGGCCCAAGAAGAAGAAGCAGCTGTTCTCTCAGGAACAGGCCGCTACAAAGAAGGTGTCGCTGAGCACCAGCGACTCGGGGGCTGAGGGCTCGGGACTTAGCGTCACCATAGGCGCTGGCTTGCCTCCCAAATAGGAAAGCGCGCTCGTCGCCTTCCTTCGGGCAAATTCTGACATGTTCGCTTGGACTCCGTCAGAAATGTCCGGCGTACCAAGGGAGGTGATCGAGCACCACTTAGCTGTGTGTCCAAGCACACGCCCCGTCAAGCAGAAAGCACAGAAACAAGCCCCTGAGAAACAAGCCTTCATCATCAAAGAAGTAGAAAAGTTAAAAGCAGCGGACATTATTCGAGAAGAGACGGGCGAGCATCTAAAGCTGTACCTTGCAGCCACTCCACAAACCGCAAGCGCCGTCCTGGTGGTCGAAAGAGAAGAGCCAGTCCTCCCCAAGAAAAGTGCTGCCACTCCAAGTCCAGAGCCTCCCGACAAGGAAAAAGTCCCTCCAGGCCCAGAGCCAGACCCACAGCCAGCTGTCAAGCCTACTACAGGCACCCCTGCTGAGACTCCTCCACAAGAAAACCTCGCCAAAGGGCCTGAGGAGTCTCTCGAGGGAGCCAACGCCGCGTCACCCTCCACAACCCTTGTCGAGCATCCTGTCTACTATGTCAGTACTGTGCTAAGAGATGCTCGCGAGCGGTACCCTATGCAGCAGAAGCTCCTTCTCGCCCTGCTCATCGCCTCCAGAAAGCTGCGCCACTACTTCCAGGGCCACCCTGTCACGGTGGTCACATCATTCCCCTGGAGCAAATCCTGCGCAACCCCAACGCCACTGATCGCGTAGCAGGGTGGAACATCGAGCTGCAGCCTTTCAACCTGCGCTTCGACACCACAAGGGTCATCAAAGGAAGAGCACTGGCAGATTTTGTCGCCGAATGGACAGACCCAACTCCTGAAGAGCCTCCTGAAGCAGAAACTATACCGCCTGGAGATACAATGCCAAGCCACTGGACCATGCACTTCGATGGAGCTTTCTCCTGCCGCAACGGAGGCGCTGGCGTTGTCCTGACCTCACCTAAAGGCGACAAGCTCTACTATGCCATCCAGTTGTGTTTCACGATGGACAAGATCTCCAACAACATCGCTGAATATGAAGGCCTCCTCGCCGGGCTCAGAGCTGCCATTGCCCTCGGTGTCAAGCACCTACTCATCAAAGGCGACTCCCAGCTCCTGGTCAACTTCTCCAACAAGAGCTACACCCCTAAAGACAGCCATATGGCTGCCTACCTTGAAGAGGTCCGCAAGCTCGAGAAGCACTTCAGGGGCATGGAGCTCATGCACATCCCGCGCAAGGAGAACCAGGAAGCAGATGACATCGCCAAGCGCGCATCGCGAAGGGAGGCCCAGCCCGCAGGTGTCTTTGAAGAGAGGCTCTCCAAGGCGTCCATAAAGCAGCCGCTAGAAGCACCAGCTACAAGCACAACGAAGTACTCCCACCACCTCCCACAGGTGGCGCACCCAACTGTGGCCCGTCCTCAGGGGAGCGTCTGATGCTGACCATGGTGCACCAAGAAACAGGCTGGGTTGACGAGCTCAAGGACTACTTGCTAAAAGGAGTCCTTCCCGAGGAAGACGCAGAGGCAGAACGAGTCGCTCGACAAGCGAAATCCTATTACATCCTTGAGGAAGACCTATACCGCAAGCGCCCAAATGGCATTGCCCTCAAGTGTGTGCCTCCTGAGGAAGGACGCATGCTCCTCAGGGACATACACAGTGGAGAGTGCGGCCACCATTCCTGCGCGCGCACCCTCGCTGGCAAGGTCTTCAGGAGCGGCTTCTACTGGCCTCAAGTGCTTCAAGATGCCGTCACCATCGTTCAGTCTTGCGATGCATGCCAGTTCCACGCCAAGCAAGTCCATCAGCCTGCACTGGGACTCCAGACCATCCCGCTCTCCTGGCCGTTCGCGGTCTGGGGGCTGGACATCTTGGGACCCTTCCCGAGATCGCAAGGGGGCTACCGCTTCCTCTTCGTGGCTGTTGACAAGTTCACCAAATGGGCAGAGGTTGAAGCGGTGCGCACCATCCCAGCCAGGGCAGCCGTGAAGTTCATCAGAGGCCTGGTCTGCCGCTTTGGTGTGCCAAACCGCATCATCACCGACAATGGCTCACAGTTCACCAGCGGCATCTTCAGGGCTTACTGCGAGAGCCTCGGCACCAAGCTCTGCTTCGCCTCGGTAGCTCACCCACAGAGCAATGGTCAAGCCGAGCGAGCAAATGCTGAGGTCCTCAAGGGCCTCAAGACGAGAAGTTTCAACCGCCTCAAGGGCTATGGCAAGGGCTGGATCGATGAGCTCCCCTCCGTGCTCTGGTCCATCCGCACGAACCCTACAAAGCCCACTGGTGAGACGCCATTCGCCCTGGTGTATGGAGCCGAAGCAGTCCTCCCCACAGAGATCAAGCACGGGTCCGCAAGGGTCCTTGCCTTCAATGAGGACAATCAAGAAGACCTCCACAACGACGACCTGCTGTTCCTCGACGGGTTGCGCCGCCGAGCCGCCCTCAGAGCGGCAAAGTACCAGCAAGACCTGCGACGCTACCACAGCCGCCACATACGTCCGCGCACTCTCGAGACAGGCGACCTTGTCCTCAGGAGGATCCTCTCCAGGGAAGGTCTCCACAAGCTCTCGCCCATGTGGGAAGGCCCCTACAGGGTCGCGCATGTCGCCAGACCTGGCGCGGTACGCCTCGAGACGGAGGACGGCATCCCGGTCAAGAACCCTTGGAACATCGCGCATCTACGCAAGTTCTACCCGTGATCTCTATCACACCAGGCATTTTTTGTCTCTAGAGGAAAGCGCACAGCTTCACCTCCAAGCTTCACAAAAGCTTCTCTCTCTGAGGGCCAGTCCCTCTGAGCTCTTCCTGTAACGTGCCGCCGCAGGCCGTGAAGAGTCTCAGCCACTGAATGTGGTCCCCATGCCTCGACATGGAAACTTTATCTTGGCAAGTCCAAGTGTAACGAACCAATTCGTTTCCTAGTGAAACATTGCGCTGCGGCGCCGCTATGTAATATTTTGGGGGTGAGTTTTAGTTTCATTACTCTGTGTTTTCATTCGCGCTCATATCTTTCCCCTTGCGCACCTCGCGAGCGGGGGCTGAGTACGGTGACTGTGCCTCGGGAGCATCCCAGCAGCACCGCAAAATCCAAAAGGATCCGAGCTCTAACACGTGAGCACGCTCTCACGCCTGTTACCTCACCAAAGAGCTCTGGCCCAGGGGCTTGCTCCCAAACCTGCCACCTCACCTAAGGACCTTTGGTACTTACTCTCCTCGCGAGGCACCCATGAGGAAACCTATAAGCGCGCATGAGTTTCTCTACCATGTTTTGCTTTGGTTCCGCCTCTAACCTACACAGGGAACAAGAGTCCCCCCAAGGCTCGTGGAGTCACGCTCCAGACCCAAAGAGGGAAGCACACCTTCAGGGAAATCAACGCCCTCCACGAGGCCAGAACCTCGCTAAGCTAAGTCCTGCGCTTACACCTCAGGCGTTGTGTTTTTCCTCTCACGAGCAACTTCCGTCCCTCGGGCGGGTATTTTCTCCTTCGCATTTCATGGACTGCTTGAGCGTCAAAGGGGAGCCCTCGAGCATCGCGACTCGAGAGCTCTTACCTCTCTAAGCCTTAAACACCCCCCGGCCTTGCTGAGTCATTGCTCTGGCATACCGTAGTGGCGGAGTCATAGCGCTAAGAGACGGGTCCTGACGACGTAAAGCGAAAAAGGCATGGAATAGGGATAAAATGCCCGTCGAGGGGCACGCACATTGCAGCACAATAAAGTGTTTTACAGACCATCACAAATAAAACAAAGTCTTTAAACAAAGATAACTTGCGCCTCAGGCGCGTCTTGTGGCAGGAGCAGCTTAAGCAGAAGTCTTGGCGGCCTCATCCTCCTCAGCGTCATCTTCCTCCGCGCTTTCCTCCTCGACGTCTTCCTCCTCGCCAGAGGCCGGCTCTTCAGCGACCCTCTTGAAGCGGTTGACAAGTCGTTGATCTCTTCCCGCAGCGAGTTGGAGAGGCGCGTCTCGATCTGAGCATCCTCCATGGGCTCGGTCACGGACTCGAAGTCGAAGCATGGATATAGGCGCTTGAGGTTGACGAAGACGCGCTCGACCGCCACCAGCAGGAGCTTGCGGCACTCCTCGTCGACAACATCGTCGAGTTCCGCCACAGGGCCCTCAAGGACGGAGAAGAGCTGGTCGAAGTAGGCCAGATACGTGGCGACGTCGGCGTTCCCGTGGACAGGGACGGCAGGAGCATCCACCCCCAGCTTCGCAGCAAGAGCGTTCCCGCGCGTCACCAGAGACCGGAACATACGCTCCCGCTGCTGCGTCAAGACCCGTGCCGCCACCGCGCTCTGCTCAGCCTCCTCGACCCTCTCCACAACAGGGGCCACCTGCGCATTCAACTCCTGCATGTCTGCCATCAGGGCTGTGAGGTCCTGCTCAGAGCGCTCGAGGGCCTGTTCCGTGCGGAGATGAGCGTCCTTGGCGCGCCTCAGCGAGGATTTCAAGTTGGCGTTCCACTCCTCCAGCTGGCGGATGCGCTTGCCGAGCTCCTGCGTTTTTCTGGAAGCCGTCCTCCTGCTTCTTGAACTTCCCAGCGTACTCCCGGGAGACGGCCTGTGTGACAGCAGTGCGGTACTCTTTTGCTTGGCGAGGGCCTCCGCCTCCGCCTCCTTTTTCTTCTCGGCAAGCTTCTGGTTGGTCCTTCTCCACAAGCTCCCGGTGCCGCTCCACCTCCTTGTCGTGCTTGCCCATGGCCTCAGCCAAGCTGCTCTCGCGGGACTCCAGGGCCTCACGTTCTGTGTTCATGTCTGTTTCCGCCTGCTCCAGCTTCTCCTCACGCTTGAGCACCTCAGCTTCGCGTGTCGCCATGGCCTGCTCGCGAGCCTCCAGGGACAGACGATGCTGCTCCAGAGACTTCCTCACCACCTCAGCTTCAGCAATTATCTTCTCCTCGCGGCTGGCCAGCTCCTTGCACTGGTCGGCGAGGGAGGTCTCGATAGCCGCTCGGTCTGAGGCTGCAGCCTGGCGCTCCGCCACAGCCGCCTCCCGATCCTCTGCAGCCGCCTTGCGTTCCGCCTGGACCGGCGCCAAGGCCCCTTGCGCCTCGCGCTCCGCGTTCTCGCGGATCTCCTGGGCCTGCCGCGTCGCCTCGTCGCGCTGCGCCTGAAGGGCTTGGTCGTCAGAGCCCCTCCGCCGCCTGACTTCGAAGAAGCGGGCCCAGTCAGCAGCGAGGGCGTCGTACCTCCTGCCAAGCTCCGCCTCTTCAAGGGCAAGTTGGGCTTCTAGCCCGTCTAGGGTGCCCCTCACCAAGCGGAGGGCAGCTTGGCGGCACGCGCTGCTCCGGCTCCGGTCGCTCAAGACCAAGGCCCAAGAGCCCTCACGTGGCGCAGCGTCCTCCACCCCAGCGCCAGCCTCTGGTGCTGAAAGCAAGTGCTTGGACCAGGGTCAACACGGGGCCCCAGGAGCGGGCCCCCACCGTCTTGTGCGTCGTTGTTCTCCACGACCACCTCCTCGTGGGCCTCGGGGGCTGGCGAGGGAGGCCTAGCCACCAGTGGCTCAACCGCAGCCTCGCCTGCTGCGGCCTCAGAAGAAGTGGCCTCCCCCTCAGGCTCGGAATTTGGAGGGGGCGGCGGAGGAGTTCCCTCCTCCATCTCGGCGTCGGCGCCTCCCGGCGCCTGTGTGCTGGTCCCCGCCGTCTCCACGGCGGGCGTCTCTGGGGGCTCCAGTGGAGCATCAAGGCGCGGCGGCGACGGAGCCTTCACCACCTCCTCAATCAGACTCTCGGCAGGAGGTGGCGAGGCAGGTGCTTCTTCAAGGGGCGCCGTAGGCCCCTCAACAACGGGCGTAGCGCCGCGCCGCACGTCCGCAGCCTTGCGGAGTCGGCGGCGCTTCGCATGAGCCAGATCACTGATAATCAAGACAGTGAGATCCTCGAGAAAGGCAAGAACTCTCGATAAGCAAGAACAAGTCAAGAAGAAACAGTACTCACCCAGATGGCTGGGCGCGGGTGTCCACCCACACCTTGTTGGCAGAGCGCCACAGGCCTGATGAAGCTCCAGCGCTGGGCTCCTCAGGGGCCGCCTCAGCCTTCCTCTTAAGAGGAGTGCCCTCCAGGCTTCTGGCGGCCCTGTCGTGGATGGCCTTAGTGCGGGGCTCGCGCCGCTTTGCCGCGGCCTCCGGGCCGCTATCTTCTCCGTCTTCGTCTTCTTCTTCTGTGGCCCGTCGTGATGGGGCCACCACAAAATCCTCGTCCACATCGGATGATACCTCCAGGATCTCCTCCTCAGGGGCCGCCTGCTTTGAAGAGCTCGCCTCCCCTGACGAGGGGTTGACTCCTCCTGTGGCGGCGTCAGCTTCGGCGTCTGAAGCAGCAGAGGACTCGCCGAACAAGTCTTCCTCCACCACAGGCGCCGCAGCCCCCTTCACCTCTTCTCCCTCCAAGCCCTCTGGCGTGAACGTCGGCATCATCTCCAGAACTGCCAGGCGCTTCTTTGGAGTGAGCTGGTGGAGGGGCCTCAGGTGCTCAGTGCCCGGAACAGGGATCTCCGGGGCGATGAAGAGCGTGCCTAAGATGGAGGCGACGTCGTCTGGCGCGTGAGTGCTGAGGTGCAAGCGCATTGGGTCTGCCGGGCCGGAGTACATCCACACCGGCTTCGTGTGCGCCTGAAGGGGAGCGATGCGTCGCCTCACGAAGTCCTCAGCGACCATCTGCCCCGTGAGGCCAGCCTCGCGGACGAGCTTCATGCGCGAGACCAAGTGGGCAATCTTCTGGTGCTGGAACTTCTCGCTGGACCAATTTGAGTTCTTCAGCGGCGGCGCCTCAGGCTCGTCGAAGAAGACGTTCCGCTCCTTGGCGTCGACGAGAACCCACTTCTGGCGGAAGTCCTCCACCTTCTTCGTCACCCTCGTGACGGCCTTGTCGCCATCCCACGACATGGGGATGTAGACGGCGCCCATCCCGTCTGCGATGCGGAAGGACACGCACCCAGATCGCTCGCCGGGCGCCGTGTTGCGGAGCGCGTAGAAGCTCCGGAAGAAGGCCACGGAAGGCATCACTCCCAGATACGCCTCGCAGAGGTAGGCGAAGATGGCGAGAATCAGGATGGAGTTCGGGTGGAGGTGCAGGAGCTGGATCTGATAAAAAGACAGCACCTCCGCAAGGAAGGGAGAGAACGGCGGCACCAAGCCGGCGAACAGCGTGTGGACGAAAATGGGATACCACCCCGCCGCCAGCTTGCCGAAGCGCGCCGCCTTGACACCGCTGGCGCCATGCTCATTATTCCTCCCGGCGACGAGGACCTTCAGCCTATCCAGCGCTTCCGCTGTGGAGACGCGTGTGCCGATGAGAGCCGGCGCAAGCTCCTCCCCTGCTGCGCCCCGGCGCAGGCCTCCACCATCGCCGCCTTGCCTTTCTTGGGGCCCATGGCTCGCGAAGGAAGGGCGGCGGAAAAGCTCGGAGAAGAACGGAAATCGCCGGAGCAGTGGAGCGCCGGGGGTGTATGCAAGAAGGAAAGGGCGTAAATGCAGCGTAACTGCTGCCCGCACAGCCGCGGCAGGCTTTATATCACCTCAGGACGGTTTCCGAGGCGTGGTGGGTCCCGCCACGACGCCCACCTCCTCCGGAGAAGCCGAGACGCAGCAACCGCTCGCCACGTGTCTCGGGCCGGCCGGACACTTTGGGCCCATGCCGCTTCGCCTGCGCCCCCTGGACCGCGTCGTGCCCGTCATGGGCCCGGGGGCTACTGTCAGCCCAGTAAGAACCAGGGTGTACTGGGCCAGGCCTCTATAACCCTCAACACTCGGCGGATGAATTTCGCTAAGGACCAGGCCTGCAAGCCTGGGGAGCCCGCGGGGCAGAATCGCCTCGCGGAGGCCTGAGGAGGCAGCTAAGGCCTGTGGAGCCTCTACTCCGCTGCCCCCTCTCCAAGGAAGCTTTCCCTGAAGGGAAGTCAACGCAGAATCCTCCACAGGGCGTTCCCGCCCACGCGAGGGTTCCTTCACCGTAAAGCAAGCTCTGCGGAACGCACATGGCTTCCGCAGCGGCCGCAGAGTGACCGCGCCTCTGCGCAGGGTGACGACGGAGCTACAGTCCCACTTTGGTGATAAAGGAGTCAACAAAGCGGTGGGCGACGGCACAGACCACCATACTTTCCTCTTTGGTGATAAGGGAGCAGGCCGGCGCTACGCGCCAAACGCGACGTCACCGTGGGGACTCCCCGCTCCTCTGCGGCAGCAGCTGGCCGTCCTGGATGGACGGCGGCCTCTCTGCTGCGGCCTCAGCTTTTGTGCCCATGGACCGCGCTCATGGACGCCCAAGCAGCTGTGCACCGTGCTCCCGACCGTTGTCGCCATGTGGTAGCCCCTCCGCTGTAGAAGGACAGGGAGGAGGCCCGGGGCGCCAATAAAAGGAGCTGGTGCACCACCGTAGCGAGGGGATCGGACACATTACTCCTAGTCTAGCTACTTGCGCGCAAGGGAGAAGAAGACAGTGGCTTGCCTCCCCTTGTACGCGCCATTGCCATAACTGTGCCCTCGGCAAGCACGCTGTACTGTAACCTCTACAAGCAGCAATACAGACAAGCAGGACGTAGCGGTCTTACCTCCACCAGAGGGCCGTGAACCTGGGTACGCGCCGTGTCTCTCTCTGCTATGATGTCCCTCCTCAGGCACGACGAGCAGCGTCGCCGCGCCGGATGAGGGTTGATTGACGTCGTGTTCAGCCCCTTACACGAACTCTCTTCGCGAGTGTGACTGCCCCTGTTTCGTGGGAGTCATTCTCCGACAGATCAGGTAATTCTTTTAACTCAACAATGGTGTGTGGTGGGATCACGGCAGATGCCATGGGTATGGCTTAGTTGGGGCCGAATGGTCGTTGGGGGAATCTGGGGAGGGTTATGCACTCAAGATGTGCACAAGCAAGAACATGCAAGAAACCACAAGAACATGAACAAGAAACCAAGAAATCCAAGAACACAAAAGACACCACGATGTACCCAGGTTCGGGGCCTTCGTGAGGAAGTAAAACCCCTACTCCTGCCTTTCCTCTCTCAATATATCAGTGTCGTTCTCAGGTACAAGGTGCTCCTCGAGCTGTATGATGCTGCTCAAGTGAGAGCTCTAGATAGAAGATGAAACTATGAAGGGGGAAATGAGCTAGGGTTTTTGCCGTCCTCTTCCCCGGAGGTAGAGATGCCGCATATACATGAGCCGAAGTACAGTTTTACCCCTGCCTACAACTAACAATGGCATGGCCAAAAGGTAGAAGACAAGCCTCTGCCTCCTGCCAGCTCAACGGCGGACTGTCAGGCCAGACAGGCCTAGCTTTCCTCTTCCGGTCATACTTCAGTAGCCTGCCGAAGTCTAGCTGTAGACCTTTCCCGAAATAGCCAAGTCAGCTCCTAGGCCCCCGAGCTTCCGGGAAACCCGTGGAAGGACCTCGCCGTCCTCTGAAGCTTCGGGCCACGAGCTCTGCGGCGCCCGTGACCTCTCTGTCATGCCTCGATCCTTGCTGCCAACCTCAGATAACACTCCTGATCCTATACCTCGGTAAATAATACCTTATTCCTGTGGTAGCTAGCTGACTACCCCGAGGTTGATATCTCGGAGGATATACCTCGGAGAATATACCTCAGACGTACGCCTTACGTCGGATGACGCCTCCTGCGTCCTTGCTCAATCGTTACCTCGGACAGCTTACTGCCTTAACCTTACATGTCTTTACCTCATCTTACCTACCCGGGGGTAACCCCCCGACAAATGGAGTTGTGAGCTAGCTGAGGAATTTCACTTTGCACTTCCTCTGCTTTTCCTTCACAAGGGTTTATTGCACATAGTTCCTGTAAACTTGTGTTTTCTGCAGTAACAAACACTTGAACTTCAGGTTCTTTCTGGCTGCAATTCTTTTAGAGCTTTGTGAACACTTATGTCAACAACATCAATAGAATGGCATTGCTCCAGAACATTGGGTAAATGTGAAGCATGTCTCATGCTGAATTCTGCTTGTTCTGAGCCAAACTGCAACTTCAGTGTTCCACCTTTTACATCAATTATTGCTCCTGCTGTTGCCAAGAATGGTCTGCCTAGAATCATGGACTTTGAGTTGTCTTCCATTTCCAGTACCACAAAATCAACTGGATAGGCAAAGTTTCCAACTTGGACAGGCACATCTTCAAAATTCCAGCTGGTTTCCTCAGTGTTCTGTCAGCTAACTACAAAGTCATGGAAGTTGGCTTCAGAGCTCCAAGCTGCAAAACTTGACTAACAGCCAGAGGCAAAACACTCACTGATGAACCCAAATCACACAAAGCTGTGAATGTTCTTTTTCCAACCACACAAGGGATACTAAAACTTCCAGGATCACCAAGCTTCTTAGGCATATAGTTCAAAATGACAGCACTGCAGTCCTCTGTCAGAGCAACAATTTCAGGATCTTCCAGACTTCTTTTCTTTGTAATCAGGTCCTTGAAGAATTTTGCATACAGAGGGATGTGGAGTACTGCATCAAGGATAGGAATGGTAATTTGAACTTCCTTCATGGTTTCCAAGAACTTGGCATATTGCTTTTCTTCCTTGGTTTTCTCTAATCTTTCTGGAAATGGTACTTTCAGAGCAACAGTTCTCTGAACTGCAGGAACTGGATCTGCTACAGTGTTATCAGAGCAACAGTTTCTGAACTGCAGGAACTGGAGCTTGCTTTTCAGCTTCAACTGTTGGTTCAACTGGCTTTTCAGGATGTATTACAGTGTTTTCAGGGAAAAGAGCTTGATGAACTTGTACCCTTCTCTGTGGATCAACATAAGGCATCTTTGGAGGTGTTTTTAGCACTGGTTCAGTGTTAATTCCACTCCTAGTTGTGACTACCTCAACTGTCTCAATGGTTGAAATGGGTCCACACTGTTTAGGATTTTTCTCTACTTGTGCAGGCAACTTGTTTTCAGGCTGAGCCACTTGGTTATTGGATATTCCAGCTGTAAGTGTCTGCATTGTCTTGAAAAACAACTCTGACTGCATCTTCATGGTTTCTTGCATTCCACTAAACATTTCTTTGTGCAATCTCATCATCTCACTGATTTCTGCTTGACTGTTACTTGTGGAAGCATTTTGTTGAGCTTGTTGCTGCTGTTGATGGTGCTGGTACTGCATGTTTCCTTGAGGTCTGAAATTTTGTTGAGCTTGTTGAGCAAAATTCTGTTGGTTTGCTTGAGGATAGCTCTGTTGATTTGCATTCTTGTAAGACAAGTTGGGGTGGTTCCTCCAGGCAGGATTGTAGCTCCGAGAATAAACACCTTGGTTCTGAGCATAATTCACTTCTACCAATTGTTTTCAGGAGGAGCTAACAGAGAACACTCATGTGAAGCATGTCCTTCAATACCACATATCTGACAAGTAACTGAAACTTGGTTCACAGGCACAATTGCTTTACTGTTCCTCTCCTGCATGAGCTGTGCTAGTTGTGTTGTCAGGCTATCAAGCTTAGCTTCCAAGGCATTTTGGCCACTGTTGGCCTGATGAATTGGATGAACAGCTCTTTCATTGGTCCAGGAAAAATTGTGTGAGGCCATACTCTCAATGAGCTCTGTAGCTTCATCTAGGGTCTTGTTCATAATACCTCCGCCAGCTGCAGAATCAACAAATGCTCTAGTTTGCTCTGTCAGGCCCTTGTAAAAAGTCTGTAGAATTAACCACTACTCCTGACCATGATTGGGACATTCTGATCAGTCCTTGATATCTCTGCCAAGTATCATACAAGCTTTCACCTTCATACTGCACAAACCTTGTAATCTTGTCTCTGCACTCAGCGGCCTTGGTGGGAGGAAAGTACCTTTCAAAGAAAGCTTGAACCAAATGCTCCCAAGTATCTCTGCAGTGAGTTGGCAAAGCATGAAACAAAATCTTTGCAGTGCCTGAAAGTGAAAATGGAAATAGCTGCATCCTAATTGCCTCAGGAGGTACACCATTGTGCTTCAGAGTATTGCAATATTCCAGGAAGTTCCTAACATGCTCATGTGGACTTTCCAATGCACTGCCCTTGAATGGGTTGTGCTGCACCATGTTTATCAAAGCTGGCTTAATTTCCCAGTTGTTTGCCTGGATAGCAGGCATAGCAACATCTGCATTTGAAACTTGATCCTTGGGGATCCACAAATCTCTCAACTTTTTGTCACCCATGTTGAAAACTGACTGTCTTTCCTCTGTTTCTTCTATTGAGGACACTGATGCTGCTCTTCTTCTTGCAAGGAAAGTTCTCTCTGGCTCTGGATCAAAGGGAGCTAGAGGAGAATCTTTAGAAGACTGCATCAATAGAAACCAAATCCTGCAGAAAGGTGATCATGTTTCCTCTGCACACAAGCACAACCAAGAACTTTTATCAAGGGTTAGTGAACTAAATCCCCTAATAACAATTCTAGTTCCAAGTCACAGAACATCAATCATCACAAACATCACACATTCTGCAGAAAGTTCATCCATTTAAACACACATCCTAGTCTACTACACTACAAAGTTCCAAACATAAGTCAATCCCCGGCAACGGCGCCAATTTGATCTAGTTGAGTTATAGGGGGGTTTGTTTATCGTCTCCACAGGGATCAACAAAGTTATGCTGGTTCTAAGGGTTGGCAGAAGTTAGAACAAAGTTTTCAGTTTTTTACTTCAAGACAGAAAAGGGGTTTGGAAAAGGGTTTTGGGGAATTGTTTTCAGAAATTAACTTGCAGCTACTTGGTTGTCAAGCAAGTATCTAGCAAGGATCTTAGCAAGTTTTAGACAAGGAACAAGATTTTGGTGATCTACTTGCAGAGACTAGTCATGCAAGGAATGGGTTTTAGCAGTTTTAGGCAGAAGCAAATTTAAAACACAAAGACCACTCTTTTCTGGGTTGTCAAGCCAGATCAAAGCAAGTCAACAAGAAAAATAGGCAAAGGATGGACTTACAACACTCAAGTGTGCAGGGACTTGCCTTACACACATAGATCAAAACACAACAAGTGAAACATGCAATTATTCAGTAGAGGCAGAAAACTGTGTCACTCAATTCTCTGCAATATCCAAACTTTTACAAGCCCTACTTGAAGATGAATGATCTACTCAGGTTTGACACAAGATTACACAGAAGAAAGGAGAATTTTCCTTGGCAGTGGCTCACTGAGATCTTGTCGAAGCAGAGGAAGCAGAGGTGAAGAACTTGATCTTCAGGTCACCATGGCCTTGGGCTTCTTCTCCTGGACTCCTTGTGCATCTTGATCTTGTTCTTGGTCTTGTTCTTGGTCTTGTTCTTCTCTGTTCTTGAGGAGTTCTTGCTGTTCTTGAAGTTCTTGGTGGTGGTTGGAGTTGGTGGCCGAAAAGGTGTTGTGGCTGTTGTGGATGGGATGGAGTGAGGTGGATGGATGGGTGATGGGTTGTGGATGCGGATGGATTGGTGCTGTGGTGGTGGCTTTATACTCCTCTTTCTATTCTGGGGTGGAGTGCCACGAAAGGGAGGTGAGGAGGAAGTTTCTCCTTTCCAACTTTAGCTCACAGTGCACATGGGGTGTCTTCAACTTTATCACCTTTTTGCCTTTTTGGATTTCTTGACCTCCAAGATGATCTCTTCCCTCTCCTTTGGTTCAAACTTGTTTGAGTTGCTTCTCATCTTCTCTGGAACCTTTTGCTGCAACACTATTGCTTTGCTTCATCAAGTTTTGGAGAATATGAGTTAACTGACAGAAATTGCACTTCTGTCAGTTAACTGTTCACTGTCTGGCACAGAGGGGTTTTGATGTTTCGAATTGATCTCTTCTTCCTCTGCTACTCCAATCTTGGACAAATATGCCCATGATTGCATTTGGACCTGAGCTTCATCATCTACAGTGAAATGGATTTGATTTCTCTGTCCAGTGCACTGTTCATCTTCAGGCAATAAGTGTTCTTGATGCTTTCTTTCTGGTTTTCGACTAGTTGATCATGTCCATCTTCTCTGCTGCATTGGATTCACATGTGTGGTGCTTCTTCTTCACATTTCCTCTGGTTCAGGTGAATATACTATGCACACTGAACTGCAATTGGGATGAAAAGCACTGTAAAATGCATAGAAATACAGTACTGGAAGCTAGGCAGTGAGGTTTTAGGGCTCTGAATGTGCATGAAAATGATGATGATCAGGCATGTATCAGATGAGTCAGGGATCCCATTTTATGGTTAGTGATAGACCTATTTATCCTCTCCCAGTTGATTGTTCATGAATATATGGATATGCACATACAAAATACATCACTCCAGTCTCCATGAGACATGATGCATAGGATTATGGTCGGTAGTGCTCACCGCCACATTTTTTGATAAAGGGAATATATTAATATCAAGATTATACGTACCAGTTAACTCGCCACCACATACTCACCTAGTCAGGAATTTTTAAACCGGACACTATATGATCCCGAAGTGTGAATAGTGGAACTTTATTTTTTCGTTGTTATCGCTTTACAATAATAACCTTATATTTAATCAGAATCAACCCATGATGTACCCATCTCTAAGCTTTATTTATAGAACATCGTCTAGAGCATCGTTTTGACAACCGAACTCACCTGCTCCTACCCGTTTTCGAAAATTTGGAAAAATATGAAAACACTTTAAAAAATCTGAAACAAAGGGGCAACAAACATATGCTAGTGTTCCACCTATGTGCGAAATTTCATGACGAAATGACATTTGGGTGCGAAAAAACAAAAGAAGTACTCATTTGTGGCTAGCTACGACATGTCCCAAAAGTTAGTTGAAAGTGTACAATACATACAATTTGGATCGTGAAAGAGAAAGGAATCACTAAAAGGATGTGTTTGTCTTAACGTTCATTCATTAAACGAGTTTGCAATTAAGGATGAGTAGCCTATGATCAATGGTCTATTCGATCAGTTGGAAGGAGCAACCATATTCCCAAAAGTTTTAGACGAACCATGCTACCTTTAAGGGGGTAGTATCGAGACCCTTAGAATATGGATGGACACCAGGTGTCACCCAAATTTATTTTTAAGGCGAGAAGCTTAAGAAATACCAAACGGGATCTTAAGAAAAAGTAAATGGCGGAAAGAAGTAAGTTTGGAGGCTTCATATATAATATTTACCAAGGCACACAGATTAAAGACTCAAGATATTCTAGCCACATATGGTATACTCCCTTCGTTCCTATATGTAGAGTGTATAGTCTTGTGAAGGACAAAATTACACCAGCTTTGGACGGAATTACCTCTGGATAATTGATGTGGAAAAAAGAGAAATTTGCATGAAATAAGGAAACATAATCAAACCTCTAAAAAAATATTCAGATGAGTGGTGGAAAGCAGTACAACCTATATTTAGAATTTTCATCAAATACTAATACACCTTATATCTAGAAACAGAGGGAGTATGAGATAATCCCCCGATGACAGGATGACTTTACAAGAGTGGACACATATGGTAGTGTAACCACATATGGTATCTTTCGAAGTTTTGAAGGGTTAAGCTGAGATACTTCTTCTTAGGTAATCGGAAAGGCAACAACCACAAAAGATGGATCTTCTTGAAGATGCCAACCCAAATAGTTTCTTTCTAGCCTCTTCAAATCTCGAGGACAAGAATTCTTTTAAGGGTGGTAGTTTGTAACATCCCCAAAAAAAACTAATGATTGATTCTTGTCTTTGTTGAAATTTCTCAAGAATTAAAACTTCTTGAGTACTTGTTTAAGCTTTTATAAAATTATTTAAAACTTTATGCAAGACTGGATTAACATAATTATCCAAAAATTATAAATCTTGATTGGGGAAATTTTATAGTTACCCAGCTTTCTATTATTTAAATTTATTTAACCACTTGTATTTGAGTGCCATTTAAAAATACTTGTCTAACCATGCTTACATTATTTAAGAAAGAAAATAGTATGGCTTCCCTAAATATGTAGGATTAATTTTTTTTTTTGTCTCATTTGACTCATGAAGAGTTTACTTGAATTTTGGAACCTTTTTAAATATTTCCAACACTTGTTTTAATTTCATAAGGAGGGAAATAATATGACATTTCCATCAGTCGAGCTTATTATCATCTTTCTGTCCAGTCCTTGATTCTGGCCATGGACAGTTTCTTCTTTGGAGAAAGGAAGCGTGCTCCCAGCTTAACATGAAGGCAAATTCTATCAAGTACTAGTATTCTTTTTCATAGTAGAATCAGACACCCAAAAACAAAATCACACGCAGAACAATGTTTTGATAGAATCGCAAGGTAGAAAACCATGTGTACTCCAGTGTGGACGGGCGACCTGGGCCGTAGTCGCACGCACCAACCAAGAATTTTGGCTCATTCTCAAACGGGATAGACTCTCGCGCGATCATAAAGCAGCAGTAAAAGCTTGCCTCGCAGGGGAAGACGACACAAACAGTAACTCGGCGTGGCTCAGGTCACAGCCTCTGAGCCTCACCGCACTGTACTGGTGGCCGTCGACTGCTTTCGCGCGCGCGTCCACTGAGCAAAACTGGCTTTCCGCCTCAGGTGTCAGATCCTTCACCAAAATCGCTGCTCCGCAGAATCAATCACGTCAGGCCCAGTTTGGTACCCTTGAAACTTTTGTACGTACCAAGTTTCAAAAACTAGAATGGTATTCTAGCTGTTGTATAGATAGCAAGTATTTCAACAAATCTAAAAGCATTCAAATCATACGTCTGCACAATCTAAACAGTTGCGAGTTGCCGTCACATGAACATAAAACAAACAATGAACAAAAGACTCATGAACACTCGCGGGAAAAAACTACTCCCTCCATTCCAATGTTTTGGATATTTCGACGTAGATTACATACGGATTAAAATGAGTAAATATGTACATTGAAACACAACGATTTAGAATGACCATCCCATAATCCGAAATGGGGGGAGTACATCTCAAATAAGCAAGCGAAGAACCAACACAACAACGCACACACGGAACAGCTCAATAGATGCTAATTTACCGCATCGACGACTTAGCCGCTAGCCCTTCTCCCCACGAGATACACAGCAAGGGAGGCGACTCCTTTCCCCCCGGTCTTTGTCGGCGAGGGTATTGGTCCCCTCTCCTCCGCTTGCTGCTTCGGCGGCATGAGGGAGGGGGACCTGTTCCTCCGTTCTAGCTTGGTAGTTAGGGTTTGAATTAGTATGTCGTGGTGCGTCGTTGGAGTGGTGAGAGCGGCGCCCATGCGAATAACTCTTCCTCAACTTCACTCCCACACCGGCGGCTATCCTTCATGGCGGCTTCTCGGAGTTGTTGGCGTTGTGTGCTTTCCGACCCTTCATATCGGCAGCGTTGCGCCCAGTTTGGTACCCTTGAAACTTTTGTACGTACCAAGTTTCAAAAACTAATTCTAGCTGTTGTATAGATAGCAAGTATTTCAACAAATCTAAAAGCATTCAAATCATACGTCTGCACAATCTAAACAGTTGCCGCCACATGAACATAAAACAAACAATGAACAAAAGACTCATGAACACTCGCGGGAAAAAAACTACTCCCTCCGTTCCGATGTTTTGGATATTTTGACGTAGATTATATACGGATTAAAATGAGTAAATATGTACATTTAAAACAACGATTTAGAATAACCATCCCATAATCCGAAATGGAGGGAGTACATCTCAAATAAGCAGGCGAAGAACCAACACAACAACGCTCGCACGGAACACCTCAATAGATGCTAATTTACCGCATCGGCGACCTAGCCGCTAGCCCTTCTCCCCACGAGATAGACGACAAGGGAGGCGGCTCCTTTTTCCCCGGTCTCTGTCGGCGAGGGTATTGGTCCCCTCTCCCTCCGCTTGCTGCTTCGGCGGCAAGAGGGGGGCCGTTCCTTCGTTTTGGCTTGGTAGTTAGGGTTTGAATTAATATGTCGTGGTGCGTGGTTGGAGTGGTGGGAGCGGTGCCCCTGCGAATAACTCTTCCTCAACTTCACTCCCACACCATCGGGTATCCTTCATGGCGGCTTCTTGGAGTTGTTGAAGTCGTGTGCTTCCCGACCCTTTAGATCGGCAGCGTTTGGGGTTCATGGATCGTGTCGGTGAGGCGGCGGCTGCGACTCCGTCGGATGTGTCTTTCCTCCCGCTCTGCCCTCGTTGTTGCGGGTTGCCTCCGGCGCCGTGGTGACGCATGGAGGATTTGTCCAGGAGCTGTTCGCAGCTCTGCCCTGTGTGTGGCAGCGCCGGCGTGCGGTTGACGATGGGGACCCTGAAGCATGGAAGGTCGTATGTGTATGGCAGATATGTTGTGATCTCTCGGCTTCATCGCTGGTAGACGCCGTATCTGGGGTCGGGAAGGCACGGGGAAGATCCCATGACTGACATGCCACATCGACATGTGCCTCGCAATGCGCGGGAGGCCTGGTCTTAAGCTCAAAAAGCATTGATGGCGATGGTGCTTCTCCGATTCAGATGACTTGGAGGTCTTTCTCCTTTACTGTCGGCGAGCATCTCGATGGCGCTGGTGGTGGGAGATGGTCGACAGTGCCAGTGTGTGCAATGACCCCATGGACTATATTGATTTTTCCTTTGTGTGGGTTTTTTAAAGTGTTTTCAGGGCAGTTGTCTATGCACTTGTTTTTGGTAGTTTTCGTGATGATCTTTTGTAATCTAGTTTTACATTAATGATATATACACATGGTTAGTTTTTTTAGAAAAAACCACACATGTAGAGCTGGTGAGGTAAGTGACTTTCTAAACGGGGTTCCTATGAGCCAGACGGAATTATGTCCAACCGTGTAAATACTCGACCAAAGACCTCTCTCCATACGTGCTAAACACGCCCTCCTACTGCGTCTCCTATATTGGAGCATTGCTCAAAGACTACACCATGAATTACTACCACAACTCGCCACATCGGTCTAGCGGTCTAGCTCTATCTAAGTTGTTGCTTATAGGGGAACTCGACCTCTTTTCGAAAAGCTTCTCCATTGGGCGCCTCCTTCAGTCAAATGGGGTTCGGACAGAAAATCAGGCTCCAAAGAAACCTTCCATCGGTCCAAAGAGGGCAATGTTTTGTCCAAAACCCCCTCCCCTAACATTTGTGGCTGGATAGGGGTGTTCGGACATGTCCGAACACACCGACACATAGGACTCCAATACACCTTATAAATTGTACGGCTCATGTGGAAGTGACTACCGCATCTGGTCATCGTATGAATTAGCCATCCTCCCATCCACCAGACGACGCCTCTTCTTAGGAGGTACCGCTTCGGAAAGCGGCACCAGCATTAATGTTGTCTACCTGCAATAATGTCGGCGACCCACTGCCTATTGACCCGTGCCCCCCAGCCTTTATCTAGTCCATTGTCGTGGTTGTAACACGGCATATGCCATAGGATGGCTAAAGTGTGGGCCGATGGACGCTGGTGGATCCGGGGGAGGGCTAGCGCGCTAAGAAGCACACACAAAGAATACACAAGCACCAGAACACACCACGACCTACCCAGGTTCGGGGCCCTCGTGAGGAGGTAAAACCCCTACTCCTGCATGTCTCTCTGTATATCTCGGTACCAAATGTACAAGCTGCTCCTTGAGCTGTATATCTCAACAATGGGGAAGAACACAAGGTAGAAGATGGAGCAACGGGGGAAATGTATCTCAGTGCCTTGTCTCTGGCTATCTCTCGTTTTCTTTTTCGCCGTCCCTCACGCAGGAGGGGGTGAGGCCATATATGTAGGCTAAACCGAGTTACCGAAGTGCCCCTCACGGAGCACTGTAGCCACGCCGAGGATATGTCATGATGTTACTCTTGTCAGAGACAGGACATGACAAGCCCATCTCCTGCAGCTCTACGGTGCAGCTAGAAGGTACCCTCTGGCAGAGACAAGACATGGCCTGCACATGCCTCTGCCTCGCAGTCTGTTCCCGGATAACCCGGAGTCAGCGGCAGAATGATGGCCTGCCATCTCGGTCTCCTGCACGCTCCCGTGTCAGGCGCTTCCATGTCAGGTGCTCCCGTTCCAGATGGGATGTGACAGGAGCGCTGACCTCTGTCCGACATAAGGATAACCCGGCATGGATAAGCCAGATTCCCCTTCCTGAATGACCTTCCCTGCACATAAGAAAATACACAAGTTACCGACATACATATGTCAGTCAGCATAACTCGGTTGGTATATGTCGGTTAAGATGACTCAGCTAACATAACCCGGCCTACGCGACCCGATTGTCATAAGCCGATTTGCAGTTACACCATGCCTTGATCCCTCCGGGACTTGATTGACCCGGTCCAGTCTTTAGAGCTCTTTATACCACAACCTTAGCCTACCCAGGGGTAGCCCCCCGATATTAGTCCCTGAAGCTGGTGCGGTCCCACAGCCTCGGATGGACGGCCACACCAGGTTTAACAAAACAAACCAAACCAACTGCCTTTCTGACTCAAACATGTCTCGGTCTGGCCGAGTTTCTCCGAGTCAAACTAGTAACTTTGTCCGACTTTCCTCCTCCAAATGGTCTAACCGACACAAAAAGATTTCCACAATCTCTCAAAGATCTCTCCATAGCACGTGGTAGAGAGACGCTGTGTGCTGCCTCGGTTCCTGCGCGCGGACAAACATGTCTCTGCACACACGCCGCCTACGTCATGAGCTGTCACGTTTCAAAGGGACTCGAGTGCGGTTGACCGTGGCGTGCCTCCTTGACTCCCGCGCCAGTAACCGCACGCGATCACGCCGCGGGCAGTTACCACCTTGTGGCCCACGATGCGGCGGATCGTGCGGCCGCAAGCATCGCAACCGCGCAGATCACGCGCGGTTAATCCGCGCGCCCGTTACGGTAACCGCACACGGTAAACAAGGAAACCGCACGCGCCCCGTGCCCATAAATAGGGGAGCGGACACCTCTCCTCGTCTTCTTCGCATCCATCTTCTTCTTTCTCTCTTTCCTGCGACACCGCCGCCGCCGCGCAGTGAGCTCCGCCATCGCACGATGCCAGAACTTACGAGCCACCGACAACCGGAATCGACCGCGCCGCCGCCGCCAAACTCCTTCCCACGGGATCTGCATTCCGGTATGGATCCCCCAACTCTATCTTCTTCATGAATCCCCTCAGGTGTTCTTCCTAGCATGTTCTTCATTGTTCATCCTTAGGGTGTTCTAGATCTCCAATCGCTAGACTTGCTAGGATTAACTTTGTTTGCTCATAGATGAAACTGCTTAGGTCCCTTTCTAGATCTTTCTCGCACTGATATCCTGACAGTGCTCCTGATAGTTTCAACTTTCTCTGCCTTATGCTCATGTTTTACTTTCTCTTTTACTTGCTCAGTAGATCTTGCTTGCTCCCAGATTCAGGCAAAGTCAAGTTTATACCTTTTACCCAAATCATCTTTCCGAGATAAATAGACAACTTAAACTGAGATACTTATTTCGGTTTCCGAGTCACTTAACTCGGTTTCCGTGCTCTATTCCTGAGTCAGTTGCACGGCTCTTCCGGGTCACTTTTTCCGATTCTAGATTCATAACTCCGGGTTACTTATTCGGTTGTGTTTGTACTCTCTGCAGGTTTTGATCCTGAGATGTCAGGTCGTAGCACCCCTGACCCGGCCGAGTCATCGGCAGCACCCAGCAACCGAGGCGGATGGGAGGGATCCGACGTAGAACAAGATGACCTCGACTGGTTGCTCAAGACCCGGCGCTTCACGGCCGAGGTTATATGCCAGCGTCCTGGATCAGAACTCGAACCGGTTCTAGAATCGGGTGAACGGGTGGTCTTCCTTGCGCACTTTCAGCGCGGGTTTGGACTCCCAGCTAGCCCTTTCTACCGAGAATTTCTTGACTTCTTCGCTCTACAACCCCACCATCTCCCTGCCAACGCCATTACATCTCTCTCAGCTTTTACCTCCTTCATGGAGGGGTATCTCGGCCTCTGGCCCACTGTTGCCGCCTGGGCCAAGTACTTCCGCCTCCGGAAGCAAACCATTCCAATAAGGAGGAGGTCGTGAAGGATATGACCGCATGCGGAGCAGCTAGCATCACTCCGAGGAAACACTCCCCCTTTCCTCGGATTACCGGTTTAGAATCTTGCCGGAAGTGGCAAAGGTCCTTTTTCTATGTGAAGAGCCCAGCAGGGCGGGATGTTCTGAACCTACCGGAGTTCAACATTGCTCCCCCCACAGCCGAGTTAAATTGGAACTATGACCCGCAGGACTCCATTCCTGAGGTCCAACTAATCCACCAAACCCTTGAGGGTCTGCTGGCAAATAAGTTCGGTGCAGACGACCTCTTGAGGACTTTCATCATTCGCCGAGTTAACCCTCTTCAGCATCGTGTGCACAAGATTTGCCACGTGAGTGGTCTGCTGGACCCTACCTGGGTCAGCACCCATGATCTTACTCATCCCCAAGTTAGGAGACGTGTCAAGGCCATTGCTCAAACCGAGATGGAGGATGACTGGCAATGGGCGTAGAGCCGTTTGAGCGATCCCGGCTTCCGCCTCCGGTTAGTTTGTCACATTTGAACTGACATAGCTCTGCCTTCCGAGGTTACTTTTATCTCGGTGAAGCACCATCTGACTAATCCAAATCTACTTTGCTCCTCATGCAGCTGTTTACTCGACAAGCCACCGAAGATGGGGACCTGAAGACCAGGAAATGGACAAAATATCGCCATGCGCGACCCGAGGAGACTGAAGACCCGGACAACGAGGATTATATGCCGGTTCCTCGTGCCAAGGCTTCTACCTCGGGTAAGCCATCCGCTCGTGTCTTCGTTCAAGACTTGTCAGACGACGAAGATGACGATTGTCAAATCCTAGATCCCATTGACGCTATCCCTATTTCATGGTATGCACCTCCTGCTACAGCCAATCCGGGTGCCCAAGGCACATCCCGAAAATGCTCCGGTGCGTCGGGTCAGCGGCTCCTCCGGCTAAGAAAGCCAAGAAGGTCGTTTCCAAGCGTAAGGCTAAGGCCCTACCAACCAGCAAGGGGTAAGATAAACTTCGTACAACTTTTCTTGCTCTCATTCTTTCCTTCTTTACTTTCACCGAAGTTAACCTCATCCGAGTTAACACTTTACCTCAGATTATGCAGTGATCCGATCGCCGCCAAACAGACCCACAGTTCTATTTTGTCTCCTATCCCTTCATCGCCACCCTGGCGGCCAACACCGGGATTAGCAGCCCCGGAGGGTCAATCCCTTCCCCGGTGCGCGCTACCTCAGCCGACATTCCGCCGCCGAATCTTGATTCGGACCTGGGAGGAGACCAAGGCCTCAAGAAACCTCGGCTCCGGGTCGAGACCAATCTCCCCTCTCGCCTCTTAAAGACTCGGAGACGGAGCGGGTGAAGACCTCGACTACGACCTCGTCTAAGTTGGATCCCCGACTCTCACCTCGTGCCCAGCACAAGCACAACAAGCAACATCAACAGTTGAAGCAACAGCAACAACAAAAGAAGCAGCAGCAGCAACAGCAGAAGCAGCAGCAGCAACAGCAGAAGCAGCAGAAGCAGCAGTAGCAACAGGAGAAGCAGCAGAAGCAGCAACAGCAACAGGAGAAGTAGCAGCAGCAACAGCAAGAGAAACAGCAGAGGCAGCAATAGGAGCCCCCAGTACCAGTCCATACTCCGGCTCCACGCGTCCAACTGTGCCAACTCAGCAAGCCTCTGGCCAACCTTCAACCGAGCAGAGCAAGCAAATTACCGTGACCCCAACAGCAAACCGGGCGTATCAAAATCTCTCCGAGATGATTTCCCGCCCCCGGGTCAACAGCCATGTTCTTCCGAGTCTTCGCACCCCGACTGACAACAGCCTCGGCTCGCGTTGGACAGTACGTGATGGATTGGAATGCCGCGGACCCAGCGAAGTTTCCTCTACTCCGGCGAATCCACACCCGGTTGGCCCCGACCTTGTTGCACAATCCCTGCACTCTTTGCAGGTCTCGGCCCTTCAGGCTAGCAGGGTTGTCGAGGTAAATTTCTCAGAACTTACCACTTACATTTCAATGATCAATAGTCACACTATTCATAGTCCCCGAGATTTGGGTGGAGTAACTGATACTCTCCGAGTAATAGGTAACTCGGCGTGAATCTTCAAAAACTTGATCATTAAATTTAACTTGTTAAAAAACACTGAGATGCCCTGTCCCCGATCTCATGTCGAGTTTATCCGGCATGAGCTTACATTAAACTCGGACAATCAGTCCCCGAGTTTCATGTTTAGCTGACTCGGTATGATCTTTTATTAATCTCGGGCTCACAGTCCCGAGACTCTTTTTGACTTAACTCTGTCAGTACTTTTCATCAATCTCGGACTCCAGTCCCCGAGATTATTTTTACCCTCACTAACATCTGTCGTTCTGGCAGGATTGCACCAACACTCGCAGCCGGATCTTCAAGAATCTAGCCCTGGAGCACCGGGCGCTTAAGCTCTCCTTCCAGAACTAGCAGGAGGAAATGAAGAAGAAGGAAACTGAGCACAAGCGTGCTCTTAAAGAAGAACAGTCCGAGGTGACTCGGCTCAAGCGAGATCTTGACCGGGTCGAAAAAGAGAAGACCGAGCTGAAGAAGGAGAGGAACACATTGAAGATAGCTCTGGAGAAGCGTGTTGTAGTGACAAGAAGATCCAAGGGCACATTTCTGCATGCGAGGCTAAAGCTACCAAAGCTGAAGAAGAATTGGATGCCCTCAAGGCAAATGTTGCCAAGTGGCTGGCTGAGCTCACCAAACTCAATGCTGAAATGGATAGTAAGTTTCCTGAACCATATCCTTTTTCTTTGTATCTTCCTGACATGAAATTTTGTGTCGGTATCTCATTTGATTCGGCGTCAGCCTATTTGCTCTCAGAACACTTTGAGCACTGCCAAGCTGCTGCAGCCAACACTGTGAGAAAGGCCCGATCTGCGAGAGCCGAGGCATCCGGTGTCGTGGGTTTGTCACGTCAGGTGTCATAGATGACTTCGTAGGTGTGGGATTATGCGAGTCAAGCATCTCCGAGCTTGGGATCGCAGGAACAAAGATCAACACAGATTTACCCAGGTTCGGCCCCCTCAATGTGAGGTAAAAGACCTACTTCCTGCCTACCCTAGATTGGTATTGATATGATAATCGAGGTGTTACAATGGAGGCGATCCGATCTGGTACTCGCCGTATGAGCTAGGGTTTGGGCTTGATAGCTTGACCCGCTCTAAGTCCTGCGAGTCCTCTTTATATACACAGAGGCTCGCTAGGTTACAAAAGGAAACTTCCCCATAAGGAATACATCCACAGAGGCCTACTCGGAGACTACTTGGTCTTCACGTCCTCCGGGATATGTCTTCTAGATCTTTCCCCTTATGGCGGTTCAATATTGGGCTTGCTCCCAAGTGGGCCTTTGTCCGTGCGAGTAAGTTAAGTCGCACTGGGCCGCGGGTTAATCCAGAAAGTATTCCCCCGACATTAGCCCCCAAGCGTGGCCTGAACTTCATAGTATTTCTTGATCTTGAATGCTTAGGCGCGCTTTTCCTTGTTTCGCGACTTATAATTGTGCAAGTTTGGCCTTGACTCGCACCTGGAAGATCATCTGACTTCGTGAGCTTCTTTGTTAGAGTATCCTGATAGCTTCAGAACTTGATGACGATCTATCTTCAAATTTTTGATGATAATATGATGTAGCCCCCAAGGATTGAGAGGATGTTATGTGGTAATCATCTCAATTCTTCTCAGAGAACTCTGAAGGTCATCACCTGTAACTTGATATCATGAATAAAACAATTGTTAAGTTACAAGTAATTGTAATTGGTGTTGCCGTACTATAAGCAGTACATCGACCTCTAGTTAGGCCATCTGAATCCTTAAGTGGGCACTCGCGCGACTCAGTATTTCCTAGGAACATGTGTGTTCAGGGTCGAGAGCGGCCATGATAGGCAATCAAGCTCGATTGACGCCACACCCCAGTACTTTGGCCACATAATGCGAGTAGCAATCCAACTTAAGGTAAATTTGATAATTGCCAATAAATCGGCTGTTTCAGGGTAACAAAGACCCCAAGAAACATAATGATATTGCCATGATAGGCTAAGCTATGATAAGCTTTGATTATGATGACACATAAGGTCGCGCCTAGGTGGCAACCGAGTGTTATACATAGGGTTGGATCGCGCGTAGGTGGCGATCCATGGTGATACATGGGGTCGGTCGCGCCTAGGTGGCGACCAGAGATGATACAAAGTTTACGGCCGCGCCTAGGTGGCAGCCGGTTTCTGATACAAGGGTCGATCGCGCCTGGGTGGCGATCAGATGTTGCATAGGTCGCGCCTAGGTGGCGACCAAAGTTGAAGTTCTAGCCCTGAGTGGCTGTGATGATACTCAGCTATAAAGCTGGAAAGGATGATGCTTGGCTCTGATTAGCCTTTTCTTATGTATAGTACGGTCGCAGGTGTGCGACGTTCCAAGGGCGAGGTGCCTCGAGACGATCCTCGAAATCATGGCGTTCGCTGCTTTCTTCCCTTACATCCAGCAGGTAGTACGACCCATTGTTTAGCTTCTTGCTGATGATGTAGGGTCCTTCCCATGGAGAGGACAGCTTATGCATTCCCTTGTGATCTTGTTTAAGTCGCAGTACTAGGTCGCCTTCTTGAAAGGTGCGGGTTT
This sequence comes from Poa pratensis, assembly GCA_947311845.1. Taxonomy (NCBI): domain Eukaryota; kingdom Viridiplantae; phylum Streptophyta; class Magnoliopsida; order Poales; family Poaceae; genus Poa; species Poa pratensis. The sequence goes on from CAMZMU010000041.1 coordinate 58,863,350, forward strand.
TGATGCGTCTGGCATGATAGCGTCGCAAGTCTTGTTGATATACTGCTGACCTTGATGCTGCCAAGTCTCTAACCTCTTCTAATGTGTCCACCGAGTCTTGCCGAGCTATCTCATTATCTGTCTCGATGTAAGCCGCAACTCTTGGTGAATCATGTATGATATCGCTGGGCATGACTGCTTCTGCTCCATAGACCATGAAATATGGTGTAAATCCTGTGGATCTGTTAGGGGTTGTTCTCAAGCTCCACAGTACTGCTGGCAGTTCTTCCACCCAACATCCTGGAGATGCTTCGACCTTTTCAATAAGGCGCGGCTTAATTCCATGGAGAATTTCCTGGTTAGCTCGCTCAGCTTGTCCATTGCTCTGCGGGTGCTACTGACGTGAGGTCCAATCTTATCCCATTGTCTGCGCAAAATATCTGTGTAGCCCCTTCAGAGGTGTTGCTCCCATTGTCTGTAATGATACTATGGGGGTAACCGAAGCGGAATATGACCTTCTTCAAGAACTTGACTGCTGTTTCAGCCTCGCAATCTCCCACAGGTTCTGCTTCTATCCACTTTGTGAATTTGTCCACCATGACTAAGAGGTGAGTTTTTCCGTTTGAAGACCGTCTGAAAGGCCCTACCATGTCAAAACCCCATACGGCAAAAGGCCATGTGATGGGTATTGTGCGAAGTGCTTGGGCTGGCATATGATCTTGCCTAGCGTATCTTTGACATCCATCGCACACTCTGACAATTTGCTCTGCGTCTGCTAATGCTGTTAACCAGAAGAATCCATGTCGGAACGCCTTTGCCACCAAAGATCTTGACGAAGCATGATGGCCACAATCGCCTGAATGAATTTCGTGCAAGATTTTTCGTCCTCTTCTGGTGAGACACATCTTTGGAATGCTCCTGATACGCTGCGCTTGTATAATTCGTTGTTGATGATTGTATAGGCCTTTGATCGTCGTATGATTTTGCGCGCCTCAATTTCATCGTCCGGCAGCACTCCGCGACTTAAATATGCCATGTATGGCTCTGTCCATCCTGGCTGTTCATGCAGGGCTGCGACTAAAGTTGAATCATCCTCTGGCTCTGCAATGTCAATCTCTGCTGGAGGTTTGACTGATGGATTGTGCAGTTCATCCAGGAAAACATTGGGTGGGACTGACTGTCTGTTGGATCCAAGCCGAGACAGGGCATCCAGCTTCATTTTGTCTCCGATCAATATGTTCAACTTGGTATCCAGTGAAATGTCCAGCAATTCTGTCCACCTCTCTCTATATGCAGCCATGTTCGCATCCTTGCTGTCCCACGTTCCGGAGACCTGCTGTGCCACCAAGTCTGAATCGCCAAAACAGCGTATGCGACTGATGTTCATCTCCTTTGCTATACGTAGACCATGAAGCAGTGCCTCGTACTCGCCACGTTATTTGTGCAGTTGAAGTGTATCTGTAACACATACCGCAGCTTGTCTCCCTTGGGAGATGTCAGAACAACTCCAGCCCCCGAGCCTTGCAACTGTCTTGACCCATCAAAATGCATGGTCCAGTATTTGGTTTCTGCCATGCTAGGAGCAACTTGGATTTCTGTCCAATCGTTAATAAAATCTGCAAGGGCTTGCGACTTAATTGATGTGCGCGGCTCGTAACTGATGTGATGTGGTCCCAACTCGATCGCCCACTTAGCGACTCTTCCAGTAGCTTCTCGATTACGAATGATATCTGCCAATGGTGCTGAACTCACCACAGTTATTGGATGCTCTTGGAAGTAGTGCTTCAGCTTGCGACTCGCCATGAACACTCCAAACACCAACTTCTGCCACTGTGGGTAACGCTGTTTGGAAGCTGTGAGGACTTCGCTCACAGTATACTGGTCTCTGGACAGGGTATTCCTTTCCTTTCTTGTCTCTCCACAACCATGACAGCACTCACAGCGCGGGAATTTGCCGCTATGTATAGTAGCATTGGCTCTTTATCTTTTGGAGCCGCCAGAACTGGAGCATTTTCAATTGATGTTTCAAGGCTGTCAGAGCTTCGTCGGCCTCTGCGTCCCAAACGAAGGTGTCTGATTTTTTCAACAGTCTGTACAAAGGTAGTGCTTTCTCTCCCAATCTTGATATAAAGCGACTCAAAGCTGCTACGCAACCAGTAAGCCGCTGTACATCTTTTATCTTTTCTGGCTTTTGGAGATCCATCACGGCCTTTATCTTGTCAGGATTGGCCTCAATGCCTCTTTCTGATACTATGAATCCCAATAGCTTTCCTGCTGGTACTCCGAAGACGCACTTTGTGGGGTTGAGCTTCATGTTGTATTTTCTGAGATTTGTGAATGTCTCTGCCAGATCACCAATAAGATCCTGGCTAACTTGCGATTTAATCACAATATCATCCACGTAGGCATGAACGTTGCGACCTATTTGCTCATGTAGGCAATTCTGAATGCATCTTTGGTAAGTCGCACCTGCGTTCTTCAACCCAAAGGGCATGCTGACATAACAAAAAGCTCCGAAGGGTGTGATGAAGGACGTCTTTTCTTGGTCCTCCCTCTTCATCTTGATTTGATGGTAGCCTGAATAGGCGTCCAAAAAGCATAACAGCTCGCACCCAGCAGTTGAATCAATTACTTGGTCGATTCGCGGCAAAGCAAATGGATCCTTTGGACAAGCTTTGTTAAGACTGGTGTAATCAACGCACATTCGCCACGTACCGTTCTTTTTCATAACCAATACTGGATTTGCCACCCATTCCGGATGGTATACCTCTGTGATGAATCCTGCAGCCAGCAAGCGAGCTATTTCCTCTCCTATTGCCTTTCTCCTGTCATCATGAAAACGCCGTAGTGGCTGCTTCACTGGTTTAGCCGCAGGGTTCACTTTGAGGCTATGTTCTGCTAATTCTCTTGGTACCCCTGGCATATCTGACGGCTTCCATGCGAAGATGTCTTATTTTCCTGGAGAAAAGCGACGAGGGCCTTCTCCTGCTCTTCTTCCATGTGTGCTCCAATGCTAGTTTGCTTGGATGAGTCGCCAGGAACAAGATTTATCTGCTTAGTGTCCTGGGCCGCTTTGAATTTCATTGGTGGCTCGGCAGATGGCGTGGTAACCACACTCATGTCGTTTGGGTCCACCTGCGACTTATAACCTTTTAGCTCTTCCGCGGCACAGGCGGATTCTGCGAAGCCGCATCTCCTTTCTCACATTCTATTGCTTTTTCTCTATCTCCGTACACTGTGATGACCCCTTTTGGTCCTGGTATCTTCAACTGTAGGTACACGTAGCATGGCCTGGCCATAAACTTAGCAAAGGCCGTTCTTCCAAACAAGGCGTGATATGGGCTTTGGAATTTTACCACTTCGAAGCTTAGGAATTCACTTCTAAAGTTCTCTTCTGTTCCAAAAGTTACCCCTAGGGTTATTTTCCCCACTGGCCGTGCGGACCTTCCTGGGACAATGCCGTGAAATACTGTTGACGTGGGCTGCAGGCTGGAATCCTTGAGTCCTAGACGCTGGAAAGTATCGTAGTACAAGATATTAATGCTGCTTCCTCCATCCATAAGCACTTTGGTCAGCTTGTATCCTGCAACGTATGGTGCCACAACCAGTGCCAACTTGCCAGGTTCCCGTACTGTGGCGGGTGGTCGTCGCGACTCCAGGTTACCGCGTATTCTGACCACCTTAACCAAGCGGGTGTTGCTGGTATCACGGCGTTCACCTGCTGACTTCTCCGGCTCAATTTCTCTTCTCTTTTGGAGGTATCGATAACTATTGTGTGATACTGCCCCGTCTGCCTGGGGTTACTCGCGCCGTGCTGCCCAATATTTGTGTTATGAGCCGCACTAGGGTTTCCTTCATGGGAATTCCCCCCGTTGTGTTGGCTCTCTTCTTTCCACTTTTTGTAATAATGGCATTGCGCCTTGGTATGGTCCGCTGGCCGTCCATCACCTGTCGCATGAAGGTCGCATGGCCGGTTGAAAACTTCTTGCATATTGATTGGACGGGAGCCGTATCCTCGACCCCTTCCACGCTGGCCTCTGAATCCTCCACGCGCATTGGCGACGAGCCCTGAGTGACCATCTTCGCTTTTGCGTTTGTTTTGACTCGTGTTGTTGTGGCTCGTTTGCTGCTGCTGGGGCTTGTTGGAGTTTTTCTTTCCTTTTGCAGCAACCTCCTCTTCTTCTCCGTCTGACGCGTCTCTGGTTTTATCTGAGCTGGCATATTTGTTAGCCGCAGCCATCACCTCGCTGAGGCTCTTGACTTTATCCTTCATGCGACCCAGCTTATGAATCAGCGGCTCAAACTTGCAGTTTTTCTCCATCACCAGGACGGCTGAGCTTGGTGGTATATTATCTGAGGAGTGTATTATTTCTGCCACCCTTTTCATCCAATGGCGACTTGACTCGCCTTCCTTCTGGACACAACGCTCTAAATCTTCTATATTGCAGAGTCGCTTGCAAGTTCCTTGGAAGTTCTTAATGAAGGCATCCTTCAGTTCCTCCCAAGTATTTATAGAGTTGGGAGGCAAATTTTGCAGCCATATGTGCGCTGCTCCTTCTAGCATCATGTTTAGGTAGCGTGCGCAGATCTCTTCAGATGCGTTTAGGATGCTCATGCCCATCTCGTAATTGTTGAGCCAAGTGGTTGGATCCATGCTGGCGTTATAGTTTGCCACCTTGCGTGGCCCTTTGAAATCTTCAGGAAAAGGTTCCGATCTGATCCTCTCAGTGAAACACGCCGGTCCCTTGAGTCGCGAGGACAGGGCTGTGGGTGCGCCTGCGGGGTTATCTGCGGGCCGCTTTTGCATCAATGGCGCATTCGCCTGCGCTTCTGCGACTTGCTCCTGCTGCCTCTGTGCGACTCCTGACACGTCTCTGGTGGCCTGCTCTGGACGCTTCTTTCTGCTGTAATCCTGTGATTGGCTGGTACGAGGGGCAGCTGTGCTTCGGCTTCCGCCCTATTGGCTTGTTGCAGGACTGCCGTACTTAGCATCTGAATCGCGCGCCGCGCCTCAGCATTGACCGGGTCATCGCCTGTTGGTACCATCTGAGTCAAGATATTAGCCGCAGCATACATATTATCGACAGGGTTCTGGTAATGGCCCTGTGGGGTGTGAAACCTCCTTGGTTGTTGCTGGGTCTCTTGATTTGTTGGTACCCTTCCTTCCGCAGTCGTCTGGATTCCCGTCCCGCGGCTGGAGTGAGCGGGATTTCCACTGTTGGTTGAGTCGCGCGCAGCTGTGTTTGCGGGTCAACCTGTTGTTGAGTCGCAGCCAGCGCGGCTACTCTCTGCCGCTCCTGTTGGATTCCTTGGTTTATCTGATCGAGCCTGCGGCGCTCTTCTTCCATCCTTCGAACCTCATACAGGAGCTCGGCCCTGGCGGCCTCAATTTCTGTTGCACGGAGGGCGGCGTTCGTGGCTGACACAGGGACAAGAAGTGGGTTGCTTGGGGGTGCCGATGCCTCGGTTTCTCCAGCAGTTCCTGATGCGCCTGCTCCTCCGGCCATGTAAACCGCGACTTGTGCCATCTCTTGATCTGGTGATGATGTGATTTCTGGTGGGTAACCCCAGCAACTTTCTTCAAAGGCAGGTATGATGGACCCAAACTCTTGCGAGTCCATGCTTTCCACGGATTCTTCCCCGTCATCGGCGACTTCTTCTACTGAATCGCCTTCCTGGACCGATCTAACGGACCTGCCACCGATGAAGCCGACGAAGACGTTGATGGATCCGAACGGGATGACGTGGCCGGTCTCCAAATAATCTGCTTCCGGCCCCCAGCTTGAATCGTCGATGAGGGGTGTGCCATTGACCGTGATGATACGGCCAACAACAAGATCTTCAGCTCCCTTCATGGATCCTGCGCGGAACGTGACGCTCTTGACCGCAGGCCCCACGGTGGGCGCCAACTGTCGTGGGTTTGTCACGTCAGGTGTCATAGATGACTTCGTAGGTGTGGGATTATGCGAGTCAAGCATCTCCGAGCTTGGGATCGCAGGAACAAAGATCAACACAGATTTACCCAGGTTCGGCCCCCTCAATGTGAGGTAAAAGACCTACTTCCTGCCTACCCTAGATTGGTATTGATATGATAATCGAGGTGTTACAATGGAGGCGATCCGATCTGGTACTCGCCGTATGAGCTAGGGTTTGGGGCTTGATAGCTTGACCCGCTCTAAGTCCTGCGAGTCCTCTTTATATACACAGAGGCTCGCTAGGTTACAAAAGGAAACTTCCCCATAAGGAATACATCCACAGAGGCCTACTCGGAGACTACTTGGTCTTCACGTCCTCCGGGATATGTCTTCTAGATCTTTCCCCTTATGGCGGTTCAATATTGGGCTTGCTCCCAAGTGGGCCTTGTCCGTGCGAGTAAGTTAAGTCGCACTGGGCCGCGGGTTAATCCAGAAAGTATTCCCCCGACATCTGGGGCTCCGCTATCCGAAGCTTGGGACATCGACGACCACTTGATTGCACTCCAAGATCGTATTTCTCCCTTGAGGAGCATCGGCGTCAAGCTTCTTAATGCCGGTATCCGAGCCTACCATGTCTTGTGGCCCGACTCTCCAGTGTCAGGACTATTGCCGAGTTATCCACATGCTTGCAACAAACCGAGACTCGGCTAAGGGAATGGAGGTCTTCTTCTGCTCGTGCCGGGGCCGACGCAGCCTTGCTCTTTCTGATGTCCTGGTATGAGGATATCAACCTCGATGGCCTGCGTACTCTACGCGATGGCTCCCCATGGGCTACTGACCCGGCATTGATTGCGAGGCGCGGGGAAGCTGCTACCTTCATGGTCAGGTTTGCCAACACTCGGTCTGTTGAACCTGGTGTGGTTTACTCTGATGATGAAGACGAAGAAGAAGAAGAGGTCAATGTTGATGATGGCTCCGAGCAAGAGTATGTTGCGTCTGATTCCGAGTCTACTAACTCCGAGTCAATTCCCGATGCCTCGGCTAAGACAGCGAAACAGTCTGCCGTCGAGATCTCCACTGAACCAGCGCCTGACTCGGCCAATCAACGTGCTACCGACGCTTCAGCAAGCAGCAAGATCACTCTGACTGCCCCCGAGTCTGCTACTTTGCTGACCAAAGCTACTCCTGCAACCGAGGTTCCACCGTCATCCGGGTCTGTCCCTGCAACCGGAGCTGCTCCTTCCTCTGAAGCTGCTGCTTAACTTTGATGAATTTAAACCGTTAAATCCCCGGAATGTCGGGTGCATATGTAATATACATTTTAAGTTCCTCCGAGACTACTTTATTTTGCTTAACTCGAACAAGACGAGGTTTATGTCGGATCAATTTAAACCGAGTCCCCGAGTTTATTTTCTTGTTCACTATACTTGTCGATCTTTGCTCTTGTCTACCATACAGGCGTTCGACAGTCGAGTCACAAGATAGAAATTATAGCATACAATACTTGTAAATTTTGAGGTAAGCTTTAGAGTCATCCGAACAAGGAAAAGAAAAAACCGGGTTAGTAAACGACATATGTCGGATCTTTCTAGGACCGAGTCCCCAAGTTCACTTTCATGTTTACCATATACCATAACCTCGGCTCTTGACTGCCATTTTGGCGTTCGTCAGTCGAGTCACAAGATCACAACAAAATAGCATACATTACTTGAACTTTGAAATGAGGTCTCAAAATCATCCGACATATGAACAACATAGATAAAAACCGAGACAAAAACACATGCATACGGACAAGGCAGTCCCGAGTTTCTTTTCGGAGTGCCGGCATTTTATTCAAAGGAAAAAACCGAGATACATACATTGCGCCCTTATGAGTAAAAGGGTCGAAGTAGGGCTACATTCCAGGGTCTTTTGGTCTCCTCTCCGGATTTGTCCATCACATTTTTCCTCGGTGCCTGCGCATCTATAAGATAGTATGAATCATTGTGCAGAGCCTTGCTCACAATGAATGGTCCCTCCCATGGAGGTGACAACTTGTGTCGGCCTTTACTGCGTTGCACCAGCCTTAGCACCAAATCTCCCTCTCGGAATACCCGAGGACTGATCTTCTGGCTATGATAGCGTTGGAGATTTTGCTGATATACAGCTGACCGAGATAAGGTCAGTTCTCATGCTTCTTCGAGCAAATCAACACCATTCTCCCGAGCTTCTTTTGCCTCGGTTTCAGTGTACAGCGCCACTCTCGGCGAGTCATACTCCATGTCGGTCGGCAAGACTGCTTCTGCTCCATAGACCAGAAAAAATGGCGTATAGCCGGTCGATCGATTAGGTGTGGTCCTAAGACCCCACAGTACTGCTGGTATCTCCTCTATCCAGCATCCCGGAGTTCGCAACAGTGGTTCAATCAACCGGGCTTTGATACCGGCCAACACCAATGCATTTGCTCTCTCCACTTGCCCATTTGCCTCTGTGTGTGCCACCGAGGCTATGTCCAACCGAATTCTTTTTTCCGCACAGAACCGAGCAAACTCTCCCACAGCAAAGTTTGTGCCATTATCCGAGATAATGCTATGGGGGTAGCCATATCTCAAAATGATGTCCTTCAAAAAGGACACAGCTGTGTGACCATCACACTTTCTGATTGGTTTCACCTCGATCCACTTGGTGAACTTGTCCACCATTACCAGCATATGAGTCATGTTACCTCGGGCTGGTCTGAATTCTCCCACCATATCCAAACACAAGACAGCAAAGGGCCAAGTGATGGGAATAGTCTTGAGTGCCGAGGCTGGCATGTGGATTTTGTGAGCAAATCTCTGACACCCTTGACACTTCCTCACAATATCTTCTGCCTGACTCAAAGCACTGGGCCAATAAAATCCATGCCGGAATACTTTAGCCACCAAGTCTCTTGATGAAGCATGATGACCACATTCTCCCTGATGAATCTCCAGGAGCATATCTTGACCTTCCTGCGGCTCAACACAGCGCTGCAATACCTCGGTCACACTTCTTTTGTACAACTCCAGGTTGATGATGGTGTATGCCATGGATCTTCTTTGCACTTGCCTAGCCTCAACTTCATTACTTGGCAAACTCCCGTCCATCATATACGCCATTATTGGTTGTGCCCACTCCGGCACAGGACGCACAGGAAAAACCGGATCATCCACCTCCATGGCCTCAACCGACATTGCTTCATCCGACATATGCTGGTCAGTCCCCGAGTTCTGCCAATCAGTCCCCGGGTTCTCCCAAATGCACTCGACATCCATGTCCATGGGCACAGCATTGCTTCCTCAAATGCTCCAAGGATATCCCGGGTGGAATTGGATCCCGGGACGAGCCCAGCTTGGACAATATGTCGGCAGCTTCATTTTCCTCCCGAGGTATATGCTTGAACTCGCACCCTTCGAAGAATCCCGAGATCTTCTGGACATGAAACCGGAATAACGCCATATTGGCGTCCAAAGCGTCCCAATTTCCCAAGATTTGCTACACTACCAAATTCGAATCCCCGAAACATTCAATTCGGTGAATTCCTATTTCTTTGGCCACATTGAGCCCATGGACTAGTGCTTCATACTCGGCCACATTGTTAGATGCTGCATAATGAATCTGCAGTACATATCTCAGCTGATCTCGCTTTGGCGAGGTGAGAACTACTCCGGCCCCCAAACCAATCTTGGTTTTGGAACCATCAAAGTGCATCCTCCAGTAATTGGAGTCAGGCAGTGGTGGCTCATATTGCATCTCGGCCCAATCTACCAAGAAATCCGGCAATGCCTGAGACTTAATGGCATCTCTTCTTTCATAGTGAGGAGTGTAAGGGGACACCTCGATGGCCCACTTGGCTATCCGGCCAGTTGCATCTTTACATCCAATGATCTCCGAGATAGGAGCCTCACATACCACAGTGATTGAATGCTCTTGGAAGTAATGTTTCAACTTCTTAGCAGCCAGATAGACACCATATGTCATCTTTTGGTAATGAGGATAGTTCTGCTTGGATAACGAGATTACCTCGCTCAAATAATATACCGGCCTCTGCACAGTTTTGCCCTCTTCTTCTCGCTCCACCACCACTACAACACTCACAACTCGGTTTGTGGCTGCAATATAGAGCAACATCGGCTCTTTGGGTAATGGGGAGGCCAGTATCGGCGCAGTTGCCAGCATCTTTTTTAACTCGGTGAACGCCGCATCTTCTTGCGGGGTCCACACGAAGTGGGTGGTTTTCTTCATGAGCTGATACAAAGGCAATGCCTTTTCTCCCAACCTGCTAACAAACCTACTCAATGATGCCAAACATCCGGTGAATTTCTGCACGTCCTTGAGACATGTCGGTAACCTCATGCATTCAATAGCACGGATTTTTGTCAGTTTTACCTCGATACCTCGGCTTGACACAAGGAAACTGAGTAGTTTGCCTGCCGGCACACCGAAAGTACATTTATCCGGGTTAAGTTTCATCCGGTATTTTCTCAAGTTAATGAATGTCTCTCCGAGATCATCAATCAGAGTAGCTTTCTCTTTAGTTTTTATGACGACATCGTCGACATACACCTGCACATTTTTGCCTATTTGCTCATGCAAACACTTCTGCATACACCTCTGATAAGTGGCACCGGCATTTCTCAAGCCAAATGTCATGACACGATAGCAATAAGCCCCATAAGGGGTAATAAAAGCAGTTTTCAATTGATCAGTAGGGTTCAAAGGTATCTGGTGAAAACCAGAATACGCATCTACAAAGGATAACAGCTCACACCCGGCTGTAGAATCGATCACTTGATCAATCCGAAGCAGCGGGAATGGATCCTTAGGACATGCCTTGTTTAAGTTCGTGAAATCGATACACATGCGCCACACCTTGGCTACCAAAGGTTCATCTTTTTTCTTTTCCACCAGGACCGGGTTAGATAACCAGTCTGGGTGTAGCACCTCCATGATGAAACCAGCCGCAAGCAACTTGGCTAGCTCATCACCCACCACTTTTCTCCTCTCATCCGAGAGACGTCGTGTCGGTTGCTTCACCGGTTTCATATCCGGTCTGACGAACAAAGAGTGCTTAGCCAACTCCCTCGGAACACCTAGCAGGTCCTGATTGGACCATGCAAAGATATCCCGGTTCTCACGGAGGAAGTGACTGAGCTCGCCTTCCTATTTCTCCGTTAACCCGGTACCAATGATGACGTTACGATCCGGGAACGCCGGGTCAACACTGATCTTCTTGGTCTCCTTTGGCACCTCGAAATTTGCATTCTGCTCCGGGTTACTCATACCCCGCATACCGAGTTGTGTAGACGGCGCCAGTGCCACCACTTCATGGATCTTTTTCTTCTCTGCAGTAATGATCAATGACTCGGCCAAGCACGATCCAGCCGAGGCACACTCCAGTGCACGCTTGTAATCACCCGAGATGGTGATGATGCCATTAGGACCTGGCATTTTCGTCTTGAGGTAACCCATATGGGTTGATATCATGAACTTGGACAGCGCAGGCCTGCCGAGTAAAGCATGGTATGGACTTTCGAGGTCCACTACCTCAAACTGGATGCTCTCATTTCGGCAGTTGTCTTTGGTGCCGAACAACACATCAACCCAGATCTTGCCCATAGGTGCACATGAGACACCCGGCACTATGCCATGGAAGGTTGTGCTACTCGGTTGCAGCATGTTCACCGAGATACCCATTTTCACAAGCTTCAAAAAAAAGATACCCATTTTCACCATGGTGTCTCGATACATGATATTGATAGCACTCCCATTGTCAACGAGAACCCGGGTGAACCGGACATTGAGGGTGGGCCCAAAGAATGTTGGATCCACCAACAGTGCATATCCTCCCGGAGTTGGCATAACTCGGGGATGATCCCTCCTGCTCCAATTGATTTCTTGCTCGGACCAGTGCATATACTTCGGCACTGCTGGCATAACTGCGTTCACCTCCAGTGCACGCCGATGCAGACTCCGCTTGTCTGTTGGCTCGGTCACAAAGACCACATAACTCTGATGAGCTTCTCTGTAATCTCCCTGAGGATACTCTCCTTGCCTACTGGGACCAGGATTGCCATTGTTGCCTCTGACACTCACTTGATTGATAGGTTTCGGAGTTGGAGGCCTCTGTGCCGGTGCATTCACTGGAATTGTGTTTGCTCCAGTGAGGGGTAATGCTTGCCTTGGTTGAGGATACGTCATTGGAGGCCTCTGAGGTGCTCCCATCTGATTTCCTCCGGAACCTCCACCTTCCTTCAAGGTGCGCTGATACCAGCTGCACTGCCGAGTTGAATGATTGGCCGGCCTTCGAGGATCATGCGTGTGATAGCTGCATGGCCCATCCAACATTGCCTCATAAGTTAACGGCTTCCTCGGGTCACTCCATGGTTTCTTCACATCCTGGTTCTGGCCCCAAGCAGGGCCACTGGTCCTCTGACGCTGGCTAGCGCCGGCATCTGGCTGGCTTTGCTCTACTGCTGCAACTTGATTTGAGCCATACCGGTAATCCGGCTCTCTCCTCTTGTTGCCAAAGTCCTGGCGATCGTTCTACCTGGCTGGCCCGGGTCTATTGTTCACCGGGTACCTTCTACTTGGTTCCACCGGTTCAGCAAGGGTTGCATCGGATCACCTAGTGCATAGCTATCCGCAATCCGGATTGTCTCGGCCAGGGTGGCCGGCATTTCCCTCTGCAACTTCTGCCAAAGCATGGTGTCGTGTCGGCATCCCTGGGCAAACCAGGATATAGCCTGCGCCTCCACAACTCCTTCACAGGAATTGCGAATTGTACTCCACCGGGTCAAGTAATCCCGGTCAGTTTCATCATTCCTCTATTTGCACATGGCAAGCTGCTGAGGACGATTCGGTCTCTTGTATGTGCTGGAGAAGTTGCTAACAAATGCTTCTTCAAAGTCCAGCCAGCAGTCAATACTGCCCTCTCGCAGGTTGTTCAGCCAGATCTGGGCTGGCCCTTCCAGCATCTGCGGGATGTATCTCACCGCCCATCGGCGGTTTCCTCCAGCAATGTGCACTGCCGACACATAATCTGTTAGCCAGTCCTCTGGCTTGGTGCTGCCGTCATATGTCTTCGCGCCTCGGTTCAACTGAAAGTGCCGCACTGGTGGCTCTCTCATTATCCGAGGTCCAAAGCAGGCAGGACCAGGTGGGCCTTGCTCTTCCAACATCTCGGACATGTAAATTCTGTCCAACTTGTAACATGCATCACTCGGAGACAGCTGGCGATGTCCCAACCGAGATCCCAGCGGACCCTCATACCTCGGATACCCGGCTTTCTCCATAGCCGAGTTACCATCATCATAACGATCAGCCACCAAGTCAACACCTCGTGGCTGCTGAACATGCTCCACATATTGCTGCTGCCTCGGATACCGAGGTGGATGACCTCGACCAACCGAGTTCACTATTCCGGCACTTGGATTGCCCGGACTGGGATTGCTCTTACCCCGGCCGGCACTGCCTGGCCCGACTAACTGTTTTCCGGCATATACCGGGTCATATGTCTGCATTTGCTTGTTTCTACCAGAGTTTACACTGCGGTCATGATCTCCACCGACATGCAGTGAGAAAGCTTGCCCCCTAGATTTCTCCCCTGCTGCTCTAGCTGAGTGAACAACCTGAGAACCTCCTACAGCTGTATTAGCCTTACGAAAGGCCTCATTCTGCCGGGTAGCCACAGCTACCAACTCGTTAACTCGGTCCTGCTGCCTACGGTGAGCTTCTCCGGATAAGCCAGACAACTCGGCTCTTGCTGCCTCGGCAGCTCTAAGAGTTTGAGCAGGGGAACTATACTTCGGCTTCTCAACTGATAAGTGACTAGGAGTCTTACTGAAACTAGATCTACCATCTCTAGCAATCTTAGCATTGAGGCCTTTGCCCCTTCAACGCACCTCTTCTACGCGGCTAGGGTGAGCAACTACCGGAGTTAAACCATGTGCCTGGTTGTACTCACGGAGGGTTATCCCGAATTCTCTCCGTATCTCGGCCACCGCGAGGGCCTCCTGAAGCAGATTCTGACGATGCAGCTCTAACTCGGCCTCTGTCAAGGCAACATCTGTACCGGTAGCTACCGGCACAGCAAGCTTCTCAATCACATCATCGAGAGGAGCAGTTCTAACCGGCACATTGGATGTTCCGGCCTGGTCGCGGAAGTTCTCCCTCCTCTCCAGCGGCACTTTCGCCGATGTGGTGGTCCTGGCGCCAGGATTGCCGGCATCTCCTTCGCCGGGTTCTCCTCTACCGGCATCACCCGCGATGCCGGTCATCATGACCTCTGCGCAGCTCTTGGGGCGAGTGATACGTCGGCCTCGAGCCGCATAGACAACCGGTGGGTCCTCAGCCACAAGCACCTGCTCGGGGTACTTGCAGACAAACTCGGTGGCGACGTAGACCTCGAACGTCCCGAAGAGGACGAGGCAGCCGTTCCTCGGCATTGGCCTGCCAACGAAGTAGCCCGCGTTGTCGTCGATAAAGTTCAGCGAGCCGAGTCTGTGGACAAGGCCACTGACCACGCGCTCGCCCGAGGCGATGATGGAACCCGTCCGGATGAACACACCAGCCAGCGCCACTGCCAGCCCCACGGTGGGCGCCAACTGTCGTGGTTGTAACACGGCAGATGCCATAGGATGGCTAAAGTGTGGGGCCGATGGACGCTGGTGGATCCGGGGGAGGGCTAGCGCGCTAAGAAGCACACACAAAGAACACACAAGCACCAGAACACACCACGACCTACCCAGGTTCGGGGCCCTCGTGAGGAGGTAAAACCCCTACTCCTGCCTGTCTCTCTCTGTATATCTCGGTACCAAATGTACAAGCTGCTCCTTGAGCTGTATATCTCAACAATGGGGAAGAACACAAGGTAGAAGATGGAGCTACGGGGGGAAATGTATCTCAGTGCCTTGTCTCTGGCTATCTCTCGTTGTCTTTTTCGCCGTCCCTCACGCAGGAGGGGGTGAGGCCATATATGTAGGCTAAACCGAGTTACCGAAGTGCCCCTCCTGGAACACTGTAGCCACGCCGAGGATATGTCATGATGTTACTCTTGTCAGAGACATGACGTGACAAGCCCATCTCCTGCAGCTCTACGGTGCAGCTAGAAGGTACCCTCTGGCAGAGACAAGACATGGCCTGCCCATGCCTCTGCCTCGCAGTCTGTTCCCCGATAACCCGGAGTCAGCGGCAGAATGATGGCCTGCATCTCGGTCTCCTGCACGCTCCCGTGTCAGGCGCTTCCGTGTCAGGCGCTCCTGTGCCAGACGGGATGTGACAGGAGCGCTGACCTCTGTCCGACATAAGGATAACCCGGCATGGATAAGCCGGATTCCCCTTCCTGAATGACCTTCCCTGCACATAAGAAAATACACAAGTTACCGACATACATATGTCGGTCAGCATAACTCGGTTTGTATATGTCGGTTAAGATGACTCAGCTAACATAACCCGGCCTACGCGACCCGGTTGCCATAAGCCGATTTGCAGTTACACCATGCCTCGATCCCTCCGGGACTTGGTTGACCCGTCCAGTCTTTAGAGCTCTTTATACCACAACCTTAGCCTACCCGGGCGTAGCCCCCCGACATCCATCCATGTTATCTCCGCATTGTCTTCACGCTTCCTCTCTTGCCACGCTGATGCCTGCAAATGAATATGGTTGTTGTAGTTGTTTTTGAAATAAGAGTATCGAACCACAAGGAGATGAGGAAATGATCTTTTGTCTCTCCTTTATTTGTCATCATGATGTAACTGCAAGTTATCTAATCCAAAGTAAGCAAGAGCGTGTTGAAAGTGTTCATGGGTGTTTGTGTTGAGAGTAAAACAGTATTAAATGAAAAGTTATTAGAAGATAACAAAGTATAAGAAAGTGCAATAGGGTTAATGGCGATCCACCACTAGCATATGATAGAATGGAGCGAGCATGTATTATGTATCATCTACGGCGGAGCCCCACATAAAACATACCCTGAAATTTCGGTCACACACCCCCGCACAACCAGTACTAGTACTCATGGTAGCCAAATCAGCCGGCCTATGAGCGGCATTGGTGTCAAAGACTTGGTATATTTTGTTCCCTGCTACATGATGTATGAGCATATCAGTATATATCCTCCTTTTTTAAATGTATCTCGTTAATTTCATCTATACGTACATGTATTTTAAGTTTTGGATACATTTAAGACCAAATACGAGAGGCAAACCATTTACCGTTAGAGGGAGGTCAAAGATCTGTACCAACTGCAAAACGACGGGAGAACGAGGACCAAACGAGGAAGAACAAACCTGCAATACCAAGCTCGACATTGACGAGTCCAACCAATACCCGATCAATCAACAGGCAAGAAAGCAGAGCTCGAGCAAAACCAAGTATAGCTAGCCATCCTACAATCAGCCATGAGGAACCCGATGCGATCCGTGCAGTTTTGCGTGCGAGAGCAGCCAAGAGATATGTTTCGCCAAACTAGACCATCGCAAAAGGCAGCGGAAAGCTTTCCAAAAGCAGCGCAGTTACTCCTTACTCAGGCGCGGTAACTCACTCGGCGTACCTACCCCCGTCCACGGTCGTACGATCTCGTCAGATCATCCCGGCCGTCCGGGCCTTTCGCCTCCAACGGCCCGCCGTGCAAACCGGCGCCCCGCCACCTGGGCCCCACGTCGAGGAAAATATTCGATCGTACATGCAAACCTCCCTACACTGTAGGAACAGGCTACACTTCTCACTGTCTGGGTGGCCCCACGGGAGGTGGGGTAGGTGGTTCAGTGAGTGGTGCAGCGAGCGGGTGGGGAAGGTGGTAGAAGTGTGTGGCGGAGAGGGGGAGGAGCATAAAACGGACGTGACCAGTGAGTCGCCTCTCTTTCTCTCTCCCACTCCTCCGTTGTTCAGTAGAGAGAGAGTTTATCGGCCGCTACCCTCTCCCCAAAGTAATCGTCCTCTGCTCTGCTCATGAGAGTTTTGTGCGGGGTTATGCTCCAGCCCCAGGGGATCAAAACCCTAGCCACGACGGCCGTCTGATGCCCGGCTGCTCGACTCCAACCCCGCCGCTCGCCGAGGTACGCGTGCCTGCTCTTGGACCCCGACGCCGTCAGTTGGTTGTGAGTTTTATTTGGGGGCGATCGGTCGACGGCGCGGCCGGGTGGAAATTTGTGCGGGCGGGGGAGGGGAATGTCTGCGTTTTTGCGGTGATTTCGGTGCGACTTTTTTTTGGGTTGAGATTTTGCGCATGCCTGCACCTATGTGTGCGCTTGCCTCCCTATTTTTGTTGCCTATAATAATGCCTAAACCACACGCGGTTTGCTTTCTGAGGTTCTAAGTTAACATGGTTTTCTTAGTTTCCCCCAATTTCTCATGTATTTGTGCTTCCAGTTTGGTGTACATTGCCCTAAGAAAAATGTTGGGTACATTGAGGATTTCCTGAGAATCAACCTAATGTTATACTGATTTGGTCGAAATTAGAAAACAGAGGCACGAATGGGGAATTAAGGAAACCAAAATGGGAACATTTTTGGGTGGCCAGGGGCAATCATTGGCATGAGTGACAGTACTTTGGGGTGTAGTGGGGGATGGGAGGGGCCAAATCCGAATGTCAAAGCAGACTTGAACACTGATTTACAAAAACAAAGCACTATACTGTACAATCAAACGATGCACAATTGCGTGGGCCAATCGGCTATTTACTTGAACAAAAAAGTGACATGTTTTTCTAGTTGACTGTTTACAACATTAATTTTTGCTACTTTGGTATTACTTCATCTCAGTATCAAGCAGCTTCGAGAAGATTTGAACACCATTTTACAAAACACTGTATTATACCATCCTATAACGCACAATTGCATGTGCCAATTGGCTATTTACTTCGGAAGGGGCGTTACAACCTTTTCTTGTTAACTCTTTATAACATTAAGTTTGGTACTTTGATTTTACTTCGGCTCAAACAATTTCTGTGAAACATGTACAGACTACAATGATGATAAACAAATATTTCTGTGGTGCTTAAACAGGTTTTATAAAGGTGTTCAAAGTGAAACAAGAACCTTCCAGTTGTTGATACCAGATATGGCCGAGACTGCTGATGAAGATAGTTCCACCAGCATTGATTTGATTTGTGCCTTATGTGATAATTGTGGTGAAATCGCGAGGTACACGTTCATTTGTTTTGTGTTTTATCTGCTTTGAACAAAGTGTAATAAAATAATCAATCTTAGTTCCTGTTTTAAGGAAGCTCCCATCATATAATATGGCTCTTAAGCATTACATTTAGCTCATTTTGCTTACAGAATTCTGAACTTTTAGTCTTAAGACTTTTGCATTTGAAACAACATATGTTCTTTGAAGGAAAGTAAAAAACCATTGTTAATCACTTAACATGCATTTGCTATGGGTAGAATGGGATTTACTAGAGAATATAGTTGCTCCAAGCTTCATAATTCTTCTCTTGCAATAATATTTTGATGCTGTTTAACAAGAATTAGATGCCTTGATCTACAAATTATTATAAATAGCCTGTTGTTTTGTGTGGAGCTTAAGGAATATGGTGGAGGTTTAGTCATGCCTGGTTATATGTGTACTGCAATTGTATGCTTTATTCCACTTTGTGCTCACTTGACGTAATTTGTTCTGGTTACCACCTTTTAGAAGCTTTGTTCTGCACTTTGTTTGCTAACCGCTTAAGCGCCGTTTTCTGCAAGCTTTCTGTTGAAATCTGTTCCTACCATTTGTTACTTAAAATATATGTATTGTGTGTATTTTGGTCCCATTAATAAATCTGTAAGTATCTTCATTTTTTAGAACACACATTTTGGTGCCATTTATGTGTTCTGTTGCTTCCATCATATCATAAAACATGTATTATCATTTTAGGTATCGTGTAGAATAATCTTCTCTCTATATCATTCCTTGGTTCCTCATTAGTGATGTGCGCTTCTGCTAAACTGTTTGCAGCTGTGAAGGCAAGTGCCTGAGGTCGTTTCATGCGACAAAAGATGCTGGTGAAGACTGCAAAACATTGGGCTATACAAGGACCCAGTTTGATGTATCTATTCGAATCTTCACACACTTGTGAATGAAAACCATTTTTTACTGTTCTTTACCTATTCCAGGCATATTTTGATAAGCTTATACATATCCACAGGCGATGAAAGTTTTTCTGTGCAAGAATTGTGAACATGAAAGATACCAGTGTTTTGCTTGTCACAGATTGGGTTCAGCTAAAACAGATCCTCCTGAGGTTAAATCCTTCTTACCTCAGTTTTCAGAAATTTCAAACAGACTAGTTGGCTGCATACTCAAATTCTTATTTCTTGTAGGTATTTCCTTGTGCTTCAGCAAATTGTGGTCACTTTTATCATGCTAAATGTGTTGCACAGTTACTCTTCCATGAAAATGAAGAAAAAGCAACCGAGTATACGACAAAGATTATCCATGGGGCGAAATTTGCATGTCCAGTTCATAGATGTGATATTTGCAAATATGGTGAAAACAAGGAGGTTACAGAGCTACAGTTTGCTGTTTGCCGGCGGTGCCCAAAGTCATATCATAGAAGATGTTTGCCAAGGCAATAAAAACTTGTTCCCATATCAGTGCCTTCGCAGTTTGCTTTCCTCATTTGCTATCTACTGTACATTGTTTTGTATCAAACTAATACGTAGATACCTGTCCATAGGGAAATTGCCTTTGGTGACGTAATTGAGAATGGTGCTTGCCTTCTCCAAAGGGCATGGGATGGTCTTCTGCCCAACAATCGCATCTTAATTTATTGCCTGTAAGATTTGTTTCCTGTAGATAATTAGTTTTGATCATTAATCATGTACATCTTTCTGACTGGATCTTTTCCTTTGGCCAGAAAGCACGATATTGACCCAAAACTTCGAACTGCTCGAACAGATCATATTAAGTTTTCAGATGATCCTGTTATTACTAGAAAATCCTCCAATGTGAATGGAATGAAAAGGGTCAAGATACGACGCCTCGAGGACTGCCTCCCTGTCCCATCGTCCAGTAGCAAAAGGCCATTTGGTACAAATACTAGTTCCTCCTCCATCAATTCGTTAGCTAAAAGGAAGAAGGTTCCTGTGTCTGGAGGTACAAAACTTTGTTCCGGTAGGCCTTTGTTTGGAGAGAAAGCAGTTACGCCGGTTATTCCCATTAGCTCGTTCCCTGAGGTTGACATAAACACCGCGAGGAGGTAAATATATCACTCTTCCCTTCTGTGTTTTTTATTCAGTTGTTTCTGTTTTTTGTTTACTGGTTGAATAGTTAGATATTTATAAAAGCATATATACTTGCCATGCAAAATCTAGTTTACTTTTTTTTCTACAAAGCAATTTGTTTTAGTGAAAAATGTGCTAAAACAATGTAATCAAAATTTAATATTGGAGTGTCAGAGGGTTCTATTTGGGAATGGAGTGGGTGCTAAAATTGTAGTACTTTTAAGATTTAAGATGATTTGGGATGCTTGGGTTTGGTTGTAAAGTGTGTGGATGACAATAAAAAAAGCTAAGGTTCACTCTATGCCACCCTGTGAATTTACATAAGCAGTTGCAAAACAATTATATATCTGGCGAGATTATGATCTGATGTGAATTAGTGAAATGGTGTTCTTGAAACTCTTGGAATCTTGCAGAATGCTATTGTAAGAAACTGAAAAGTATGTGTGTGTATCCTCCTGCGTGTTCGATGGTGATCAGCCATCCATTGCCCTGCTCTCAGCAAGAATTAAGAGAGGAAGCGACCCTTTGGGTCAGGGCTAGGGCTGGTGCCACTGGCCTAGGACCTGGGACGTCCGCAAGTCTGTATTTTTTTTTGTTCCTGTAACCCTCCTGCTCGGAGGCTTGTAATTCTAAACCCCCTCTCTGTTCAATGAAAAGAAACACAAAGTCTTTGTGTTTTCTCGAAAAAAAAGTTTGTTAGCACCACTGTTGTTGACTTCGATCCACAAGGGGATAACTACCGTGCAGAAGATAGACAGACGGCATGGCTGCGAGGGATTGGGTAGACATAGGTTAAAAAGAGAGAATTACGAGGGAGAGATTAGATTGATTGTTCTTGCTTGTCCCAAACGTGGATACATGTCATCCTTATATAATGGATGGTCAGGTCTCCTACCTCTCCTAATACGACTGGAACTACTAGATCTTTCCTAATACAATTGGACTCTTTCCTAATAATATACTTTCCTAAAGGACTCCCCTCTTTTAATTGGTGCTGCAAGTATTAGTTGAACACGTGACCATCTCCTAATCCAATACGACCATCCTGGTCTCCTTGCTGTCCGGCCGGCCGGCCGGCCGCATCCATTTTACTAGCGTCCACAACACTACACCCCTCCCGGACAAGCAGCTTGTCCTCAAGCTGCAGGGTGGTGGCCAGGGTTGAAGTCCTCGATATCCCCACATTGATGTGATATTGTGATTCCAACTCCCAGTTTTGCTAGTGCTCTTTTCCAATTCTCTCATGCAGCACTTGTCTATCTCTGGGTCTTCCTGATCTGCTAGGTGCTTGAACATAACAGATGCTCTATTATCTCCAAAAGTATCTTCTGGAATCATGGGCAAATTGTTCTCCCTGCTGGCCTTGATTTGCAAACAAAATACACCAACCATGCCTAGACGCTTGATATTCCTGCAAACTCGTTCATCTGGCATCAACGTCGCTACAGCTGAAGATTCTGCCGCCGTTTTTACATCAGCATTTAGCTGCTCTATTCTGGCTTGGGACTCCGGTGTTTTTATTCCTGGCTGAGCCACAACCTCCGCTAGCAGCTCTGCCGTGCCTGGTTGCCCGGCCGTTGTTCCTCTTATTGCGCTTGCTGCCGCTGTACTCGCACGTGTCTGCGCTGCCTCTGATTCCTGCTGCATCTTTGCTTCTGTCTCTTGCTGTGGTGCCTCTACAATTGATGTAGTCTGTTGTGTCGTCAACGTTAACTTGGTCGCATCTGATCCAGGCGTTACAGGGAGCAACTCGATACCAAGCTGACAACATCCATCGTATATGTTGCGACCTTGTAAACTCCTGAAAACTCGTGGTGCATCATGGTCTGAACCATATTTGATGAAGACCACAATCCTTGATTTTGCTGGAAAAATTTCAATCGTCTCTACGTCTCCATAAGGAGTGAAGATCTGATGAAGCACACTCTCAGTGATAGGGTAGAGAACATGCTGAATCGTGACGCGGAGTATCCGTCGCGACATCTTCTCGGCAGCAAAAGACATGGTGGTCGGCTCTGATACCAAATGTTGTGGACTTCGATTCACAATGGGATAACTACCGTGCAGAAGATAGCCAGATGGCATGGCTGCGAGGGATTGGGTAGACATAGGTTAAGAAGAGAGAATTACGAGGGAGAGATTAGATTGATTGTTCTTGCTTGTCCCAAACGTGGATACATGTCATCCTTATATAATGGATGGTCAGGTCTCCTACCTCTCTTAATACGACTGGAACTACTAGATCTTTCCTAATACAATTGGACTCTTTCCTAATAATATACTTTCCTAAAGGACTCCCCTCTTTTACTTGGTGCTGCAAGTATTTGTTGAACACGGGACCATCTCCTAATCCAATACGACCATCCTTGTCTCCTTGCTGTCCGGCCGGCCGGCCGCCGCATCCATGTTACTAGCGTCCACAACACCACCGTGTTTACTTTGTTCCTAATTGTTCATGGGCCACTATCATCTCAAATATTCTGACGACCGCTGGCACTGTTACCTTTGCATTATGTAGTGTACTAGTGTTCAAGTATTTATTCAAGTTGTGCGTCTCATTACTGTTGTATTTCTTACATTGCTATAAGCTGCAACGCAACCAAGACTAACCTTGTGGTCGTCTTTCAGGATTTACGAGTTTGCACAGAAAGCATCATCAGATTTAACTATTGAGGATGTACAGAAAAAGCTCGTGGTTTCATCTACGTACACAACATTTACGAAGAATACTGATAAAGTTACATTGGGAAAGGTGGAAAGATCTGTTGAGGTACTCTGCTGCATTTTCTTAAAAGCAGTTGCATGAATTTGGTTGATTCTGACGTGTATTCTTGGCAGGCTGTTAAAACCGCTGTTTACATGTTAGAAAATGGTGCTGAATTAGAAGAAGCCAAAGCTTTCTGTGCGCCATATGATCTTTTCCAGCTTTCAAAGTGGAAGGTACATGAAAAGGATGAACTAACTCACTGTCTGTTTGAAATAGCCATGATTTGAATATATCAGAAATGAAAATTAGATAGTAGGCATGCACATGTAAATTTATTCATTTGGTTGATCCTCACATTTTTAGGATTGTAAAATTATTCTGTTTGCAATAACTACCGAGGCCTGTGCCAATGCATCATCTCTTAGCACGATATCATAGGAGCAATAAATATTTAAGATACAACTAGTCCAATGCATTGTTTTCTATGTGTTGTATATACATTTAATGATTTGTGGCTCATGTATACATATGATTGGGTTAGAACCATTTTTCCCTATGGCCACGTGCAAAGGTTGTATGTTAGCTAAGCTACAACATCACCCTCTCTCTTCATTAACTAGTATGCCACATAAGCAAAATGCCTATAAAACCGTGCTAAGAAACTTGCATTGGCATAGGCCTAAGCCATTGAGATAATCCGACTGCAATGTTTTAACTAGAAAATATCCTATGACTGTGTATTGATAAATGAAATACATGCATGTCATTTGTTCTCTGATATAGCAAGCCCACAATCACAATATGATTGATATTGTGAACTATTATCTGCAGAACAAACTGAGTGTATATATTTCCCCATATTTTCATGGCATGCGCTATAAATCTTATGGGCGTCATTTCGCAAAACTGGACAAGCTTGATGAACTAACTCACTGTATGTTTGAAACAGCCATGATTTGAATATATCAGAAATGAAAACTAGATAGTTGGCATGCACATGCAAATTTATTCATTTGGTTCACCCTCACATTTTTAGGATTGTAAAATTATACTGTTGGCAATAACTACTGCTCCCTCCGTATCAAAATATAAGACTCTCTACCTAGCTTGTACACACATGTATCTAGACATGTTTTATTGCAAGATTCATGTGAACCTTGCACTAAAACATGTCGACATACATGTGTGTACAAGCTAGCTAGAGAGTCTTATATTTTGATACGGAGGGAGTAAAACATTGAGATAATCCGACTGTAACGCTTGAACTAGAATATCCTATGACTGTGTGTTTATAAATGAGATACATGCATGTAATTTGTTCTCTGATATAGCAAGCCCACAATCACAATATGCTTGATATGGTCAACTATTACCTGCAGAAAAAACTGAGTGTATCTTTCGGGATGAAATTGTATGGGTGTAGTAGATTCAACATGACACATGTCCGTGATTTTTTCGAAATTTTTTGAAACTCGGAAGTGGGGTATCCGGCAACTAGTTGCACCCGCAACTAGTTGCGGATAATTCCTTCTCCATTTCTTCATGGCATGCGCTATAAATCTTATGGCCATCATTTCACAAAATTGGACAAGCTTGATGAACTAACTCACTGTCTGTTTGAAACAGCCATGATTTGAATATATCAGAAATGAGAACTAGATAGTTGACTTGCACATGCAAATTTATTCATTTGGTTCATCCTCACATTTTTAGGATTGTAAATTTTTCTGTTTGCAATAACTACTAAGACATTGAGATAATCCGACTGCAACGTTTGAACTAGAATATCCTATGACTGTGTATTGATAAATGAGATACATGCATGTAATTTGTTCTCTGATATAGCAAGCCCACAATCACAATATTCTTGATATGGTGAACTATTACCTGCAGAACAAACTGAGTGTATATCTTGCCCCATTTCTTTATGGCATGCGCTATACATCTTATGGGCGTCATTTCACAAAACTGAACAAGCTTGAGAAGGTAGGCCTACACATTATTTAAAATATGTCTTGATTATTCCTGTTATACGGAGTTATCATCTGTTCATTTTGCTAGCAACTTGTCATGTTGGCACTTCTAAATAGTGTTCATCCATGCACCTTCTCCGTTTGTCATGTTGCAATTTATGCACAACTGGATGTGCAAATCGGTCATAGTATATCTTGTCTTCGTATGTTCTGATCACAAGTTGGCTTCCATGTACATGTTTGGTTAGTGCTCAATTTACCCAAAGGAGAAATGGTTTTTAGAATTGTGGTTGGGAATCCAGTTTCGCGCAAATTTGACACGGTTTTCTTCTCAGTAAAATTTACTACCTATCCCGAAGTTCAAAGAACTTCCACGTTTTAATCTACAGACGGCAAGTACAATGAAGTTGACATGATTTGGTAAAATTAAATCATTTTTTTGACTGCCAGTTACTCCTTCTGTTCCAAATTACTTGACTTGGGTTTGTCCAAATACGGATGTATCTAGACACTAAACAAGTATAGATACATCTATTTTTGTACAAACACAAGTCAAGTAATCACTACACCACGGTAGACACTTGCCGACAGATCCATCTGTCGGCAAAGGCCCCCTACGCCGACACATAATCAGTTGGGAAGAGATACGCCAACAGAAGATAAAGAGTCGGGGCAAAAGCAGTCGGTGAAAGTTTCGCCGACACATAATTAACATGCCGACAGACCTTATGTCGCCGTTTGTCACACCTACGCCGACAGATAGCATGTCGGTGACCAGCACACCTATGCCGACACTTGCGCTGTTGGTGTGCACTACCTATGCCGACACTTAATCTGTCCAGAGACACCATAGCAACGCCGACACCAATGATGTAGGTATACTTTTTGCCAACCCTAATTCTGTTGCTACACCTGCATACAACCAAACACACATTGTGTATATATATTGCTCCAATATCACATCGATATCAAAATCCATATATCATGAACAGTTTACAAAAAGTAGAGCAACAAACATCGCACAAGTACATATATCCACAAATATCATCAATATATTGATCACACGTACACAAACATCCACTTCTTGACATAGCTACTGTTTTGGCCTACTTATTATATAAATAGCTAAAGATTATGGCCTATAGATTAGAAAAATACAACAAAGATTTCTGCTTGTCACTTCCATGAGCACAAGGTTGCTGGTCAATGACACTTCAGACACACATTGGTCCAAACCATTTCAAAGTCATGACATCCATGTGAGGCAAAGTACCTGCAAATTGATCACACAAAATTGTCATACTCTAGTGCTTTCAAATATTGCTAAATGACCAAAAACTATAGCAGACACGGCATCAGATGGACTTATAACTAAATAGCATATCAAATGTTCAAACAAATTGTCACAGGCAAACAAATCGTAGGTACGAGGTAAGCTGCCAATCAGGCCATGTGATGGGATGAAAAAAAGGGACAGAAGTTCTTGAGAAACCAGTGCAGCTAAATTGCCATTACCACTACACAACTTCTTTTTTATCGATGAAAGTGTATCTACTTGTTACTGTCAGCATTGAGGCAAGCAGAATGTATACATTCTTCTTTACGAGCAAAATTTAGCACAAATACGCTTATAAGTGAGGTTTCAGTTGCTTGTCCAACAATAGCAAAATCTAACTACAAGTGTACAAGAAGCTAGTCTTTGATTCAATATATTAAAAAAATGAAATATCCTATAGGCATCTCTTTACAAAGCGAAATTCAGCACATATATGGTAAAACAAGTGAGGTTTAGTTGCTTGTCCAACAATAGCGAAATCTCGCTACAAGTGCACAGTAAGCAAGGCTGTGATTCAATATATATAAACAAAATGAAATATC
The DNA here is from genome assembly GCA_947311845.1 of Poa pratensis. NCBI lineage: Eukaryota > Viridiplantae > Streptophyta > Magnoliopsida > Poales > Poaceae > Poa > Poa pratensis. The sequence goes on from CAMZMU010000041.1 coordinate 58,890,016, forward strand.
GATCCTATGGCATCTACTGTCAACTAGGTCAATTGATTCAATATATGAACATCCAAAAGGAAAATGCATGCACTACTTGAGAAAATCTAGCTACCTGCCCATTGAAAAAAAGGATAAAAACAACCAATGAATCATAAGTGTGTGACCCTTGTAACTAGCGGGAAGTAGTATACAAATAAAGCATGCATTGCTGAAAAGAATCATGCTGAAAATAGAACAAGTTAAATCATCAATTCGATTATATTATGCTGTATAACATGGTTGCCTTTTGTACATACCCTACAAAGTCACGAAGTAAAATGGAAAGGTTCAAGGACATGTTAAAAGATGCAGTGGTTTTTTGTGGTTTATCTTGTTCATCAAGATGAGATTCAATGGACCGATATTGCTATTAAATACGACGAATGTCTTATTTAAGCATCTTAGCCACGTTGAGATAGTCAAAAGGAAGTATAAGACTGCACAATTGCATTAAAACAAGCACCCAGCCAAGCAGAACACAACCGAAATTAGTAAGTCTACCGTGTAGATACTATCCAAGAGAGATAGCCCATGGAACAATTATATAGGTACAATAAGAGAGATGGACTAAATACCTGGACAGAGGTCAATATTGCTCCAACATCATATATAGGCTCTACTGGTTCAGTAAGACATCCAAGGAGATGCTTCCGTCTCCATAAACTGAATAGATAACAGAAACATTAAACCAATATATGTCAGACCTTGAAGGCTTCAAACTCTGAGAATGGTTTAGAATTTCAGTTACTGAAAAAAAAAAAATTAACTATTCGGGTGAAAAGCTCCTTCAGACAAACCGAACAATTTGTGGCTTGTTGGGATAATCGTCTGTGAATTGCAGGGTCAGCTTGGACGTACCTATAAAGTATAACAAAATTTATTTTAGCAAATATGTTTACTGCAAACCAATATTCGAGTCTAAGAAAATCTTGTATATTGTAGAACTATGCACATCTCTTGTACTTAAACGTAAGCAAACATTATACTCTATAAATAATTTCAGTTGGTGATTAGAACATCAAAATAAATCTGCAACTATGCAAATAAAAAACTCAAGACATATTTAGCCGAACCTTTCTTGAGCAGCATGAAGTCACAAACAACTTATCATTCACGAGTAGACTTTTACTGATAAACTGATGATCAAAACACCAGGATCTGTAACACACCTTCAACAATAGCAACATATATTATCAATACAAAAATCGAATCTCAATCATCACAGCTTTCATGATACTAAAGGGAAACATATAAACATTACAATACTCTATTGACTAGCCAGTTTTACCTAACCACGAGATCGATAAAAATCCTCTACTGACTAGCTCGAACTACTGTTCTCCCAAACAATTTGTACCAAGAGCAACACATGACGCCGGGAGAGGTATGGGGGCAGGGGCAGGCGGAGAGATGACTCACAGTTTGCGTGCTTCATGTCAGACCTAACACTTGTATGCATATATAGTGCCTAGATCAACAGAAACTAGAAATAAATGGTTGTAGTCGTACTGAGTCAGCTGAAGCAATCAACAATCGCTGTAGTAGCACCACCGTGCCATCGGCAAACGTACAGATGAGAAGCTGAGCAAATCAGATCGGCCTGCTAGTTGTCGCTGTAGTCAATGATGCTCTCGACCTGAAGAACTAAAAACAAGATGAACAAGAGAAACACGCCAGATCCAAAATACTCTCCATAAGACAAATCGTAAGAGATAGACTACCTGGAACCTACACGGCACAACAGCGCAGAGAAGGTGACGCCGTGATTGCTATGGGCAAACAACGCTGGGGGATGGGGGTGGTTGCTGGATTTGGAAGAAAAGGGGATCGGGTAAAGAGAGGGAGCGGTGCGGCGAAGTCATTACTCGAACCACCATGTTCTGGAGGCGTCCCGTACCACATGGTCAACGCGGTGGATGCGATGGAGTTGGTTCCTGCGGTGGCCGGCCGAAGATGTGGTGGCGGCATCCGGATCAGGGGCGGAGGAGGAGGCGCGGCGGTTGTGCTAGGGGGCAGAGAGGTGAACTGGGATGGGGAAGAGCGGGTGCAGCCAAAGGTGGGAGATGGGCAAGGGCGCGATGCAGCCGCCGGAGATTGCATGGCGTCGGCCGCGCCAAGCGGTGGTGTGAGGCGGCGGCAGCATGGAGAAGGGAGCTTCGCATCGATGTGGGTGATTTGGGGGCCGGGGGCATTGACTGGTTCGACCAAGTGCCCCGCGCTTTGGACCCGAAAATTTTTCAGTAAAACTTCCAAGTGCCCCGCGCTTTCGACCCAAAACTTTTCAGTCGCGCGCCCAAGTCTCGTGGTGTGCTCACTGTCTGCCGCGTGTCAACCTACGCCGACACTTCTTCTGTCTGCGGGAACATCTGCCGACAGAGAAGCCGTTGAGTATACATACGGCGACAGTTTATTTGTAGCAAAACTTATCCCGACGGACTGTTTGTTTCTGTAGCCTCGTCTATAACAACTACCCATGTGTCGGCATAGCTTTAAAGATACGCCGACATGAGATCAGTTGGCATTGCCATACCTTTCCCTACAGAAGCCCGTTGGTAAGTTTCTACCGTGGTGTAGTGAATTTGGAACGGAGGGAGTACATTATAAGAAAATTAAGGAAGATACAAGTGCATTGAAATTCATATACTACCTCTGATCCAAAAAGAATGTCGCCACTTATACTACGAAGCTGTACTATCGTAGCTCTTTCCTGGCGACAGATAAATCGGACCGGAGGGAGTGTGTGAATTTGCACTTGATAGCAGCATTTTTCAGGACTTTGATAAGATTAGGCTGCTTATGAGCTGGTTATCTTTCGTTTGTACTCCCTCCGATTAGAAATGATTGACATAGATTTGTCTAAATATGGATGTATCTAGACGTATTTTAGTGTGTAGATACATCCGTATTTAGAGAAATATGTGTCAACCATTTCCGATGGGAGTAGTCTTTATCTCTTGAATGGAGAAGTTAGAAGCCTCCCGCTGATTAAAAAGGGGTTTTTGTTTAGGATTAAACAAGAATGAACCAAGTCTTCCCCCCCCCCCCCCCCCCCCCCCCCCCCACATTGAATCTTCTCCTCTCCCCTTGAATCATCTATCCATATCTTGTTCTGCCAAGAATCTAGACAAAACAGCACATACTTCATCGTTGTCTTTAAATATTAAGCCTTGCATTATGGACAAAGGAAAAAATGCTACTTGGGTAGTATAATTTCTCATTAAGATTTCTTATTCAACAATTTAGTGTAGTGGTAAAAATTCATCTAGATCATTTTTGTTTGTTTCTGTTGGTTGTAAACAGAATGCTAGGTACAAGCAAGATATATTTATTTTGTGGTAAATTACAATCTGCACCTCCTAATTTGACAACTGTTGCACAAAACTCCAAGGTTACTACATGGGTAACATATTTCTTATTCAATAAATTGTGTAACTAATATTTATGTAAAATTTATCTAGATAATTTTTGTTTCTGTTATAAACAAAATTCTAGGTCAAACCAAGAATTTTTTTAGGTAAATTTGCAATTTACACCTCCTATTTTGATAACTGTTGCAGAAAGCAGCAATATTATTATTTCCTTGCACTTTTAAGAACAGTCAGCATGTATTTCGATCATGCATTGGAGTTGTACTCCTTACCTGTTTCTGAGACATGCTCTTTAGAACTGATAAGTGGTGCAACACAGGATCTGAATGCCTGATGTTTGTGCACAACTAGTGCCAAACTAGGTCGTGCAAAACTACAGTTTACTCTTTAGGGCATGTTTATAAAAAGAGTGTAAACTTCTGGTATATTGTTGAAATTTGGCTTTTATACCAAACCTTTACCAATAAATACAGTTTTCCAAACAGCCTCTTATATTCGTTTTGTACAGTTGTCACTCTTCAGTCTCTGATTTTTTTTTTGTTCTCTTTCTTTGGTTGAGAACTGTGCTACTTATCTTGCTCAGAAGGTTATAGTTAGGTAAAAAAAATTATCGGTTGCTTCCTGTTCCTAAGTGCATTCTAAGTCTGTCTTACTGAAGTAACTTTGGTGAATTTGTGCAGATTGTAGATAAACTACAATGGTATATTCAAAGTGGTGATATGGTAAATGTCTTCTTTTGTCCTCTCACTTAATTCTTGCATTTGTGAACATGCATAAGTGATGCACCCTATTATAAGTTTATAACCCTCTTCCAACTCACGTCAGATATGCATGAAGTCTGTTATTTTGGTTATTCAATCACACGAAAAAATATTGGATACTACAGTGTTATCGTACATATATGCTCTGTCCATAACAGGCTTAAACAGCTATAAGTTACATGGTGGTAATGCCTCTGAAAAAAATTAGCTTCAGTAATTGTATTACGTTCAGGTGGAGTTACACAACTTCCCATCTATGGTCAGCACTAACTGAGCTGAGACTAACATCCTATTTCAGAGTTCAGAAAATTAAAACCAGACTTTCGTATCATGTATTGTGAGGTACTGGTATGCAAGAAAAAAGAAATAGTGCCAACAATCTTGTCACATTGTCTTTTCAATGATTACGCACAAGTAGATATCATCATTGTCTGCAAAAATGATTTCATTAAAACTCCTTGCTTGCATACTACCTTTTTGTAATATATGCAATATCATGACCTTCTCGACTATTTTGATTCTTGTATTAATTAAAATCAGCTTGGACTATTTTCCGTTCTTGCATGAACTAGAATTTCCTTGGACTACCTGTTCGATTTCTAGGCTCTCTTCATTTTTCTATCTGAACTCTGAAAATTGACTGTACCACTTAGTTTATGGACCCAGATTCAAAACTGACCGCATTCATCTATCAATGGACTGTTGCTCTAAAAAAAACTGACCGCAATGGTCAACAGAGCTGTTAATCATAATCTGTGAACCTTATGCATTATTCTTATCTTTTAGGTCGTTGACTTCTGCTGTGGTTCAAATGATTTTAGCACATTATTGAAGGAGAAACTTGAAGCTTCTGAAAAGAATTGCTTCTATAAAAATTATGATCTCATTCAGCCAAAGGTAGTGCTTGGATGTCTCCTATTGTTTTACATAGTCCATTTTTATCTTTTACTTTAGTTAATATTACATGTATGAAATAGTTAATTGCAGATATGTGGGCCTGACCAGGCACCTAATCTCTTTTGCTACTACTCCCTTATCAAATTTTTATCCGTTGAAAGTGTTATAGCACATCTGATTGATACAACAATTTTTCTCCAGAATGATTTCAATTTTGAGAGACGAGACTGGATGACTGTTCAACCAGATGAATTGCCTGCAGGATCACGATTGGTATAGTTATTTTTCTCATATCCATTCTGTAAACTTCCAGATTTCGTATATTCAGTATTTGCTATTATCCACAGATCATGGGGCTGAATCCTCCTTTTGGATTTAAAGCTTCTCTTGCAAACCAATTCATCAACAAAGCCCTAAGTTTCAAGCCAAAGCTGATAATTCTTATTGTTCCCAAGGAAACTGAAAGGTACCGCATCTCTCCCTGTAAATCTATATATCCTCATATAGCTTTTTGGTTGTCGCTGACCTCCAACACTATTTCACACTTTGTAGATTGGACAAGAAATACCCACCTTATGAGCTAATATGGGAAGATTGTAATGAGCTCGCAGGAAAGGTTCGTCTGGACAGTATTCTATATGATATCTCACATAGTTCAGACTGATGATAGAATATTACTCCTGACGGTTTCTTTTGGAAAATTATGTAGTCATTCTATTTGCCTGGATCGTTTGATGCTGATAACAAGCAGATGGACCAATGGAATCTATCACCCCCTCCTCTTTCTCTCTGGAGCCGTAGTGATTATGCGCAGAAACATCACGAGATTGCTAAATCAAAGGGCCACCTTTGCAGCAGAAAACCGTGCTATAATGATTCACAAAGGGGCATAGCAGGCATTGCATCAGTGAGCACCACTGGCGATGTAGAAATGGGTAATGAGGGGGAGGCATACATCCATGACGAAGAAATGCAAGGAGAGGGACTGGCAAAAGCCTCTGTTATAGACCAGTTGTTGGCCGATACGTACCATGATACCACTAGTTCTCCAGGTGACTTCTGGACAGATACCAACGGCCGATCAGGGCAACCTTGCAACTATGATGCCCCAGGAAGAAATGTCCCTCCAACCCATGATTATTCTACAGAAAAAGGTTCTGAATCTGACATGAGCATTTCGTCGTCAGATGAAAGTGATTCTGGAAGACAAAACCAAACTGTGTCAACCACTGATCATGGGCCTATGGAGCCACGAGCCTGCGATCATGTTGGAAGTATATCTGCTGAGCAACCAAATGATCCTGCCGATAGTGATGAGGTAACATCAGAGCATCATGGGCTGGGAGACTCACCGTCTGCACCCGAACATGCAGCTGGAGTTCAATATCAAGTCCTGGAAGACTCACCACCTGAGGAGGGAGAGCTGAAGGATTCGCTGTCACCAGATAGACTCGCAGCTGGCGTGCAGCATCAGATGCTGGAAGAGCCACCACTTGAAGCTGATGTTCCTCATGACGATCCAATGGCTGATCTGCCACTAATGAACACCTTCGCTGGACTGCAGTTTGCGCACGCTCCCCCATGGTCTGGATGCTACGCCGCCCGTGAAGTTCTATCGCGAGGCATGGGCTACCCGACCTTGCACCAGGGCCCCTCCTTCGGTCAGGTTGAGAAGTAACATTAACCAAGCAAAGTTGATGCCATCTTTTTGCTAGCAATTACTGATACTAGGAAGCTTAGCTGCCGACTGTTGCGCGGTAACCTTGGCAGGGTCTCGAGAAAGAAAGAAGAATTAACTTATTTTGTCATGTGCTAAACTGGTAGAAGACGCTAACCAGCTGTTTATGTGCCTCGGCTTATCTTACAGTGAGAGCTTGCAATGTTGTACGGCCAGCTTTGAATTATGCTGAGGTTGCGTGGATACTAATACTGAACTGAAGTTGAATGGCCTTGTCGTTGCCATGATGGGGATTGTTGACTTCGTGCCTGTGATTGTGGCTGCCTTTTCCCCCAAGCCCCAATTTTGCCAAGACCATCCTTTCTTTTAGTCGAGTTGTAGTTCCCACGGGCGAGTTGCCTTGGTGCTTTTAACCGTTGCCACTTCTCAAGTCTGAATTTTCTAAGGCCATCGTTTTCTTGTCTCGTGGCTCGATCGTGTTGATATAATACAATCAATATCCTGGATTCATTTTGCAGGGTATCATTCTGAATGTGTTTCCCCATTGCAAGAGTGCACAATGTTGCATACGTTTCAAACGAGGTGGCCTCTGCCTCTATATTTTCTCGTCCTGTCTCCACAGTATATATATGATGGAACGGCGAGTAGGCGGCGACAACGTTGTGTTTGATGGTACCATAGGTGTAGATCAGTAGATGGACGAGAGCGTTGGAAGGTGGAAGAGAAGCTGTCCATGGATGGATGCGCAATGGCACAAGTGGCCACAGCCATGGGTGGAAGAGCCGGGCCGTTGTCGCGGATTTGTTCGGCCGTGGAGACCCGCACGTGCAAGCCCCGAAAATGGCATTTTGTTTGGCGGGTCCGTGCTGCACGTGAGGTGGCTGGCGTGAAGTGGTGTGGACTGGTCTGGTCTCTGGTGCTGGAGGTCAAAGTACCCGTCGGCATGTGCTGTGCAGATCGTGGTGTGCGGTGCAACCCGATGCTGTACCAGATTCCGTCTTTGCCACTTTTCTGTTGATAGTTTGTTATGATGACTCCAACGGCCGACGTAAACGGACGTGTGTTTGATCCGTGTTTTATCCGTTTGCGTCGGCAAATGGACAGGTCCAGCCCGCCCCTGTCCGTCGTTGGTGGCAGTGCGCCCAACAGTCCGACGCATCGCAAACGAACACATGATTTTTTTTAGTTAACATGCCATATATGAGCATTTTTCTCTCATATTCAGGGGGTGGGGCACAAACGGCCATTTTACATATCTATTATATTATTAAAACAACAAACAATCGACGGCTCAGATCAACCAATTTTCTAGCAACAGAAAATAACGGCCCAGATTTAGGCAAAACGCTTCGGGAACCAACAGAGACCACGTGCGCATAATACCATGACCAAGCGCTATAACGAAAAGTCAATGAGTAGCAGCCATAGTCGATCACGGCTCCTAGACGGGAGTATGCAATGCCAATTCCCAGCCTCTTTCTAGCACACGTAACACATAGGAATCTCCTTGGTGATGATTAGAATACCACGGTGGACACAATACCTAAATCTGCTATTTATTCTTTGGAGATTGATATATATATTGCTGTTGCTTCGTAGGAGGAACTCTTGGTGGAGATTTCAGCATGCAGGTTGTGCGCGATGGAATTCTCCGGCGAATCATGAGCACAACACCACACGCAGCGACGCGACAACACAATCGGCAGATCGTAGTCATCAACTCATTCATAAATCGTCTACAACGCCCGTCGGCCGGTGAATCGGAGGCACGGCACATCAGTGAATCGAAGACAAGCTCGAGACGCCAGCACGCAATATAGATCAAAAGTATGTAGACGTCGTCTTTTGACTGTTCTGACTTCACAACAGCCCCCCGGTGGCTCTCTAGATGGCAGCGTCCTTAGAACCAGCAAAGCCTTGCGTGAGCTCCAGGCAACAATGGTGATATCATGCCGACAAAGCTAGCTCGACGTGACCGACTGCGAACTCGCTCCGACGTAGCTGAGAAACTCTGAAGATGCCCTAATTACACCTCAATGTCTTCGAGGAGTCTGATGGCCATATCGATCTAGATGGAATCCACGGTGTTAAAGTCCACGCAGCGGTTTGAATCGATGGAGACCTGCCGATCCCAACGACAAGACCCTGGTGCGGCGCTTGATGACAGTAGAGGAATTGGTAAACCGGGAAGCAGTTTGTATCAGCTGGGATTGATTATATTCTGATGATTCTAGCATGCTATATATATCATCTCTTCATGCACCCCCACACACTAGACAATTCGCTCTTTTCTGGCGGCCGACGAACAGGACGGCATGAGAATACACGCCGACACCCCACATCCTTATGCAGATTGGTAATCATTCATCTAGCCAAATTTTTTTTAAGTTTTGAATTTAGTATATTATGATACACTATTAAACAAATATAAGATAAATCTATCTCAAATCCTTGATACAACATTGGATTAAATATGTCTATACAAAGCTAAATCACATGTGTGTTCTGTTACACGGTAAAAACATTAGTGTGGCATACCCATTATGGAAATTTTGGATTCGCCAGTTTTGCATGTCTTGGTTTGAAGCTCAGTTATCTAGGAATTAATACAATATTTTGCAGGCTTTGCACGACCAAGGAGTTTTCTCCATCTCGGGTCTCAGCTGGTGAGATGATGAATATGCAAGCGTCCCTATGAAGGTCTTCAACAACCTTGATATTGATCCACTGAGGAGTCACGGTGCAGCCGACAGGGAGACGGTTACGATGATGTCAACCTGGACTATGGTGGAAAATATAGCAGCAAGATATTAGATTTCACGACCCTTTGAGGTCCAATCCATAATCTAGAAAAAATGTTCTCACAGATCCTCAATTCATCAAGGCGAATGAAGCATGCAACACATTCAAGAGGCACTAGATGCATAGCCTAAATTGTAATTCAAGGAAATAATACTATAATAGCATGCATGACTCTGAAGAAACTGAGCGAGTTGGCCATAAGATGACAATCATGCAACATTAAAGTGAGTGCTGTGAGGATATTTGACTTGATCAATTCGTCTATTGTTAACCTACTAAGATTTTTTTTCTGCTCTCAAAGTATTTGACCAGAACATTAACGAGATTTCGCTATATGTTTTAGGCAATTTTAAAGGTGTACAGTCTGATTGCTCGACATAATGTTTGCTATATTGAATTTGGTAAGCAACGATGCTCTACAAGCACGGTCAGAGAAAGAGCAACAACGCTCAGGTATGACAGTAGTTGTATTTCCAACTCATATTATTGTGTTCTAAATTATTTATCTTTATAATTTATTTTGGATCTCTCACCAAGATTAAGCCAGTAAAGTCTAGGGTAGCACTGCAAAACCACCCATAAATTTCAGATATACGCAAGACAAAAGATCTAATACCAGGTAAGTATATATTCAGAGTTCAGTTTACTTCAAAATTACCAAATAAATATATTTTTAAAATTAAATTATTAGGGGTGATAAAGCGGAGAGAATTTAATCATTTACGATAAATCACATAGTACCTACTTTTAGCTCAACATTGGTCAAATAATATGATATTCCATTAGAATTGATATGATCATTGTTGAATTAATACGCCAATGCCTAAGTCAACCTTATCCAGAAGATATATACCCATATTCTCTTAGGGACAGAGAGCTCCAATGTCATTTGATGCAAATCTGGATACCCATGAATATGTTTCAGGCACATAAATTGCTTGAGCTGAAGAACCTTTGAAGAGTCGTGGCGCCCCAAGCAGTGAGATGTCCATCTCGGGCTGAAACTAAAATTTAGGATGTATCATCAATATAATTTGAACACTTCACCACCCTTGGTCCTAAGATATAGGATGGTTGGGCCGTTGGGGTCCTATTAAGTGATGAAACATGAAATTCGTATTGTTGAATGTCAAGTGGCAATGGGTTATATAAATCTTGAAATCTTTTATATAATACATATTTGTTTTTTTACCAAAGTAGTACATCATAGATGCACGCACACCATAACACACAAGCAAATATCAAATTCATATAAATTTTTTCACAAAATATACATAGGTGCGCACCACATCATGCTCACCAAATAATAATCAAGTTGATCCGCACATTTAAGAGTAACGCCAATGAAAAATAATTTATCTTACAAATTTCAAAATATTATCAAATCTAATTAAAGTGGATGTGATGGAATATATGAAAAGAAATCTAGCCGCGCAAATGCGCGGGCCACTCTGCTAGTTACTTCTAAAAACAAAAATATATAAAAACTAAAATATTTGCCCTTCGCGGGATTCTACTTGTCGTCGTCATCTAGGATGATGTAATCCGGCTCCTGCCAGAGGTGCGCTGGAGGCCCGCCTCGCGGTGGGACGACGGCCGGCGGTGTGGGCGGCTGCTCCTGCTCCTGCTCCGGGAGGGGTGGCGCCCGCTGGACCTCCCAGCTGCCGCCATTCTAGATCCAGCTCTGCCCGAGCAGGCCGGCTGGAAGGGGCGGCGCCGGTGGCAGTTCCACGTGCATGCCTTGCCACTACCGTGGCTCCATGACAGCGGCTTGCTGCGTCTGCAGGGCCTCCTCCTGCTCCCGGGCGACGTCCTGGAGGACCATGGCCCAGCGCTTGGCCTCGTCCTCGGCCATGGACTTTCTCAACGCCTCCTTCGCGGCCTCGAACGCGGCGTCCTCGTCGTCTATGTCCACCTCCATCTTCACGTCCGGTGGAGGCGGCTGTGGCGGTGCGCCAATCCGCAAACCGCGCGGCACTGGTGGTGCGCCCCGCCGCAGTGTGTGCGGCGGCGGTGACCAACGACCAGTTGGCGGTGTCAGAGGACGCGTGTAGACGGCCTTCCGCCGCAGGCTGTGCTCATCGACGAACCAGGTGACCTAGTTGGGGGACCTGGCATCGAAGGTGGGGTCGTCGCGGAGGGAAGCCGGGAGGTGCGCGCGGCGGCGCTCGATCTCCAAATCCCGCGCGCGGCGGCTCGTCGGGAACGGCGGCACCGGGATCCGCTGCGGGTTCAGGTGCCAGTTGTCGGGCAACTTGACATCTGACCACGGCAACGGGACTGCGTGGTTCCAGTACCACCAGCAGTCCTCCAGGCATACATAGACGCGGTCGCGCTGCGCAACCTCGGCCCCCGACGGCGCGAGGTTGAAGACGGCGGGGACCGGCGCCGGTGGAGTGGGTGGGGAATGATATGGCGTCGGGGAGGGAGTGCGGAAGCGGCGGCGGCCAGAGGACGACCCCGCCTCGCGGTCGTTCTTGGCCTTGCCGAACCCCGGCCATCGGAGTGGCATCGCGGCGAAGGAGGTGGCTAGGGTTTGTGGCGAGGCGAGGGTTTGGTCGCCGGAGAGGGAGCGGAGTGGGCAGTGGAGTGGGTGGGGGCTGGCCGTCCCTATCCCCTAGCATTAAAAAGGACAGGGCCAGGGGAGGCTGACCGGCAGCGTGCCGTTGACAGGTGGGCTCAGGGAGGACACCACGCGTGGCCGCGCGGACGCGTTTTCACTCCGCCGCGTGTCCGCGCCGACGCTTTCGTGGCCCAAATTTGGGCCAGGAATGCGTAGGGGCAGACGCGTGGCGGACTGAAATTTGGACCTCGGTCCGTTTGCGTCGCCCCGTTGGGCCGTGTTTTTGGCTCCAGTGGATAGGGACGGATGCGCGCGGACTCGATGCGTCGGCCCGTTGAAGTCATCCTTAGAGCTCTCCACCGGCACCGCAAATTGGCCCCTGAAAGGACTATTGGGTCCAGATCAAAAACTTGTCCACAATAGCAACCTAAGTATGGGCCGAGTTAAAATATGTCCGGCAATCCCGAGAGGCCTCCAAATTCGGGGCCTTGTTAGGAGATGCCGGACACTCGGACATGCTCTCTGATAGGCGGCCCCTCGTCATAGAGATATAGCGAGAGGCAACGATTAAAGACGTCGTGCCGAAGGCCGCTCCGCCCGCATAATGGCTAGCCGGCATTTCTCCAGGCGACGAAGGGACGGGACGACGGTAACTCTACCGCACGCGTCGCATTTACGTCGGCGTCTGCACAGCGCCCAACCTTCCCGGCTTCCCAAGCGACGCCAGCGTGACGGAGACGTGTCGCTGCCATTTACTCCGACGCGACGCGTGCTCACCCACCCAGCGCTTCCCGCCCAACGCCATCGCTTAGGTCGAGCTATAAAAGTATACCTGTTGTGCCGCCATTTCACAACCCGTGCTCGCCGTAGCCCACACCACCCACGCCGTCGTTATGCCACAGCCCTTGGCCACCGCATGGCCACCCTCACCTAGGCTGGGGGCCGTGCTCACCCGGCGCAGGACCCAACCCCTCCGACGTCTGACTATGAGGGGAATGGCGACACCCCCTTTGATTGGGAGGAAGTGGGTGAGGAGGAGCCGCAACAGGAGGAGCAGCAGCAGCCGGAGCAGGAGCCGCAGCAGGAGCTGCCGCCGTTGTGGCCTAACCAGGTCGTGGCTTAAAATTCGTTCGCCATCTGGCGCAACAAGGAGGAATACCGTCGGCTCAGGACGGGCTTTGAGGAGGCGAAGGCCGCTACGGAGGCAGCAGCCATCAAGCCATCGCTCGAGAGCGCGGAGGTGGAGGCGCGCGGCTGCTCCCTCATGGCTACCGAGCGTGCGGTCTACGAGCAGCTTAACGCCCAAGCGGCGTCGGCCTAGCAGCAGCAGCTCATCGTCGAAGTGGAGGAGTGATGACGTGAAATCACACGTTCGTTGGGAGACCCCAAGAGGAAGGTATGAAGCAGTGCAGCAGCAAGTTTTCCCTCAGTATGAAACCAAGGTTATCGAACCAGTAGGAGTAGGAGCACTTCAGAAGGTTGTTGGTGACGGAATATGCCGTGGCGCAACACCAGGGAATCTGGCGACCGACGTGGAACCTGCACACAACACAATCAAACTACTTTGCCCCAACGAAACAAGAAGGTTGTCAATCTTCCCGGCTTGCTGTAACAAAGGATTAAACGTATGGTGTGGAAAATAATGTGTAATTGCAGAAAGTAAAAGAGAACAATTGTTTGCAGTTGGAGGTTTTATCAGTGTAAAAGAATAGATCGGGGTCCACAGTTCACTAGTGGTGTCTCTCCATAAAAATAAACGACATGTTGGGTAAACAAATTACAGCTGGGCAATTGATAAAATATTGAGCGCATGACAATGCATATATATGACAAGATGACTACCATGATATTTAATTGGGCATTACGACAAGATACATAGACCGTTATCTAACCGCATCTATTACTAATAATCCACCTTCAGGTTGACATCCGTGTTCCCCGTTGGTATTAAGTTGCAAGCAACGGATAATCGCATTAAGTAATGTGCGTAATGTAAACAAGTACATATGACCATGGACATAGCATTGTTAGGTTATCCCTAATGGAAATAGCACATCCACAACCTTAGACGTTGCTGTCACTCACCCAGATTACTGGAGATTGAACCCACTATCTAGCATAAATACTCACTCTTGGAGTTACAAGCATCTACTTGGCCAAATCATCAACTAGTAACGGAAAGCATGCAAGATCATGAATAACATGTAGCATAGATTAATAATCAATTTGATCATAGTATTCAATATTCATCGGATCCCAGCAAACACAACATGTAGCATTACAATAAGATGATCTAGATCATGTTAGGCAACTCACAAGATCTAAACATGATAGCATAAAGTCGAGAGACAACCATCTAGCTGTTGCTATGGACCCGTAGTCCAAGTATGAACTACTCACGCATCACTCCGGAGGCAGGCATGGCAATGTAGAGCCCTCCGGTGATGATTCCCCTCTCCGACAGGGTGCCGGGAAGAGGTTAAGAACCCTCCCGAGCTAGGGTTGACGACGGTGGCGCCTCTAAAACTTTACGTGGAATATGACTCCAGTATTTAGGGTTTTCGCGTCGGGAGGAATAAATAGGCGAAAGGGCGGCGGCTGAGAACACCCGAGGGGCCCACACGCACCCTCGGCGCGACAGGAGGTGGGGTCGCGCCGAGCCCTTGTGTGGCCGCCTCCTGGCGCTCCTCCATCTCCCCTTGGACTCCGTGTACGTGTCGGTGAAATAGGGATCTCCGTTGATTTTCGTCCAATTCCGAGAATATTTTTAGAACAGCTTTTCTGGAATATAAAAATAGCAGAAAACAGGAACTGGCACTGTGGCATCTTGTTAATAGGTTAGTCCCAAAAAAATGTATAAAAATGATATGAAGTGGATGCAAAACATGTAACAATTGGTATAATATCAACATGGAACATCAAAAATTATAGATACGTTTGAGACATATCAGCATCCCCAAGCTTAGTTCCTACTCGTCCTCGAATAGGTAAACGATAAAACAAAATAAGTTTTGAAGTGACATGCTACCATCATAATCTTGATCAAATAATATTGTAAGGCACATGTAAGTGAATGAAATGATCCAAGTCAATGGTCTATAATTTGCTACCAAATAGATAATGAGTAAACACTGAATCATACAAGCTAAACTTTTCATGAATAGTACTTTGGAGACAATGCATCCACAAGTTTACATAAGTGTTAACTCATAAATCAATAGTTTCTAATAAAAGGTATTTAACCAACACAAAGGAAGATTTAAGTTTCAGCGTTTGCTTCAACTTTCAACATATTTATCTCATGGATATTGTCAACACAAAGCAATATAATAAGTCCAATATGTAGCATATAACAAATGTTGTACCAAAGTTCACACTAGTGTTTGCTTATGGAAGGTACAAAGAAGTAGGAAAACCGACTCAACATAAAAGTAAAAAAAAGACCCTTCGCAGAGGGAAGCAGTGATTAAATCATGTGCTAGAGCTTTTTAGGTTTTTGAAATTATATAGAGAGTAAAAATTAAGTTTTGGGAGGTGTATGATAATTGGTCAACGAATCAGTAGTGGAAAGTACAATATGACCCCGGCCAAACAGACTTTTAAGAGCGGCTCCCATGAAGGACGTTATTTCTACAAGCAAGCCAGATCATCCCTCTTTTCTCTTTTGTTTACACATGCAGATATTTCACTGGTATTATTGCTTGACTGATAAATCAGGGCATAAATGTGAAGAGAATTAAGCGGTTAAAGTTGTAATTAATTGGGTCTGGGCACCCCGTTGCCAGCTCTTTTTGCAAAATTAATAGATAAACAGATGTATATGCCGCTAGTCTGATGGTAAAGTCTGCTTGACAAGTGACATAAAGACATCGACCACGTCCTCATGAGCTTAGTAAACTTTGACGCTTGAGTCTTCTTGAAATATGCTGGGGAGATCCATGGGAGCCTCCCCAAGCTTGAGCTCTTCACTCTTCCCCATCCTATTATATCACTCTTCCCTCTTGACGCTTAAAAACTTTCGCTACACCAAACTCAAAGTAAATCTCATTAGAGGGTTAGTGCACAATCAAAAACTCACATGTTCTGTAAAGACGCAATATGACCGTTACTTAAAAAATTAGCTACTGCCACTGATGTTATGTGAAGCTCTTCCACCCAAAAAAGAATTCCACCCAACACTAGTAAAAGAGAGAATGCAAAATAAAAGACATAATCTGTCTAAAACAGAACAGTCCGCAAAGACGAATTTTTTCGAGGCATTTACGATTCTCAAATTGAAAAACTTTTAACTAATGAAAGATGCGTACATACATCAGGATTACGCAAAAAAAATTGCAGATTTAAATCACATTCTGTTGATTTTATATAATTAATACGGTGAACAGCAGAAATCTGTTCCTGCGCAGCAATCAAAATCTAGCATCATCTTATCATTAGAGACTACTCTTGGCACAACAATACGAAAAAGTAAAGATACAAAGGAGTTGCTACAGAAGTAAACAAGTTCCTTGACTAAATAAAAAGAAAAATTGTAGAAAAAAAAGGGTTGCCTCCCATAAGCGTTTTTCTTTAACGCCTTTTAGCTAGGCACAAAGATTTTAATGATGCTCTCATACGAATAAGAGTTGAAAAACAAAAGAGAGCATCAAAAGGTAAATATCAAACATATTTAAGTCTAACCCACTTCCTATGCAAATGAATCTTGTAATAAAATAAATTATTGAAGTATAAAGCGACTGACATAAGAAGATAAAACAAATGCAACTTCAAAACTTTCAACATAAAAAGAGAAGTTTTAGTGACTTGAAAACTTTTACAACTATATTTTCCTCTCTCATAATAACTTTCAGTAGCATCATGAACAAACTCAATAATATAACTATCACATAAAGCATTCTTTTCATGATCTACAAACACATAATTTTTATCAAGTTCAAAAATAGTGGGATCAAAATTAATTAATGTCATGACATCTCCAAACCCATTTTTAACAATATTAAAACAAGATGATTGATCACTCTCAAAAGGTATGGGACTCCATTTAGCTAAAGTCAATACCTCTCCAATCCCATTTTCAGTACTAGTACCATTAATATTATCAAGCAACATAGGACCATCATCTAGAGCTTTATCATAAACATTTTCTAAGAATACTTTCTCATTACCATGCATTTCGAAATTAGAAATAAATAGAGGATTATCATAAGACTTATCAAAATAGCATGGATTATCATAAATAACAGTAGCATAATCATTTTCACAAGTTTCATTCATAGGGAATATTTCAAGAGAATCCATAGGAACATAACATTCATCCTCTTTTGGTAAGCATGAAGGGCAATCAAATAGTGTAAGAGATTAAGAGTTACTCTCATTAGAAGGTAGGCATGGGTTAATCCACTCTTGCTCCTTTTGTTCGTCACTCTCTTCCTCTTTTTCATCCAATGAGCTTTCAGCTTCATCAGTTTCTTCTTCCACAGGTTCCTGACAGGTAACAAGTTGTTCTCGAGAATAAGTTTTCTCAAAAATTCAGTAATATTAGGATTATTATTATAATACTCAAGACAATATCCAAGTATAAAAAAGGTATCAGATTTATAAGGAGCTTCATCTCTATTTTTAGGCAAAGCAGCAATTTCATAAGCTCCCATAAAAACAAAAAAATTCTTCAATTTGCTCAAGATTATCCAAGTCATAGTTTCCTTTAGCATAAGCAGCCAAGGTTTCATTATCATTATAATCACATTGGAATGGGAGGTGTTTATGCCTTCTACAACAAAATGATTCATTAAACCACCAGGATTCATCATATGTAGAGCACAAGTTTTTTTTTTTTGAGTAAAGTGCGGCATCTGAAGGATCAACTTTGATTGCCTGCAGCAAAACAAAAAAAACAAGCACAATCTGTCATCCCAGAATAAAAGTAGACAAATGAGAAGTACAGATCACATACATCCATGCCAAATAGTCGATGATCTGCTACAAATGTGATACTAACAGACCTCTCCAGTAGTATTAGGAAGATATATGATAGTGCAACATTTTACCTCGCTGTAGAATTTGGTAGCAGCGGCATAGTCCTGGTCCGCTACTGCTTTTGCACCAAGTGATTTCAGCTCAGCCTTCTTATCTTTCTCACCTACCTTGTCCTATATCATTAGGAAAACATAAATCTCAGCAGTATACATCTAATGCAGCTTTTCTGGTATGGGAGATGTGCAATGATATACCTTGGCACATGAATTTGATGCACTAGCATCCTTTTGTTTGGACTTTTTTTCTGCGTTTATTTTCGGTGCAACCTTGTTGTCTTTATCACTTTTCTTTTCCTGAATCACAAGTATTAAGCATGTCAATGGATAGAAAATATGTAAAGTTAACAAACATGGAGAACTCAACACAGCAACTTTAGGAAAGTCAAAATAGCAAAATACTTAAGCCCTAACTTCAGAACATCAATTTTACCACTCCCATGTTTAGTTACAAACCGCTGGAAGGCCCTAAGTGTGGTATTTGTACCTACAAGCAACAGTTTTGGCAAAATTGCCTAGCAAAAGCACCTAAAACCGGTCAAAAATGGTTGAGTGAAGATGTGCAGCTAAACATCTTTGTCTGATTTGCAGTGGATAATAATTAAATATCATGATGCTATCTCCATGGGACAACCTATGTGTATCCAAAGAGCAAATGATATGTATGTATCTTACTTCACACATACTCCCTTCGTTCTAAATTAGATGAGTTCCATTTGTCCAAATGTGGATGTATCTATACTTATATGTCTAGATACATCCATATTTGGTCAAATGGAACTCATCTAATTTAGAACGGAGGGAGTATATCTTAGGAGCAGAACAAACGTAAGGTTCGACTAAATGAGGTTAGAATTTTGTTTATACCTTGTCCTTTGAGTTCTTTGATTTCACATGGGCAATAATTCCTTCAACACTCCAGTTCGACACGGACTGAATAGGTGAAGTGTAAGGCAGGAGCATCTCCACAAGCTCTCTTCTTCCAGAGTCTGCAGCAATTTCTATTGGTATTGTACCGCCATGGTTGATTGGAATATTGGCATCTGCGCCGACCTCCAACAAGTACTTGACACATTCAGACAAATCTTTACTAGTTGATATCACCAGTGGAGTATCAGGATGCGTACAATTCAAATCAGCTCCAGCCTTGACAAGGTGCTTCATTCAATGTATTTATTTGTCCTCATCAGTGTATCCCATTTTGAGACAGGCGGTATTCCTTATAATAATTTTGTTGTTCCCCCGTGAACCCACCGTGCCCATAATATTTTGTATCAAAGAAAGAAGCCATTGATAGTAAGTAAACAACTAGACATAATAACAAACCGAAATAAATTAAATACAGGAATCTATTTTTTGTGTGTTTTTGATATTTAAAAGCAAACAAGATAAAATAAAATAAACTAAGCAAGACAAAAAACAAAGTAAAGAGATTGGAAGCGTGAGACTCCCCTTACAGAAGTCTGCTATCTCCCCGACAACGGCGCCAGAAAATTATGGCCTGTTGAAGGGGAAGTTAGGAGACTGCTGAACCGAAGTACTTCCACTCCCCGGCAACGGCGCCAGAAAATTATGCTTGATGACGTGAAATCACATGTTCGTTGGGAGACCCCAAGAGGAAGGTATGAAGCAGTGCAGCAGCAAGTTTTTCCTCAGTATGAAACCAAGATTATCGAACCAGTAGGAGTAGGAGCACTTCAGAAGGTTGTTGGTGGCGGAATATGGCACAACGCAACACCAGGGAATCCGGCGACCGACGTGGAACCTGCACACAATACAATCAAACTATTTTTCCCCAACGAAACAGGAAGGTTGTCAATCTTCCCGGCTTGTTGTAACAAAGGATTAAACGTATGGTGTGGAAAATAATGTTTAATTGCAGAAAGTAAAAGAGAACAATTGTTTGCAGTTGGTGGTTTTATCAGTGTAAAAGAATAGACCGGGGTCCACAGTTCACTAGTGGTGTCTCTCCATAAAGATAAACAACATGTTGGGTAAACAAATTACAGCTGGACAATTGATAAAATATTGAGCGCATGACAAAGCATATATATGACAAGATGACTACCATGATATTTAATTGGGCATTACGACAAGATACATAGACCGTTATACAACCGCATATATGACTAATAATCCACCTTCATGTTGACATCTGTGTTCCCCGTTGGTATTAAGTTGCAAGCAATGGATAATCGCATTAAGTAATGTGCGTAATGTAAACAAGTACATATGACCGTGGACATAGCATTGTTAGGTTATCCCTAGTGGCAACAGCACATCCACAACCTTAGACATTGGTGTCACTCGCCCAGATTACTGAAGACTGAACCCACTATCTAGCATAAATACCCACTCTTGGAGTTACAAGCATCTACTTGGCCAAAGCATCTACTAGTAACGGAAAGCATGCAAGATCATGAATAACATGTAGCATAGATTAATAATCAATTTGATCATAGTATTCAATATTCATCGGATCCCAGCAAACACAACATGTAGCATTACAATAAGATGATCTTGATCATGTTAGGCAGCTGAAAGAGCATGGTGCCCCCATGTGTGGTTTTGTTAATTAATGACAATCCTTATGGACTAATGTTTGCATTGATATATCCTTAGATCTTGTCCATAGGAAAAGGTTGGAGTTCATGTGTTGGACTCTAGAAGATTATAAGATGACCAAGATCTTATTTAAGGGTTTATATGAAGAATGGTCATGTGTAGAGTTGAGCATATTACAAGCATGTCTTGAAGAATATGATGGCGTGGATATTCATGTTCACCTTCAAGACATCATCTTTGTGAAGAGAGAAGAAAAGATACAAAGTTGATCAAGGCTAAGTGGAAAGGATGGATTCAAGTGATCAACACACAAAGCTACATGGTGTACCATGTGGGATCTTGTGATCCAAAGGTATGGTAAGCAATTGTCTATATAGCTTTGTGAACTAACCCATATATATGTGTGTGGAGTATCTATGTGGGGTTAGGTATCTTCCCATGGGCGTGCATTAAAAGGAAGGTTCCATATAGCCCATGGTGCATGACGTCAAGCGGTGGTCGTCATCAAGATAATGGTCATGTGAAGATGTTCCTAAAAGTGGCTCTCCCATATTGTGTATGGGGGAGCATTTCACAAGTCTTCACCAAGCGGAGCGCAATTAAGAAAGGTGATCCAACTTGAGGTGATCAAGATCATCATCATCTAGCTCAAGTGGATTGTGTAAGGCAAAGGTATGACCTTGATAGGGTTTCTATTTTACCGGTCTCATGGTGTTAGTGAGAGACCGGATTATAGGATAGATGCCACACTTTCAAGAGGGGGTCTCGAATGAGTAACTTGATCGTATCGTTCGGAGAGAGCTCAAACCTTTGCATACTTGGCATCATCTTTCTTGGTTCTTATTTGGCCTTCCTCCATGTGTGGTTTTAGATCTTGTCATGATCTTCAATACAAGCTCAAGTTTATCAAAAATGGATTTCGTATGGAAAACCTATTGCGTTTTTGATATTGAAGGTTTACCGATATGTCTTTTATAAAGAGGGTTAATCTTTCCACATTTGGTTTTATGATTCATTGTTGGACTATGATGTTTCTCTGTATAATCTTGATGAGCTCGTTGTTGTGATTCCAACGAGACAAAGATCATCAAAAACGGAGTCCGGATGCAAAAGATATTGTCGTTTTGGTGTTTGGCTTTCCTGCTGTTTTTCAGGGGGCGGTACTACCGGCCCGGTACCGCCCGAGGTACCGCCGGAGCAAACAGAAGCCTGTTTTCAGCGGCACCAGAAGTGGTAGTACTGCCGGGGCGGTAGTACCACTGCCCAGGGCGGTAGTACCGCTACCTGGAGCCTGTTTTTAGCCTGTTTTCTTGTCCTAACTTCCTAGGGGGGCGGTAGTACCGCTGGGTCTAGCGGTAGTACCGCCCCGGCGCGAATCTGCACCCAACAGTTGGATATTTGGGTGACCTATTTAAGGGGCCTTCTTCCCCAATGGTTCCCCAACCTTTCTTGCAAGTTTTGACCTCCATTGTTGACCTCCAAAAGCTTGCTTTCTCTCAATCCCTCCAATGATTCTTGCTCATTCTTGAGGAAAACGAGAGAGGAGATCTAGATCTACTTCTCCACCAATCAATCTCTCCTCTAAGTGAGGGGAGCATATTGGATCTAGATCTTGGGATTCATTTGTTGCTTCCTTGCTCTTCCTCTCATCTTTCTCCATAGCATTAGTTGCTTTGGTGGGATTTGAGAGTGAATTGCTTTGAGAATTTCTTGTGTTCTTGCCATTGCATTAGGTGCATCGGTTTGAGTTCTCCACGGTGATTCGTGGAGGTGAAGTTTGAGAAGCTCATTACTCTTTGTGGTTCTCGTTGCCATTGCATTAGGTGCATCGGTTTGAGTTCTCCACGGTGATTCGTGGAGGTGAAGTTTGAGAAGCTCATTACTCTTTGTGGTTCTCGTTGCCATTGCATTAGGTGCATCGGTTTGAGTTCTCCACGGTGATTCGTGGAGGTGAAGTTTGCCATTGCATTAGGTGCATCGGTTTGAGTTCTCCACGGTGATTCGTGGAGGTGAAGTTTGAGAAGCTCATTACTCTTTGTGGTTCTCGTTGCCTCGTGGGTTAGTTGTAACCCTAGGAGGCCTTTGTGAGTTTCGGAGCTTTATCTTGTTGCTAAGCTCCGGGACATTGTTGGGAGGCTCCAACTCATTGTGGAGTTCCTCAACCTTGGTGTATCGGTTTGATCAACGCCTTCAAGTCGACCTCATAGTGGAACGAGCCAATCCCTCATGGGTGAAGCTCACGGAGAATAGGGTGAGCACATCGGTGCGATTGGAGTGCCTAGGAAGCTCCACACCCCTCCAACGTAGACGTACTTCCATTGGGAAGGAACTACGGGAAACATCTCCTCGTGTCCACTTTGCGGTTACTTCTATAACCAAACCCTTTACTTATGCATTTACCTTTGTGATAGCCATCGAGCTTGAAGTTATCTATATTGCTATCACATAGTTGTTAATCTTGCTTAGCATAAGTTGTTGGTGCACATAGGTGAACCTAGCTTGTTTAGGTTTTGTGCTTGATAAATTAAACGCTAGTTTTATTCCGCATTTATTCAAGCCTAAACCGTAATTATTTTAAAACGCCTATTCACCCCCCCCCCTCTAGGCGACATCCTCGTTCTTTCAGCAGCTCACAAGATCTAAACATGATAGCATAAAGTGGAGAGACAACCATCTAGCTACTGCTGTGGACCCGTAGTCCAAGGATGAACTACTCACATATCACTCCGGAGGCAGGCATGGCGATGTAGAGCCCTCTGGTGATGATTCCCCTCTCCGGCAGGGTGCCGAGAAGAGGTTCAGAACCCTCCCGAGCTAGGGTTGACGACGGCGGCGCCTCTGGAACTTTTCGTGGAATATGACTCCGGTATTTAGGGTTTTCACGTCGGGGGGAATAAATAGGCGAAAGGACGGCGGCTGAGGGCACCCGAGGGGCCCGCACGTACCCTCGCGCGGCAGGAGGTGGGGCCGCGCCGAGCCCTTGTGTGGCCGCCTCCTGGCGCTCCTCCGTCTCCCCTTGGACTCCGTGTACGTGTCGGTGAAATAGGGACCTCTGTTGATTTTCGTCCAATTCCGAGAATATTTTCAGAACAGCTTTTCTGGAATACAAAAACAACAGAAAACATGAACTGACACTGTGGCATCTTGTTAATAGGTTAGTCCTAAAAAAATGTATAAAAATGATATGAAGTGGATGCAAAACATATAACAATTGGAATAATATCAACATGGAACATCAAAAATTATAGATACGTTTGAGACGTATCAAGGAGCATGCGGCCTCCCAATTGCCGCCAAACGTGCGGCCCACGAGGAGCTGAAAGCGGCGAGGGCGTCGAGTCTGAGGGCACACCGGGAGACAGAGCGCAGAGCGGCGAGCGCGCGCCGCCAGGAGAGGCGCGTACACTCGCGGTTAGCGAAGGCGAACGACAAGGCTAGCCCTAACGACGTCTAGTTAGTTTAGTTTAGGTTAAGTTCTAGCCTACCGTCGTTTAGATTTGTATCAAATTTCAATCAAAATCTTGTAGGCGTTCAAAATTTGTGAATGTTTGTCAATCTTTACAAATTTGGTTTGGGGGCGCCCTTAGAGACAACACCCCAATGTGATGAACACATGTCCGGCATCCTCCAACGCCGGACACAAATTTGGTGGGTCCCGCCAGAGAAGCTCTTATGTACGGAGTACATGTCTTTTGAGTTTAAGAGTTTTTATACCGGTATGACTAAATCAAAACGGTTACGTTTTTGTACACGAGAATTGTGGCTCTTTCTTCAGTTTTCACCCCCTTGAAGGTTGAAGCACGACCGCCTCTGCAAGCAATGGAGTTGGAGATGCTCTCGTCAATATGTTTTTTACAAAATGGCCTTCACCTTTCAAATAACTTTCAGCCACATATGGCCATCGGTATAAAACGCCACAGAGTTAGGCGTTCTAAAATCTCGGAACATCTAGAAATTTCAGAAAACGCCATACACTCGGAAGTATCCTAGTCTGGAAAACACAAAAAATTCTAAGTCATTTGAGAAAAGCCATTTGAAGTGACGTTTTCTAGTCACAGAGGTTCTGAGAATCTCAGAACACGCCACCTGATAAGGCATACTCTGAGATTCTCAGAGGCTCTGAGTCTAAAAACGTCACATCAAATGACTTTTCTCAAATGACTTAGAAATTTTTGCGTTTCTCAGGCTCGGGATACTCCAGAGTGTATGGCGTTTTCTGAGTTTTTTGGAGCATCTGAGATTTTCAGAATGCCTAACTATGTGGCGTTTTATGCCAAGTGCCATATATGACTGAAAGTAATTCGAAGGATCACGATTAGTTGAAAGTTTGATTAAGGCCATCTAGTAAAAAACACACCTCTCGTCACTGCGAGTTCCCTGGCAGGAGGAGGCGGGCCAGGCAAGAGGAGGGCTGCGTACATCTGTTCCTCCATGCCAACCATGGAGGGTCGCAGAGTGTGTAGAAACATAGACGGTTTGGTAAAAAATAGAGAAAAGGGAAAATAAAATAAGGAAAAATTAGAAAGAAAAAGAAGGGAAAGAAAACGATGAGAAAAAAGAATAACAAAGGGGACAACACTGATCGAGTGGGTTCTACACCACATATTAGCAATATATAATTCAAAAAATGTGGTAATTACAAGAAGAAACTAACAATTCAAACTTGACACAAGATATAGAAATAATTGCAAGTATGAATTGCAGAATATAAATTGGACAAGAGACAACCGATGTATTTCCTAATGTCTGGACATCGATCGCTATCCTACTATCCATTAGACTGGTTGTTGTGCCGAACTAGGTCCACAACGGCCTCTCATGGATCTAATCTTCTTATTCCCTGAGTTCAGTCACACGAAGTATGAGCTCTACCATTATGGATATCTTCTTTCGCCTCTCTGGAGATGGCAAGTTTCACAACCACTTCATAACTCACTTGGCCTCTTCGCAATCTCCACAAAGAGGTCACCAAGTTAACAACCACCAAACCGTTTAGAAAGCGGTGACGTTCAAAGGTAACAACGATCTTGGACTCTCATTTGAACTAATCAACACATATAAATCAAATAAATGCAACAAATTAAAAGAAAGAACAATAATGCTCTAATCCCTCTCTCTCTCTCTCTCAAATCTCACTAATAGCAAATCATGCAATGGTGGGATTGAGAGGAGAGGAACAATGGAGCAGATCAACCAATGACACCTAGATATTGATCTAACCACTACTTTTCTTCACTTAGATGGGAGATTGGATGATTAGAAGAGGTGGAGAAAGGTCAAGAAATAGGGGAAAACTAAGATCCAATCGCTACCCAAACGTTGGAAAAGAAGAGAATATATATAGGGGTCCCTCGGTATATTCCCGTTGGCCAAAATTTGCTGGAGTTGGAGCTTTCAGGCAACCCGGAATACCCCGGATCTGTACACATTTGGTACTCCACAAATCCAAATAAAAGCCAAGATATTTCTCATAGCCTCCAGACTCCCATATATAGCCCGGAATGGTAGAACTGACGGTATGAGAGAAGTCATAACTATCTCATACGAAATCCATTTTCGATAAACTCGGGCATGATTTGAAGCTAACAGCAAGCTAGATCTTCACATGGAGACCACCAAATAAAATAAAAATATAAAATGTGCCAAATATTTTAAGGTTGCTCTCTACAAATGAGGAGCCAAGCAAAAACTCCAACACACAAAACACAATACCTGTTTCATACGAAGTATGTTGCTGATGGATTCGAGAGTGTTTTGCAGATAAGACCAAGATACATATACACACATAGAGAAAAACCAAATATTAACCAAATAGGAGGATGTCAAGTATGTAAAGGTTTGAACTCTCTACAAAAGACGTGATCAAGCTACTCATTCAATAGCCCAATCTTGGTAGTACGACTACAAAACTTATAAGGCGGTCTTGCACCAAACACCTTGAGACAAATAAAAATAGGAAAACTAGTTGGAGAATACATTTGCCTTGTGCATGATACTTGAGCTCGATGACGACGTTTATGCTTGTCGCAAGTTGGAATGCTTTAGTTGATCACAATCACTTGGTGAAGACTCACAAATGAGTGTGTTAAGTTCATCTTGACATGTACATTATCACCAAATGGATGACAATGTTCAAGCATATGAATACTCGCGGTTTCTTAATTAACTTGAACATGCATTTCTAAACTTTGATGAACATCTCCACTTAATGTCGTTCTATCATGGGCTATATGAAATATTCATTTTTGATGCAAGCCCATGAGTTGCATCTAACCCAGATATACATATCAAAGTGTTCATGTGTTAGTTTACAAAACACAACTGACAATTGCTTACCATACCACTAGACCACTCAATCTAGCCGGTACATAATTTTACGGTTGTTAGTTGATATTTTAGAATCCATCCTTGGACTTCATCTTGATTAACCATTCTCATATTTATGTTCTAATTTGATCTCTTGAAAGCCAGAAGGAATTCTTTACTTAGCTAAACTCATGAACCCAAACATGAACACGTTTGGTACATTGAAGGAAATCAAATAACTCAATCTTAATACCCCGATGTTCATTTTCATCATCGTCATTTATCATATCTTGAACTCAATAATATTGGGGCATATCTTGATATTGATGACACTCGTCCTCGAATCCATGGAATGTTTTTCATGCATCACCTATGGAACATTTCTTCATAAATAACCCAATGAAACCATTAATCCATAGGGATTTCCATTAGTTAACAAAACAACACTTAGCGGCTAGATGAACGTTCAACATAGTTCTACGCCGTCGAAACTATAAACCCTGAAATGAGGCATGTTTGTTTCAAGGAATCTCGTTGAAGGGTCTGTTCTATGCCCGTCCTTATATTTCTACCGAGATATTTCTGAGCAAGCAAAAAAATTCATCAACAAACTCTCTTGTGATCTCTTTATGATTTTTAGCTTAAGGCTTTTAGCACAATGCTGGAAATACATTCTCCAACGGACATTTTATCCACCTCCCTATCTCATCTAGTCCTCGTCACTCACTGTTCGTGGATAGCCCTCGACAAAATCCTTCCCAATAAAGATTTGAAATATATCAAAGACTCAAAGGATATCAAAATTTTAAGGATAGTGAATTTATGAATGATACATCTCTTATTTGCCGGCACAACCGGATCACCATCCTTAGCCAAAGTCCGTACTTGACCCCGTTCCTGATCCCCAATGCCAGGATTGAATAGTAGCCCTATGTGAAGAAGAGGGAGAAGAAGTAGTATGTGTGGTCAAACGTCTTTTATGCTCAACCATGCAACCAGAAGAGAAACAGAGGAAGAAGATATTGGAAAGCAAATGCACTGTTAATGGCAAGGTATGCAAATTGGTAATTGATAGTTGCAGTTGCGAGAATTTAGTTTCTGAAAACTTGGTTAATCATCTAAACCTTGAAACTCAAGACCACCCAACAAAAAAAAAACCACTCCATCGAAGCACTAACCAACCCCTATAGCTATTACTTGCAATATAACAATAAAATATAGAAATGTGGTATTGAGAGTCTGTTGGTTTGTGAAATGTTGTGTAGGGGGAATCTTTCGAAAAGGGTCTCCACACAGAAGTGTAAATAGTGGTTATTGCTCATTTCCATGTAGTACCACATGGATGTATGTATTGGTCAACATCACATGCCTATTTTGTTGAATCAGAGACAGAGATTTGAATGGCAAAAACAGATAGAAGTCACAGCTGTTTATTGCAAAGCTTCCTTGACTTTCAAAGACAAAACTTGCTTAACTGCAAAAAAAAGTCCTACTTCACCGTGGGCTTGCAAAAACAAAAGTTGTACCTTTTGACCCATGTATTCTCTCCTTTGTTGGGTAAATCAAAAGCCGTAGGGAACATACGTGATGATCAGAGCGTGCGCGCCACACATGGGCTGGCACAGATGATCCCGAATTCTTGATGCGAGGTCTCGCTAGGTTGTGTGTGTTTTAAAACCTCTAGTATTCTAATCCTATGCGTATACATATAGCCCAAAGAAACCTCCCCCCATCTTCGCTCTCCATCTCTCATATGCTTGTGCTGTGTGCCATTACCAGGTCAGTCCATTGCGGGACATGAAGAAGGACGAGGAAGATGCCAATGCCGGCATCCCCCGCCACCGGCCGCTGTCTCCTCTTCAACGTGGCTCGTCGTTCCGCTCGCCGGGGACGCCACTGCGCTGACCTCTCCGTCCCTGTCTCCGTCGTCGTCTCGGTTCTTCCGTAGAGCAAAGGCATGGGGGCAACCATGCAAGCTTGATTAGCTCACAAAGTGGAGAAGAGTTATATATTGGCATGCGGGAAAGCCAGGCAATTTTTTTTCCTCAATTCAGACTTGTTTTCCTTTCCTCTAGATCCTTGGTAGTAGTAGTACTGCTTGTTGTGTTGTTCTTGCTGCTTTTCCTTGCTTCGATCCTGGGACTATTTGTAGCTCCATTTATTGCAATTTCAAGGCTATTGGTCGATCTTATCATCGATATGGTTCAACATGTATATTATATATTTTGTATAATTAAAGGCATCATTTAGCATGCGTGGAGATTAATCAAGTCCAATGCTACAGCTGCTAATCACAAGTCTGACTAATCTTTCAATGTGCATTTGAGGTGAGCATGCCTCTTCTGTATTTTCTATCTCGTCTGAATGTGGAGTGCAATACAGATACTCTTCACTACTCCTGCTAGTACATCAACTATTCAAGTAGAACTGTACACATACATAACTCTTGCTTCCCCGTTTAGAATAAGATCTGCAGAGCAGTGATGAATCTAGATTTTCTTGCAGTGCAAACTCAAGGTGTCCCGTTCTTGCAAGAATCATTGAGCAAACACTTAGTCGCACGTACCTTTTGTCTTTTTGGTGCCTTTTCTTTAGCGTGTAGGCTTCAGGCTCTTCACTGCTCACCAATGGACCAGCCCCTGCAGCTGCACTTTGTGCCCTGTTGGGGACTTAAGTCACTTAAGCTTGTAT
Organism: Poa pratensis; assembly: GCA_947311845.1. Classification (NCBI taxonomy): domain Eukaryota; kingdom Viridiplantae; phylum Streptophyta; class Magnoliopsida; order Poales; family Poaceae; genus Poa; species Poa pratensis. The sequence continues at coordinate 58,919,700 of CAMZMU010000041.1, forward strand.
GATTGAGTACCAGTACCACTGGGGTTGTTGGGAACCTGTGAAATAGTTTTTAGTAGTAGTATCATCGTTCTAGACTATACACACTGTTTTTATATTTTTGTCATATTTCTTCGAGTTCTATATTACACGTTGTTTTTGTCAATTTTCTTCTCTTGTTTCTCTATGTTGGTGATATACAGCTAGCTTTTCTTGTACACTTCCATTGTTTCCACTTGTTTGTGCCCTAACAACCAGGATAAGCAAACATATTCTTCTGTACTTGGTTTTGTTGCATCACATTTTCTTGACCTTTGGCCATAACCCTTTTGGCATGCATCACAGCTCACAACTGTTCATAGCCTCCTTTTCACAACTGTAGATTTGTACGCTCTTTTTGACCGGTCAAGCCACTTGACTTGCCCAGCTGAACTTGCTTTGCGTTGCACTCGACAATCGACATTAGAGGAGGACCAGTGAAAGTGTTGTAAACGATAGCAAAGAAACGACGAATAGCGGAACGATCAAACCAAAGGGGACACGAGATTTAACGTGGAAAACCTCTCCAAACAAAGGAGAGGAAAAAACCACGGGCGTCAGCCAGCAATACTTCACTATATCGGGTGAGGTTACAAACGCCGTGGGTTTACAATGTGTGGCTTACCCCAAAACGGCGGCTTACAAGAGGAATATATAGAAGCATCAAACCCTAGGTCGGCTGCAGTCCAACCCGGAATCAATCCCACCTCGGCGGTAGTACCGCTTAACCCAGCGGTACTACCGCTGGGGTGGGCTGGTTCGTCTCTTCCCACCTCAGCGGTACCGGCGGCGGTACCGCCAGCGGTACCAGTTGGTACCGGACAAGTGCGTCAGACGGCCATTCTGGCGGTAGCGGAGGCGGTAGCGGTGGCGGCAGCTCTCGAGCGGTAGTACCGCTTAACCCAGCGGTACTACCGCTGGAATTTGGAACACCATAAAACAACACTCCACCTTGAGACAAATTCCATCTTGTAGCATGAAAGAGAACCTTCACCCTGAAAACAACAAAGAAAACACCTTCGGCGCCAAATAGCCTCTTGGGCTAGACAGTGATACCAACTAAGCCCGAGCAAAGCTCGAACTTAGTAACAGGAACTGGCTTTGTCATCATATCAGCAGGATTATCATGAGTACTTATCTTGCATACCTTCAGTTACCTTTTGCAACAACATCACGCACATAATGGTATTTGACGTCAATGTGCTTTGTTCTCTCATGGAACATCTGATCCTTGGTAAGGTAAATAGCACTCTGACTATCACAAAACAGGTTAATGCAAGTATCATCTCCACAAAGCTCAGCAAACAAACCTTTCAGCCAAACCGATTCTTTACATGCTTCAGCAATAGCCATGTACTCTGCTTCAGTGGTAGACTGGGCAACAACAGATTGTAACGTTGCCCTCCAACTCACGGCACAACCACCAAGCGTGAACACATAACCTGTGAGGGATCTCCTCTTATCCAAATCGGCAGCAAAATCTGAATCCACATAGCCTACGAGTCCCTCATCAGTCTTGCCGAACTTGAGGCAAGCATTGGATGTGCCACGAAGGTACCTGAAAATCCACTGAACAGCCTTCCAATGTTCTTTACCAGGATTAGCCATATATCTACTAACCAAACTCATAGCATATGATAAATCTGGACGTGAGCAAACCATGGCATACATTAAAGAACCAACAGCACTAGAATATGGAACTCTAGACATGTACTCAAAATCCTCATCCGTACTAGGACATTGTTCAGCTGACAATTTAAAGTGAGGAGCAATAGGAGTACTAACAGACTTTGCATCATGCATGTTAAAACGATGAAGAACTTTCTTAATGTAATTTTGCTGACTAAGAAACAACAAACCAGAATTTCTGTCACGGGTAATCTCCATACCTAGAATTTTCTTAGCAGCACCAAGATCCTTCATCTCAAACTCGCTACTCAACTGTGACTTGAGAGCAGCGATATCTTTCTTGCTCTTGGCAGCAATCAACATATCATCAACATATAATAACAGGTATATAGGTGATCCATTAACAAACTTAATGTACACACAGCTATCAAATTCAGACCTCTTAAAGCCATGTGACAACATAAAAGAATCAAACCTTTTATACCACTGACGAGGAGATTGTTTCAAACCGTATAAGGACCTTTTCAACTTACACACAAGATCCTCCTTACCAGGCACTATGAACCCTTCTGGCTGGTCCATGTATATCTCCTCCTCCAACTCTCCATGCAGAAACGCAGTCTTTACATCTAACTGCTCAAGCTCAAGATCACGCATAGCAACAATACCAAAAATGTACGAATTGAACTATGCTTAACAACTGGAGAGAAAACATCATTATAATCCACACCTGGAATTTGACTGAAGCCTTTTGCAACTAACCTTGCCTTAAACCTCGGAGGCTCGCTAGGAGATAAACCCTCCTTTCTCTTGAAGATCCACTTACAGCGGACTGCCTTCTTTTTCTTAGGCAAGCGCACAACTTCCCATGTGCCATTCTTATCGAGTGACTGCATTTCTTCTTGCATAGCAGCAAGCCACTTCTCGCGGTCACCGGAACCAATAGCTTCAGTATAGGTGGACGGCTCATGTCCGTGCTCCACCTGTTCTGCACAACTCAGAGCATAATCAACAATGTTACACTCTTCAATTAAACGTGGTCGAGGACCACAATTCCTCCTGTTCCTACGAGCAGCAATAGACTGTTGTGGCTGCAAAACAGGGGGTGAGTTCTGAACATTATTATTATCAGAATCAGAAGAAACAGAATCATCAGAACCAGCAGAATCAGGATCAGAATCATCTGAAGTAGCAGCACCATCATTGTCAACAGTGACATTTTCCTTTTCAACAGAGTGCTCCACCTCGACACGAACCTGCTCCTCAGAAAAATCTGGCAAAACATCTGAGGACAACTTATCAAAGTACATAACAGATTCATTGAAAACAACACTCCTGCTCATAAATGCCTTGCTAGTTTCGGGATTCCATAACTTGTATCCTTTTACACCCGAACCATAACCAATGAACACACACTTAATAGCTCTCGGCTCTAACTTTCCATTATCAACATGAGCATAAGCAGTGCAGCCGAAAACTTTAAGTGTGAATAATCAGCAGGAGAATCTGACCATACCTCAATGGGAGTTTTCTTGTCGAGGGGAATAGATGGTGACCTGTTTATCAAGTAGCAGGCGGTGGCAGCCGCCTCAGCCCAAAAACGCTTACTCATGCGAGCGTTGGAGATCATGCAGCGAGCCTTGGAGATGATGGTCCTGTTCATCCGCTCCGCTACACCATTCTGCTGAGGCGTGTACGGGATGGTGAGGTGCCTGACAATGCCTTCTTTCCTGCAATAATCATTAAAGGCATTCGAACAAAATTCGCCACCATTGTCAGTACGAAGTAATTTCACCTTCCTTTCTGTTTGCCTTTCAATCATAGCTTTCCACTCTTTAAAAGCAGCAAACGTATCATCCTTATTTTTCATGAAATAAGGCCAAACTCTTCTAGAGTAATCATCAATAATGGTAAGCATATAACGAGCACCACCATAAGAGGGCTTACGAGATGGCCCCCAAACATCAGCATGTACATAATCAAGTGTACCTTTGGTGGTGTGAACAGAAGCATTAAACTTAACTCTTGTGTGCTTACCGAAAATGCAGTGTTCACAGAACTGCATCTTACCCAAACTGCATCCTTGCAGCAAGTCTCTCTTGATCAATTCTGCCATACCAAGTTCACTCATATGTCCAAGACGCTTATGCCAAAGGTTAGTTTTACTAGCGTCATCATGAGAAACAGCAGCAACAGTACCAGATAACGTGCTACCTCTAAGAACATATAACTTAGCAGAATTCATATCACCAACCATAACTATGAGAGAACCTTTTGATACCTTTAGGAGTTTATTTCCTCCTTTGTACTTGTACCCGTCACAGTCAAGGGTACTGAGCGAGATCAAATTTCTTGCCATGGTTGGTATGTGTTTCACTCCCGTCAGCGTGCGTGTCATACCGTCATGTGTCTTGACCTGAACGGAACCAACGCCAACAATGTTGCATTGCTGGTCGTTCCCACACGCACGAAATCTCCAGTCTGCACTAACTCATAAGAACTGAACCAATCTTTGTTACAGCAAATATGAAAAGAACATGCAGTATCTAGAATCCATTCATCCTGACGAGAAACACATGCAGCTAAAACAGCTAGGCATCGCCATCAGAACTACCATCAACAACAGAAGCCTCACCGGTATCATTACCTTCATTATTTTTCGGTTGGTAAGTACCTTTTCTTTTCTCCTTGTTCTGCAACTTCCAACAATCATCAATGACATGATTAGCTTTCTTACAATACCTGCAGAACTTGTCACGGCCTTTAGACTTTGAGCGACCTCTGTCACCCTTGCTCTTATCTCTGTTGTTGTTGTGGTAGTGGTTATCTCGCTGCTCAGGCCTCCCTCGGACCTGCAAAGCATCGCCCTTGGAGGACGACGACTCCTCTTTCTGTACCATACCTTTCATCTTTTCCCTGGCAAGCAGGGCCTCATATACTTCCGTGGTGGTTAGTTCATCACGGCTTAACAGTATGGTATCACGAAAATTTGCAAAGGAATTTGGCAGCGAGCATAGAAGTAAAAGTGCTAGATCTTCATCGTACTTTACCTCCATCGACACTAGGTCAGAAACGATCTCCTTAAAGATCGATAAGTGATTCATTACCGAACCACCTTCTTGCAACTTGTGCGTGAACAACTTCATCTTCACATGCATCTTGCTGGTGAGATCTTTGGACATGCAGATCGACTCCAGCTTAGCCCACAGTGCCGCTGCGGTTTTCTCCTGGAGTACTTCTTGCAGAATATCATTAGATAGATGAAGTTGAATAAGCGATAAAGCCTTACGGTCTTTCCGCTTCTCATCGGCGGTCCATGCCGCCGCATCCTTGTCGCCGAATTTCTCCAGCGCCTCGTCAAGATCATTGGACTGTGCGAGGATCGCACGCATCTTGACCTGCCACAGCGAAAATCTCGTCTTGTAGTCCAGCGCCGTAGATCGAACTTCATCGATGCCATCCAAAACCCTAATCTGAAAACAGATCTGAAACAGGGCTCTGATACCATTGTTGTAAACGATAGCAAAGAAACGACGAAGAGCGGAACGATCAAACCAAAGGGGACACGAGATTTAACGTGGAAAACCTCTCCAAACAAAGGAGAGGAAAAAACCACGGGCGCCAGCCAGCAATACTTCACTATATCGGGTGAGGTTACAAACGCCGTGGGTTTACAATGTGTGGCTTACCCCAAAACGGCGGCTTACAAGAGGAATATAGAAGCATCAAACCCTAGGTCGGCTGCAGTCCAACCCGGAATCAATCCCACCTCGGCGGTAGTACCGCTTAACCCAGCGGTACTACCGCTGGGGTGGGCTGGTTCGTCTCTTCCCACCTCAGCGGTACCGCCAGCGGTACCAGTTGGTACCGGACAAGTGCGTCAGACGGCCATTCTGGCGGTAGCGGTGGCGGCAGCTCTCGAGCGGTAGTACCGCTTAACCCAGCGGTACTACCGCTGGAATTTGGAACACCATAAAACAACAGAAAGCACTCACTATTCAACTTTAGGATCGAGTCCCCATGTTGAAAGTTGAAACCTTTTCTCCATGGTGAACATGTACAGTGGACTTTGAGGGATACATATATATGTTCATCCTTCAATAGTTGCAGGCTTGCAGCAGGCAACTATGTATGTTAAGCGATGTTCATGTGTGAAGGAGAAGAAAAGTACTGCAGAATCAGGATCAGAACACCCACCGCGACCTTATCCCCTTGCGCTACAGTGCACAGGGCGATTTTTGAGCTCGTCCTCGTCAATCCTCTCTCGCGCGGCGGCGATCCGTGGATCCCTCCGTCTCCGACGGCTGCTCCGGCAGCGGAGGCGGGGGAATCCCCGGATCTCGCCATGTACATAGTGTTGGGTTGAGTGTGGTCCTGCCGGCGGCGCTGTGGAGGTGGTGGCGCGGTCGGCGGTGGTTTTTGGGCACGGTGCTTCCCCTCTCCGCTGTGGGTGCAGCGGGGCGCCCGCCGTCGTCCTGGCGCTCGCGGATCTCCGGATGCCTCGAGCGGTCCAGGCCCCTGCTTCGGGTCGACGGATCAACGCCGTTGAGCTGGGGCCCTGGGACTCTGGTCCCCCAGCTCGTTCGTCGTCACGCCGGCGTGTTCTCCAGCGGCGGTGTGGAGCTGGGGTGGTGGTGTGTAGGAGATAGAAGCGGTGTTTGCGAGGAGACGCTGCTGGCTTCGTCGAGCTTGGAGGCTGCTGGATGGTGGTGCTGCAGGCGGTGGAGGGCGCCGGCCGTGTTCGTTTATCGAGCAAGGTTCCGTCACCGGGTGGCGGACGGCTTCTGCGGCCATGTCCATGTGTGGAGGTGCTCTCGGGTGAAGGTAAGAAGGTGGTGCGGCTTCTTCGTCTCCGGCGTCGGCAGCAGTGTTGTTTCCTCTGTAGCTTTGCTTCCTGCGTATGTGTGCTGTATTGCTCGAGTCTCTGTACTCGTTTCTTGTTGAATACCTATGCAGTTCTCCAAAAAAGTACTGCAGAATCAAGTGCTCACTGTTCAGGCTAAATTATTTGATTACTGTAATGTGCAGGTGGGCAATACAGGGACAAGCGCGCGAGCGCCCGAGAATTCTGCCGTCGTCGATCGGGATTCACGGCCTATCGCCCCGACCAAGCGTGTGACGAGAAATATAGAAAGCTCCCGCACCGCCGTAGCATAGGCAGCACGAAACGTGGATCACCATTGATTACTAGTTAAGACGTTGCGGTAGCGTCTCCGTTTGTTTAGTCGGTACTAGTTACCTGTCCCTTCTCTTGCCTTGAGCTGCTGGTTTTGACTTCGGGGTGACATATTCAGATGCCATCGCTAGTGAGAGAAAGCTGGCGTCCTAGGGCGTTGCACAGCGCCACAGCCAAGCTAGACCTCGATGGAGTATAGCTTCTAGCATTTACGCTCGGTTTTCGTTCAGAAATCAGTAGGGGACGCGTTAACATCGGCAGGAGGGACGGGGGACCCGTTCCTTCGCTCTATAGTTAGGGCTTGGTTTTATAGTTCGTAGTGCGTCGTTAGGTTATGGCTCGGAGCTCGTATTTGGGAATGAAAATCCCGAGCTCGACATTTGATTAGGCTAGTCATCTTCGGCGGACATGCGCCTTTTTCTTTTTGAAGGCTTTCCCTCGAAGATGTATAGTTTTTCTTTGTTTTCCGTCTTTTACCATAGGATTAGTGGTAGTCTGGTGAAGGTACTGTCGTGATGCATGTGGCATCGGATTAGTTTGCTTTCTATCTTTCCCAACTTTGAAATAAAAGTGTTGTGTTCGATGCAGAGGCCGGGGATTCCTTCCCCGTTTCCAAAAAAGTAGAGTGACGCCAAAATTCCATCTTCTTCAGCATTTGATGAACAGTAATCATCGTCATGTGCAACACATTAGCTACACGAGCAATTTATCTTCCTCATGTCCTTATTTTACTAACTATACTTTGAGGGGGTGCAATGCGCTTAGAAAGTCATGAGGGTATCACTCTGAATGATTTAGACGGGTTCGAGCCCTAGGAAACAAACGCTCGTAAGCCTCTACTCTTGTTCGTGGCTAGTTTCAATTATCTCTTTATGCTCAGATGCGATCTCGAGAGGGAGGTCTTGATTCCTCTATGGTGGTGGTGTATGTGAATGCATGATGATCATTATGAGATAGTTACAGACTCGAAAGTTACCTACCCCGCCTTATAGTCCCGGCTAGATTCCTTAAACACGGAAGAAGATGATATCAAGGCGGAGAGGGTGGAGTGGTGTGACGGTCTTGAGGATGACAGTAACGATGGCGCGACAGACCGGCGGAGGCGACGTTGGGTAAGCGCGAAGAGAAGGAAGAGGGGATGTCGAGAGGGTGTGGGGAACATATAGAGGAGGACATGGGTGGCGTCAGGGGTGGTCTTATCCACTTTTTTTCGAAATGGGGAGGCCCCAGCCTCTGCATCACGAGGATGCACACCGTTGTTTTATTGCATCGATTTTAGAAGAATCAGGTTCCAACTATTACATCTCAAGCATCAGAAAGCGTGGCGATAAACACTAGCCAGCGAAAAACGAAAAGAATGAAATACTTATGCATCATTTAGTCTATTAAAGATTTGCCAGCCAGCTAGGTTGTAGAACGCCCGAGCGACCGCCTCAAGCCGGCCACACCCAGAAGCCACCTCCTCCTGTTGCTCCAAGGGTGGTCTTATCCACCTGGAAGAAGGTCGGGCGACGACCCACGCTCCACTGTGCTGCTTAGGAAGATGAAGAGGCAGTATGTTGGGCAGATCGTGGTGAGCCACTGAACTATGTTGTTAGCTGGCGGATGCGGCAAAAAATAAAAGGGATGAACTAAGAATGGTCCAATAGGTCCAATAGGGATGAGTGAGGGGAAAAAAAAATCTTCCCTTTGTTATTTGTGTGTTTCAAACCTACTCCCTCCGTACTTGAAAGAAGTGTACTTCCAAATTTCTTGGAAAGTCAAACTTTTATATGTTTGACCGTGTTTGCACAAAAAACACAAACATTTATTTCACCAAATTAGTAGCGCTACATATGATAAAATATAGTTTTATCATGTACCTATTTGGTTTTCATAAATATTTATATATTTTTGTATAAACTTGGTCAAAGCTTAAAATATTTGATTCCACAACAAAATTGAGAGTACACTCTTCTTTCAGGGACCGAGGGAGTACATGTATTGTTTGTATTTCCTTGAGGGTGCAAAACTATTCAGAAAATTATTATAATAATCATGTAGCTTCTTAATATACTTGAGAAGCCCAACCTATTTTAATTGAAATTTGTGAGACCTTTTGGAAAGCATCCCATGAGCTAGTCATGAGCAGGGGCAGCAGGAGGAGTAGTAGTTAGTTAGCTTTACTTTTGCTCAAATAGTTCACGGCTTTTGGCCACGACCATGGGCAAGCCACATTGACTTTCTGCCTTCCACCTGCGCTCGTTCTTCCCTCGATCTCTGTCATGCATATCACCCCTCGGGCTGTAGATGACAGGCGACTTCACCTTTCAGCGGAGTGAAATCTCTGTTAGAAAAAGCCTTGAAGGCAGGGGAACCAAAGCGACTTGACCGAGAGGAGAGGGGAACATATTCCCATGACAAATAGGCGTGGCCAATCTGATCCATCTCACTTCGACACGACACTGATACTTCCCATGCATCCGCCGGGTCCGTTGATTCAGACATGGAAGCAATACAACCAAGTCTTCCTTTTCTTGTTTCATGTTTTTTCTCGGGCCAGCTGGATTTGAATAGCACCGCGTAAAAAAAAAGGAAAATTCCGTTTCCATTTCTGTTTTCACATAAGAGTTCCTATTTTTATTTCCGTATTTTCATTCCGTTTCTGTATTTTCTGAAAAAGTCATTTCCGTTCCGTTTTTCATCCATGTGCCACTCTCCTAAGCAATAGTTAACAGTCATTTGTGTCAGTTAACATCAATGGTTACATAGCAGCTCTGCTAGCCACGCCAAGCGAATTCGTTTGCCTTGTTTGGACGTGACCCGCGACGGTCAGGTTGTTTTTCGCAAACCTAAGTCCGCCTCGCCGTGCCACGTACACCGACATCGTTTACCTTGGTCTTGTTTGGACGCGTTTGGACAAGAGCGAGCACTTACAGTATGTTTTTCCTCATAAATTTGCATGTATGTAGACTGATGTATGTAGAGTGAAATGAACAGGCTAGGCTAAATGTACCGCCGGTTCATTTTACTCGACGAGAAGTTTTTTTTTTTAGAGAGAGACTCGACGCGAAGATTAGGACATGGGCTACGAGCAGGTTGGAGTAACTTGGGCTGCGTGAAACATCCAGGACTCTGACGGGCCTTGACGCTGTGGCCGACGTCGGCTCGGGCTCGGCCGCGCTGTTCGCGGGCTTGAAAGCAGTAATGGCCAGATTCCCCAGCTACGGAAACAAATTGCCGCAAATCTGATTTGATCTCAGTCCGGCCCAGTCCGGGCTGCCTCTTGTCCTGCTCGCCGTGCACCAAACTCCCCTCGCCGCCGTCCATGCCTGTCTCCGGTGGGACTCCACGGCAACCCCTGGTGGTGAGATCGACGGAGAGACGCCAGGCCACTTAACGCCGGTTCGGAATCAAAGCATCCGCCATATCATGCCCCAGGCTGCAGAGGAAGGTATCCCTCCTATCTCCGTAAAGGTCGCTCCTGCCGTCCTGCGGCCTGCCCTTGCCCTCAACACGAATCAGATCAAATTTGCAGGGACTCCATGTTCCTTAGTAGTACCAATCACGCACTATACAGTTTGCATAGTGTTTTGGGCTGTTGGGATATATTTGTACAATGCAAGATGCTTGAGGAGGTGCTTATACAAAAAGTCAACCGGGTTTAGCTTAAGCACCAATGTTTATCTCTATAGAACAAGTGCTTAATTAGGCATCTCTGCTATAGAAGTAAGCATTCGTGCTTAAGGAGGACAAACCATTTTTACTCTTATTAAACATCATTCTAAGCACCTTGCATTGTACTGCGTGCCTAACAAGAATGGAAACTGTAGAATTGTGTACGTTTTTTCCTGCCAAGAAAGTAAATAGCTCTGAACTTTCGATGCTGCATACGTTCCTGTCTGCACCGATCCGCTATTTCTTCATATCCTGTGTGGTGGTTCGCCGTCACTGGAATCATCACCATCTGAATCACTCCTTGCAGGAATGATAAATACATCATATTCATGAGGTGGCCTACGTCGTACTGTTTCGGCTTCTCAGAGACACTCTACTGATGGAGACCTCTCTGATGACCGGCGCGTTGCTCTCCGAACAGAAGTCCGAGTTCAGTGGACAGACCTTCGGAGAGTACCTCCGAGCTTGTGTTCCTTCAATCGCCCCATCTCCCAGTTTGGTTGTTGATACATAATTTCTTCAAGAGTGAATTGTCTCACTTGTGCTCCTACTGCAATGGGTTCACCAAGCTTTTTCTTCCTTTTGCCCCAAATCAGCTTCAGATGCCAGCACGTTAAGCACATTCTTGCCTCTGGAGGATGGATGAGATGAGATGCGATAGCCAGTTGAGCAATTTGACATCCCGGGTTGGTGTATGCCTAAATGTATTTGTAGAGAAACTTACATGGTTTGATTGGATGTCCTTGGTAACTAAATTTCTTGTTCTGCATAGACTATAGGCTGTGACAAAACCTAGTGCATATCAGTATCGCAGTGCTGCGGTGAGGGGTTCAAGGCAAACCGGTTCCTTCGTTTGGATTCTGATAGACAGCAATTTCTATTCTTTGAAATACTGAGACAAACTCGGGGAGTTGACATGTTTCCCCTGGGTATATTTGGCACCTGGGACGGCTAGGTGTTTAAAATCTAAATTCAAAACTAGCACATGTTACTTCAGTTGTCATTTTTTACTTTTGTAGATGCTGCAAGAGGGATAATAGTAGCCTAGGCTATTTTTTTTTGGAGTTTATCGAATGTGCTACGGGGAATATGCAGAACCATATGCCATTCTTTCAACATATATTAGGCAACTAATTTACACTTAAAAGATGTCTGCCATGATCTTATTCTGTTGTAGCTTACAATGCTAATTTATTTGGGAGATATCCACTGCCATCTAGGAAGATTATGATAGACTCAAAATACAAATCTGTTCAGTAACCAAGCACTCTTGTTGTTTACACCATCTCTTGTATTTTTTTTTTACTTAGGCAAGCCTTCTTGTTGTTTACATCATATCTTGTATTGGCATGTTCCTTTGACATGAAGTTGAATACCACTATAGTGAAAGCTGGCAGAGCCTTTTGGAATTTTAGCATCAACAAAAGTTTGAGTTGCCAACTTGCTATGCATGGAGAGGCATTTCATGGACCTGTCATATGATACAGTTTCTGTTGATTGAGTGTCCTGGCCATTAGCCAAGGGTTGTTCTTGTCATGTATGGCTCATGCTCTTTCTATGCTGATATGAATTATGAGTGTCAGTAAATTAAGAGGTTGAGCATTCTCAGCACAATGCTGAAGATTTTTTTGGATACATATGAGAATAGGTTAGTTACTAAATTTTATTCTATTTTTGCAGATACGCGATCATTCTTTGATTGGTTACAGGCTTACAGCTAGGAAATGCTGTAAAAGATATGGCTGATGATGCCATTCAACTTGAGGCACACAGTATGTTCTCGAAAATACGGGCGCTTGGTCGCTTATTATTTAGTTTCATTGAATTTATTACAGATAACTAAAACCATGCCCTGTGCAAGCTATCAAATTAATTGTCTATTACTGCAGCCTGTTTGTAAGCATACTTACAGAGGACGCTGGTAATTTACTGAAGAATAAAAAAGACCAAAATACAAGATTTTTTTTATTTTGGCACAAAATTCTTCCGAGACAAGGGGCACTACTGACCCTCATTACTGTACCAATAAAAGGAATAGCAATAGGGTTACCGCGGCAAACCCATAGATGACATGCATTCTTCATCCATACTGTATCGCCTACTGAAGTTATCATCATCAGCATTGATATTGTTCTGTTCCATTGGTGTGTTGTTTACAGTTTGCATCGCTTCAAGTCTTGTCTCAACTTGCCTCATTGTGGGCCTATCTTCACCCTTTAAGCTTAAGCACATCACTGCTACCGCTGCAACTTCCTTGGCTTCTTCACCCCCTTCCTCGATGACTTGCTGGTCTAGCATCTCAAAGAGTTTGTCTTGGTTCACTCGCAAGATGAATTCTTCAGTTAGACTCGCTCCTGCTGATGGCATGTTGACACATGGCTTCTTCCTTGTTAATAACTCCACAAGCATGACGCCAAAGCTATATATATCACTTTTCTCGGTGAGTCGCCGCGTGTGGTAGTACTCTGGATCCAAATATCCGAGAGTTCCTTGAACGGCAGTTGTAACTTCAGTTTGATCAATGGGGATGCCTCGAGAAGCTCCAAAATCTGATACTTTTGCTGTGAGCCGATCGTCAAGTAGTATGTTGGCGGATTTGATATCTCTATGTACTACGGATACTGAAGCAGCAGAGTGAAGATAAGCAAGACATCTTGAGGTTTCAAGGGCTATTCTTAGCCGCTCTTTCCATGCCAATGATAGTGGAGTACCGACATGAAGATGATCAGAAAGAGTTCCATTTGAAACGAATTCATAGACCAACAATGGAACTTCCGTCTCGAGGCAACATCCAAAAAGCTTCACTATATTCCTGTGGTTTACCTGAGAAAGGATGGCAACCTCATTGATGAAATCATCCGTCTCTCTCTGAATTACAACTTTTGACTTCTTGATGGCAACAACACGTTGGTCAGATAAAATCCCTTTGTAAACAGTACCGTGGCCTCCTCCTCCAAGTTTTCTAGCCTTTTCAAACTTATTTGTTGCCTTTTCAAGTTCTTCTAAGCTGAACATCATCCTTTCAGCGATATCTTTGTCGACAAGCCGCTGTAGCAACAACCCTCTGTTCTGTTTGAAGAAAAATTCTCTTGACTTCTTTGCTTTCCAAACAATGAGCTTTCGTCTTACTAAGAGAACACCAAGGATCGTTAGCAGCACGCCTACACCGCTGCTGATTCCTATTGCAATAGTAATTCCTAGAGAATACATAATCAATTACCTTGCGTCCCAGATTTTGAGTAAATAGACAGATAAATAAAAGTATAATGTTACTGGCAATACCAATGATCTTCAATTATTTTCGACGTTATGAATATAAAGAATAGTTTGTAATTTTGCTTGTTACCTGAAAATATTGCTTTGGCTGATTGGGTTGAAGAACATCCATTTTGTTTGTTGCAGGTACAGGTATATGATCCTATCAAATTTGTGCACTGGCCATGGCATGAGTACTCTCCTGGACGTGTACACTCGTCGACATCTACAGTAGTACCGAAGCTAGTTATTTGTGACTTTATGCACCGCTGAAGAAATTAATGCCATGGTACTAATTATACAGGGAATATAGTAGCATACCTTGGCATCCATGACGTTCGTAAGGGTTCCCTTCGTAGCCGGACATACATTTGCATCTGTATCGTCCTGCTGTTGAATCATCCCGTCTGAGGTGATCCTGGCAGTAACTGTTGTCACTGACACATCCAAAGTCACTTGAATTCCTAGCCTCAGCACATGACAAGTTACTGAACACCCAACTGACAACAGTCCTGATTGGTACCCCTGGTATAGAGTGGAGTACGCCTTTGGAGGCACCAAGGCTAGTGTCAGATGAGACCGCCTTCTGCAACGTCATGGTGTTCTCCTCGCTCCACCTTGCGCCCTCGATTATGGCCAAGCTTGCATTGATTGGGAAGGTTATATTGCTTAACTGAATTAGTTTAATAGTGATCAGACTGCTATCGACGCGCAACACTGGACTGTAGCACTCATTGCTATATTTGCTGGAGCATGTTCTCCTGGTTGGATCACCAGGCACGCAATCATATTCTATACTACTGGTTGGTGCTCCTGTGAGGAGGGGCCATCCAAGTAGCATCCAGAATCCGCACCCCAGCACTACGAGATTGTTTCTCGGTCCTACCACTGTATAGATGCTGCTGTTGAGGGGGACTACCCACGTTGCGTCGACAGAACCAGATGCATCCGCTGCCAGGCTGAGGATCCCCGATGGTCACCGTGCTGTTTTGCGTCGATATTTCCAGCACTTGGACTTCAGAACTGTCCATGAAGAGCCTTGGGGGGTGGTATGTCTCGTTGCAGAAGAGCTTGAAGCCCTCCCTGTAGCATCTGGCGCTAACACCGAACGGGTAAGGAATGCTTACGTTGCCGCATCTGCTGGAGCAGTTGGGCGATGCAACGCTGGCTAAGGCTAGCGTTAGCACGGTCGCCAGAAGCTGCAGCAGGGCTGCTATACCAGCCGCACGAATTTGTGTGATGTGGTACGCTCAGCGAGAAGGAGGTGGTAAGTGCTAACTAGTCCTATGTTTGTTGTGTATATATAAAGCCATTGTAGCGTGAAGCTCCAAGCTCTTGTCTGTGTAACTAGGGGAAATATGCTAGTTTTCAGGTAGTACAGAAAGGGCATAGCTTATTCTTGGTGCTGACAAGATTGCTGAGGCTTGTAGGGTAGTGGATCATTCCGCGAAAAGCTTTATGCATCTCAGTCGGCCTCTCTAGCTGGTGACCTTTTAATGAAAATTCCAAAGGAAAAAATGTAACAAATAAATTATGTTTACGTACACCTCGTGTCTGGGACCTCTTGTACATACATGAATAGGACTGGATAGAAACTACAAGCTTGTCAAGTTCAATTGTCCCAAATGCCAGGCACCGAGGAGCCTGTCGTCCTGCATGATTCTCTGCACAAAAAACACAAAACATGGCTACTTTCTTGCTGGCGACTACATGAACCAGTCAAGGAATCACTAGAAAATATTGTAGGCATCAGGCCGGCCGATAAAAGATTGGCGACAGACGTCCTGTTTTTCTAATGTTTTGCTTGACGTCATTACTCTTAAGCCGGTTGTGCATGCCTTGAAACCGCCACGGGATTCGACATTCTGTACAAGTTATAGTATTCATGAATAGTATTAGTACGGGAGGGAACTACAACTTCTCTAGTCAGTTCAGCAACGAGTGATACGTGAAATCGCAATTTTGGTCCAGAACTGGGAATTTTTCTAGAGGAAAAGGGACTTGCATCGGTCCACAGCTATGGTTTTTGTACCCCTCAAGTTGAGAAGGTTTTTCCACGTAAATCCTTGTATCCCTTGTGCATGTGATGGTGTTATTGTTTCCGCTGCATATTTATTATTGAACCTATCGTCAAAGTTTGCTACATACAGTGTGGCTATCCGTTTGCTCCCCCAACAACTTGCGGTCGACTTCATGAAGCAGTCAAGGAGTTACTAAAATTACTATAAGCCTCAGGCCGGCCAATAAAAGATGGAGAACAGCCGTCTATGTTTTAATATTTTCTTGGCATAATGATACTCCTAAGCTGACTGAGTATGCATTGAAACCACAATGGCGTTCGAGCTGCTTTTCAAGTTATTACAGATGTGAATGGTATTAGGACTAGAGGGAGATGCACGTTCTCTAGTTTTTCTGCAGTAGTGCGACCAATGGAGGATTTTACTGAAACAGTTTTGAAGTTGCTTGCAAAAACTAATGCCTCAAAGTAAGATTAAAAGTCCAGCTCCAAAAGAGGAAACATTTCCAGTCCCAAAAGATTAAAAGTCCAGCAAGGAACGAGTCTTTCAGTGGTGAGTGACAGCCTGACAGGTCAAAAGCTGGAGATTTACTGGTTTGTGTCAGATGAGTTTGATAAAAAAAGGCTGTCCTGCTCTTTGAAGGATGATCATTTAAACAATTGATCTTAATGCATTCACTCTCAGTAATAACGGAACTCAGCACGAAAAGAGCTGCATACAACAATGAAGATACCAGTACCCGGGTTTTCCAGTCAGCATAGGCCTGGCAGCTCTCAAATATATGTCCGAAGACTTCTGTCCAGATTACACCGCGTGGAATAGGCTGTTCTGACTTCCCAGGTGATCCTGATAAAAGTTTGCTTCCTTTGAAAGGATGCTGAACCAATTTACAAGGTAAATTTAAACACTGATGCTTATTCTCATTTGAAGAAGATAACTAGAATGTCCTGGGCTATGCACATTTCCTTTGACTTGTTCAGATATGTTCAGAGCTATTAGGATATTTCTTAAGCATGTCACCACGACGTACCTTTCCAGCTATCCTTGTCAAACTCTGTCAATCTGTACAAGTTCTATATACTAGTACTTGTAACATAGTAGAACATAAAATAGCAATAGTCACACTCGGTTCTGATGGTGTATAATGGACTGGTTCTTTATTTTGATGTGGTCAAGCCATCAAGGTATGACCAAATGCCTTCTCCTCCAAGCAAAAGGAACCAAATCACATGAATATACCTTTGGGAACATCCGTAAGAGTATTATTTATACTTCTTAAGAATAGTACCGGTAGTCTACCGGTGTGTACGGACAAATCCCATCATAAAAAATGTTTTGACATGCCTGAGAGGCCAAGTAATATACGAACCTAATATCAAACTATTAGGTTGACATCTTATGTAGACTAGTTCCAGGCATGTGATGGAGTTCAACATGTCAAAATCCTAATGCATCTGTTGTCATGGTCATCACTTCCCAGTTTCCCTCAAATGTTCTCCAGAACACAAAAATCCTTGCCGCAGCATAAACATTGCCTAGTTACCTTCTCCAATACAGGCACTTGGAGAAACTCATGCTTCATTCCTGTGATTGACGAAATGAGAATGCCTGCTCTACTTGCCATGACGGCAGTGCTGTTTCTCGCAGGCGGCATAACGGAGTCGGCAGCGGCGAGTTCCCCAAGCATCGCGTTGCCCGGCTGCAAGAGCAACTGCGGAGACGTGGACATACCCTACCCCTTCGGCACCGCCCCGGCTGTTACAGGCCTGGGTTCATGGTCTCCTGCAATGAGACGTACCTTCCGCCAAAGCTGTTCCTGGACAATGGTGCCAGTCCTGGTCCTGGCCCTGAAGTTGTCGAGATATCTCTGACAAACAGCACGGTGCGCGTTGGAAGCTGGGTTTCGCACTTCGTCGCCGGCAACACAAGCCAGGTGCAGCTAGCCATGAGCCGCAGCTCCCCCTTCGTGCTGTCAGCCAAGGCGAACAGCCTCGTCATCGTGGGGTGTGGCTTCCGTGTCATCCTGGACATCGTCGACGGGTGGACGTATGGCTCGTGTGCGTCCTTCTGTCCGGTCAATAACAGCACCGGTGAGCCGTTCTTGCCCGACACTGTGTGCAACGGCATCGGCTGTTGCCAGCCATCCATTCAAGTTGGCCTTCTGTCCTTCCGCATCGAGCTCTCCTCGCTTGACGGTGCCGGCAGATGCCCGACTGCCCCTTCGCCGTCGCCGGCCCCAGAGCCGGCGTTCAACGCGAGCGTGCACATGGTGGAGCAAGAGTGGTGGAGCGACGGGTCGAACGTCTACGGTCTGCAGCAATACTTCATGGACCTGCCATCTTACCCTGACATGAGCCCGTTCTTTGTCCCTGCAATCGCAGCCTGGGTGTTGGGCAGGTTTCCCTGCGAAGAGGCCGCCCAGAGGCCGGATTTCGGGTGCCGAAGCAAGAACAGCATGTGCCTCAACTCCACAAATGGTGCAGAAGGCTATGTCTGCCGGTGCAGTGACGGCTACCATGGCAACCCTTACATGTCAAATGGATGCCAAGGTGGACGAGGTCGTCTAGCAGCTGGTAAGTCCAAGTACACGGGAAATTTGTAAGAATTAGTTCATCTTTCTGTGACCACTACTTCATTCATTTGCACTGCCGAGCAAATTTTCCCTTTTTTAAGTATGCTAGAAATTTGACAATTGTGTAATTGAAATTTAGCAAGTCCTATTTCTGAAAACATAATTAGAGGCAATAAACACAGGAATTTAATTTTTTTCTTGTCAAATATTTACCATTTTTAATGGAATGGTGTTTCGCAGAAACATTATAAAATCTGCCTATTTAGAAAATCTAAGGTATGACTCAGTCAGAAAGATTGAGAACTCGATAAATCAAAGCATCGTACCCTTTAGCCTTTGTTGTTGACAACTGCATGTCTGCATTCCCTTCTTAGTTGGCATCTGACAGAAAAATATATACTGCAACATATCATGGGGAGTAGGTGTGCACTGGCATCTCAGAGCAATGTTGCTTCTTTCTTATACACTAGTAATATATTTGTTGTCTCCACAAAATAGTACCATGCCCGCAAAATTTAAGTAATGCTGGCGGCACTATTTTACACAATTAAATTAGGATCCATTTCGACATGGATAATTTTCAAGCATACTACTCTAATTTGCAAGCATGTTTTTGACAGTGCTGTTTGTAAATTTCGACAGGGATAATATTCTCTATAGGAGTTGGCAGCGGTATAATCATTTTACTTCTAGTTCTTGCTATCGTCTTTGCAACAAAAAAAGTCAAGGATCAGAAAGCCAAAAGGATGAAGGAATATTTCTTCAAGCAAAACCGTGGGTTATTGCTCCAGCAATTAGTAGACACAGATATAGCTGAAAGGATGATCTTCAGCTTAGAAGAGCTTGAGAAAGCAACCAATAAATTTGATGGAGCTCGCATTCTGGGTGGTGGAGGGCACGGCACTGTGTACAAAGGCATTTTATCAGATCAACACGTTGTTGCTATAAAGAAGTCCAAAACCATAGTCAAAAGAGAGATTGACGAGTTCATAAATGAAGTTGCCATCCTTTCTCAAATCAATCACAGGAATGTGGTAAAGCTTTTTGGTTGCTGTCTCGAGACAGAAGTTCCACTGCTAGTCTATGAGTTCATCTCGAACGGAACCCTCTATGCGCATCTTCATACTGATGGTCCTCAATCATTACCATGGAAAGACAGATTGCGAATTGCAACTGAAGTTGCAAGCTCTTTGGCCTATCTTCACTCGTCTGCTTTGATATCGATAATCCACAGAGACGTCAAGACATCCAACATACTACTGGATGATGGCTTGACGGCAAAAGTGTCTGACTTTGGTGCTTCTAGAGGTATTGCAATTGATCAATCAGGGGTAACAACTGCAATTCAAGGAACTTACGGATATCTGGATCCTGAGTATTACTATGCAGGCCGATTGACCGAGAAGAGCGATGTCTACAGCTTTGGTGTCATGCTTGTAGAGCTGCTTACAAGAAAAAAACCAACCGTGTACGTGCCGTCAGAAGGTGTCAGTTTAGTAGCACACTTCATGTTGCTGTTGAACAAAGATAGGCTCAGTGAGATACTAGATGCACAAGTCTCTGAGGAGGCTGGGGAGGAAGCGAAGGAAGTAGCGGCTATGGCGGCAATGTGCCTGAGGATGAAGGGGGAAAACAGGCCGACGATGCGATATGTGGAAACCAAACTCCAGGGGCTGCAGAGTGTGGAGAACACCAAGCAGGGCGACCCAGAAATGGAAGAGCATCTAGTTAGTCTACGCCGCATGGCATTTCAAAGAAGCAGCGACAATGCTGCTCATGCTGATAAAAGCAGCAGCAGGCGATATAGCTTGGAGGAGGCGATGCTGCTGTCATCAAGCTTGCAACGGTGATCTTCAGGAAATTCATCATCACCATATGCGGTCAGCGGTCTCCTCTGTCTTTCTGAATGGAAAAACATATATGTATATATACAAGAACAATGCTACGCCTGCACACCAAGGTAAAATTGGACAGTGAGTCATTGAATCTGGAGAGTGGAGATGTGCTAGTTCAATCTTATGTAATTAGTGAAACATAACGCGTAACAGTGCAGCAAGATGCTACGACGCATATGTTTACATTTTTTAAATATACTTCCACTTGATATAGTTCTTATGACTGAAATTACGTTTTCATCTGTTATAAATCTGAGTCAATCGTGTATCACATAAATCTGCTCTGTTACAAACATCGACCTTTCTCCTTTGCCTTTGATGTCCTTGTGGAATTTGTAACGCCTCCGAGCGAACTTGCAAGGTGTTTTAGGTTCACTGTAACATTATAACGGATGTAGTTTGAGTTGTGTGATCTTGCATGCTTCAATTTAAAGCTAGCAATATGGTTCGGTTGCTGAACAATAATCAAAACTTTCAGATGGACTTGCTCTGCAAGCCACCGTCTTTCAGCCTCTCGCCTCCGCGGCAGCTGCTCCTCCGACGTGCAACTGTGGGGCAATGGTCCACACTCAAACATTGGCCGTGCCCCAAGAAGAATGCCCATACTAGGCGTGATGCCCTAACAACCAAGGAGTTGCTTCAAGCAAACAGGGAGCTTAGGGACATCAAAGGATGGTAAGGTTTCATCGGGAGTGGAGGCCATGAAAATTTAGGAGTAGCGAGTAGCTCTTTTGAGGCAGGGGGGGGGGGGGGGGGGGGGGGACAATACTACAGAGTGGGTGGCTTCACATAGTGGAAAGTGTTGTATTTCCTTGGCAAAGACAAAGAAGGATATCTTCACACAAGGAAACTGTCAGGGCAGTATATGATGGCAGCCTGTTTTATAAGATGGAGTAAGACAGGAAGAATGCTAAGGAGTCTGCTAAGAAGAAATGATCAAGACACCATTAATGCCCTCCTGTTGGTGATAATGTGCAAGTATTTATAAATTATGGTCTGGTTTAGATCAGTAAATTAGTGCTGCAGTTCGATTTCATGTTTCTTGATTCATCTTTTGCGTTATGAGAATTGTCGTGTCTCGATGCACGGACACCGGGAGTATAGGATACCCCTTTTAGGTTCGGCACGGGGCACGAAGGAGGCTGAGAATCGTCTTCTCGGGCGGAGTCTAGATCAAGCTCTCCTCTCCACGATCAAAGCATGCAACCAAAGGGACACAAGGAGCTACCCAGGTTCAGGCCGCCCGGAGGCTAAAAGCCCTACTCCTGCATGTCTGGATTGATGGGTTCTTCATAGTGTGGCTTACAATGGAACCTCCCGGACAGGGTACCCGGAAGGGTTTTGGCTGGAGGTAGAAGAAGGACAGATCCTGACCCGGAGGAGATCACCTTCCCCTTTACCTTCGCAGCCCTAGTCTAGTCTTGCTCTGGTTGGACTTGTGCCTTCGTTGCACCTCCCCTTCCTCCATGCCTTGGTCCTCCTTTTATAGGCTAAGGGGTTGCCACAGGGTCACGTGAGGGGCACGAGGGACCTTCGGGGTGAAGGACCCTCCTCATCTAGTTTAGGGGAGACGTGGCCTCTCCTCAGCCTAGCGTCTCCTTTGGGTTAGGTGGGAGCGTCCGCCTTGGGGTGGACAGGAGCTGACACCACCACGGGCTGTGCTTCCCGCCCGCGCTGCCTTCGCCTTGCTTCCCAAGTCTTCTGAGCGTGAGGTGGAGAGCTTATCCACAGGACGTGGGGAAGTACCCGAGAGGGAGCCTGGCCTCCTGCCGGGAACTCGGGCTCTCGGGTCCTTCCTGGCCTTCTTGCTTGGTTCGGGGACCCGGCAGGCCCCAGGACCGGAGCCCTTTGTCGACGTAGGCCTTGCGTGTCCTGACGGTGAACCCGCCAGCTTGACTTGAGTCTTGGTCTTGTCCATCTTCATCTTGGGCCCACATGGGGTGGACCCACTTTGGCAGCACTAGGGGAACCCCATGTTCCACTGCTGCGACAGTAGCCCCCGGGCATGGTCCCGGCGGCTCTTGCTCCAGCTGCCGGGGCCATGGCCTAAAGATAGGTCAAAGTGGGTCCCGGGCACCTGGTCTTCCTTGCTCTGCTTCATTGATGGCCTTGAAGGTCTTGGAGTTACTCCGCTTGGGGGAGTAACTGCGATGGCCCCCTCGATTCCCAGTAACGGAAGAACCGAGGAGACGCCTGACAGAGGTGCCGCCGCGGCTATAAAAGCGAGGCGCGCCCCTGGCTTTTGTTCATCTTCTTCCTCAGTCCAACTCCAGGCCTCCCCACAAGCTGCCAGCGCCAATGGCGAGAGCGAGGAGAGGAGTTGGGCGCCCTCGTTCTTCTTCAGCTGCTGCGGAGAGTGGCCCCTCCACTCGTGGTCGAGCTGTTCCGCGAGGTCGTGGGATTCGCGGTCGCGGCGGCCGTGGAGGCCGCGGCACCGCTGCTCCCCCTCCTAGGAGCATGGTTCATACCAGCTTCGCGCCGTTCGAGTTCATCGTGGATCTGAACCACAGGCTTCGCAGCCGGCTTCTCCTGCCGGATTCCTTCGCGATGGCGACGGAGGACATCGGACCCTCCGGCTTCTGGCTGCAAGTGGAAGGCTGCCCCAATGGCCCCTCCTGGGCCATGGCGGAGCGCACCACTGAAGGCGCCATGCTTCTGGGTCCGGGGTGGAAGTCGTTCTCCCGTGCCCGCCGCCTGTCCCGGGGGCAATGCTTGGCGTTCCGGTACGACGGAGATGCGACGCTCTCCGTGAAGATCTTCGGTGTCGATGGCGGACGCGTGGAGTGCTGCATGGAGAGCAGCAGCGGCAGTTCGAGCTCCTACGACGAGGATGAAGATGAGGAAAACTCATCTGACATCAAGGTCGAGGGGAGCTCGTCTTCCTGAAGGCGAGGAGCTTCGGACGGGCGCCATGGAGATCTCGTTGACCTCCTCCCGGCCTTGACGACGTATTTCTGGAAGTAGCGTCTTCCATTGTACGGCGGTGCTCCTTGCTCGATGGGAGCCAACCTTTTTGTTGTAAAAAAGATCGTCCCCTTGTAGTCCTTGTAAATGAAGAAGATCTTGTTTCCTCCTTGTCTCGTGTCGCGCCGTGTGAATGAGAACGAGTTTTTTGCAAAACGCGCTCCCATTACTGCAGCAGCCGTAGCGCCAAGGGGTAGGTGGAGCGTGGGAGGCCTATAAAAGACCCTCCAGACTCCAACTCCCTTGACACATCTTCTCGCCTTGCTCCGCTCCTCTTCTTCCTTTGCCTCTCCACGCCCGCAGAACAATGTCCGGCGAAGCAGAGAGGGCCTTGTCCGACGTGTCGACGGCGGAGTCCGTCTTCCGAGGCGCGGCGGAGGCACCCAGCGAAGCTGGAGCCCGAGCCACCGAAAGGACGAGGTCGTTCCCGCCCTCGGGTCTCCTTGGTTTTCCCCGCGGTGGGGAACATCGCCGGTTCTGCTGCCATGGAAGCGTCGGTGGCGCTGGCGACCCGGAAGGACACCATCAAGATGGAGCTGTGGAAGGAGGCCGCAGGCAATCAGAGATTGACCCGTCTCCTCTGCGACCTTGACGATGTCTTCAAGGTAAGGTTGCCTTGGTTCTGGCAATACGACCCTTGGGAAGATCCTGCGCCTTGACTCGATCTCTTCCCTTCGTACAGGATGAGGAAGACATCATGGATAAGTTCGTGGACCACGTGCACCTCCTCTGCAGCCAGCATGTGCCGGGGTTTGCCCGGAAGTTCCCCGGCCCGTGGGACCCCTGAAGATCCTGCGCGAATGCCCTCCTTCATCCCAGGCGTCCCCGGGAGTCCGGAGTTCACCCGGCAGGCAATAAAACAGAAGACAGATCTGCGCAGCCAGGAGCTCTGAGCTGGCCTTAGTAGCATAGGCTAGATATGTATCCAGGAAAAGCTTCGACTGAATGTAATCAGAATTGTAAATTCAGAATGTAAGTTCAGATGAATGCAATCCTAGGGCTCAACTCCCGGGGTCATTTCCCAAACCTCCCTTGCACTAACGCGCCGTCAAGTTTTCTGAGGAGATCTCTTAGGTGACAAGTACTCTAACCGCCTGTACCGGTAGCAGTACCCCTAAGAGCACTATGCCTTCCGGGAGTCCACTCCACAGCCACGGGTACTAGGCCAGAAGGGAAATCTGACCGTTCGCCGGGGAGGACGCATTACCCCCGCAAAGGTTCTCATCAACTGTCAAGCATGCGCAGGTTGGTGGTATATTGACTCCGAGCGAGATATTATGCCTAGAATGCAAGATGCACATGCAAAGACTTAGCTGGTTTTTGCCGTGCTCTTGATCTGCTCTGTCCTTCCCGGGTATCCAGCTCCTGAGCCGCTCTTCAGCATCCATTCCTGTCCCGGGAGAGGCGCTACACATAACACACTTTCAGTAGGAAAAGAATGGACCCTCCCTTACATGTCGTGAAAGTGTTTCATCCGGAGCAACCCGCAAGCAAAGTTGAATGTGCATTTCTGTGTTTAGGTTCTTTAAAACACAGCACTGCCCGTTCCACTTCTTACCGCGGCAGTACGGCACGATCAGGTGGCAGCGCCTACTGATAGGCTACTCGCGCTCGACCTGTCAGCCACCGGCACCATGTCAGCCCCCTGCTTGGGGGTTGTTACGGATAACACACTTCACGACAACAAGAGAGGCTCACGGAATTGAAAAACTTATCTTTTATTCCTTGGCGACGATTCTTACACCCTTATACAGAACACTAGCCCCTTGGGCGTGCTTAGTTGACTCGAACTATCTGCGATTCATGTTCGTATTCAGGGGTAGAATTTCCGGAGATTCTCGATGTTCCAGGCGTTGCCCTCCGGCCTGCCTTTCTCGTCCTCCAGATAAACAGCTCCGGGTCTCAGGGTATGCGTCACCCGATAAGGTCCTTCCCACTTGGACGACAGCTTGTTCATGTTATCAAGCTTCTGCTTCTTGCGGAGAACCAGGTCTCCGGGTTCCAGTACCCGTGAACGGATATGGCGATCATGATAGCGGCGGAGCCCTTGCTGGTATCGAGCAGATCGTAAGGAAGCTCGACACCGCACCTCTTCCAGGAAGTTGATGTCATCAATCCTCCTCTCAGCTTGTGCGTCTTCATCATAGGCAAGTACCCGGGGGGATCCATGCCTGAGCTCTGTTGGCAAGACGGCTTCTGCTCCATAGACAAGGAAGAATGGTGTTTCTTGAGTGGCTCTGCTTGGTGTGGTTCTGAGGGACCACAAGACACTTGGTAGATGCTCAATCCAGTTCTTGCCCTTGTCTTCTAACTTGTCAAAGGCCTTGGTCTTCAAACCCTTTAGGACCTCCGCATTGGCTCGCTCCACTTGCCCATTGCACCTTGGGTAGGACACCGAGGCAAAACACACCTTGATTCCCAGCTCTTCACAGAAGTTGAGGAAGGATCGGCTTGTGAACTGAGAGCCATTGTCCGTTATGATTCTGTTGGGTACTCCGAAGCGGTACACGATCCCTTCAATGAACTTGATGGCTGCTTGAGCTGTCTGCTTGGTACTGGCATCACTTCCACCCACTTTGTGAACTTGTCGATGGCCACGAAAAGGTATTCATGGCCCCCGACAGACTTCGGTATCTTCCCACGATGTCCAGCCCCCAGACCGCGAACGGCCAGGAGATTGGAATTGGCTGCAGAGCTTGCGCCGGCTGATGTATGTTCTTCGCATAGTACTGGCAGGCTTCACAGGTCTTGACTAGCTGCTCGCATCACTGAGGACTGTTGGCCAGTAGAACCCGTGACGAAAACTTTACCCGCCAGTGATCTTGATGCCACATGACTTGAACATGTGCCCTCGTGGATGTCCCGTAGCAGTACTTGGCCTTGTTCTTGAGGATGCAGCGGAGCTTGACTCCGTTGTCCCGTCGCCGGTAGAGCTCGCCGTCGATCATGACGTAGAGCTTGGCTTGACGAGCCACCCGCTCGGCGTCGTGATCATCCTCCGGGAGGGCGTGCTCCATGATGTACTTGACGATGTCCCGGGCCCAGGGTGGGTGGGTTCCTTCCACCGGTAGCACCATCCGACGGAA
This sequence comes from Poa pratensis, assembly GCA_947311845.1. Classification (NCBI taxonomy): domain Eukaryota; kingdom Viridiplantae; phylum Streptophyta; class Magnoliopsida; order Poales; family Poaceae; genus Poa; species Poa pratensis. Next base: position 58,945,967 of record CAMZMU010000041.1, read on the forward strand.
AGAAAGCATAGCTTCCTCCGCCAGAGGGGCTGCCGGGTCTTGAGCTTCTGGGCTGGCTACCCGTGTTGTCGAGGTAGAAGGGTCGCCAGCCCCCGGCGCAGATCTTGTCGCGAGCCTCTCGGGTGGATCGAAGGTCGCCTGAGGACCTCGATGTAGATCCCGGGAGGCACTGGTTCTTGCTTGGACGCCACCTGCGATAGCTCATCCGCGGCCGTGTTTTCTCCCCGTGGGACGTACACAGCCCGGAAGTTGTCGAAGCGCCGCTGCAGCTTCCAGACCTCTTCAACGTATGGTGCCATCTGAGGGCACGCGTACTCCTTGTTCACTTGTTTGATGACTAACTGAGAGTCACCCTTGACGACGATCTTGTTGATGCCGAGGCCGATGGCAGCACGAAGTCCTGCGAGCAGGCCCTCGTACTCCGCCGTGTTGTTGGAGATGTTCCCTTGGTAGTGCATCTGGACGACGTACTTCAGCCGGTCCCCGGTTGGTGAGGTTAGGACAACCCCAGCACCTCCTTTCCCCTTGGTGTAGGAGCCGTCGAAGTGCATGGTCCAGGCGCTAGGATCTTCCTTCCCGGGGAGGCAGGTTTCCTCTTCCGGGTCGTCGAACGCCGTCTCGGTCCACTCGGCCGTGAAGTCCGCCAGCGCCTGACTCTTGATGTTGTCCGTGTGCTCGAACTTGAGACCGAAACCTTGAAGCTCCATGGCCCACCATGATATGCGACCAGTGGCAAGTGGGTTCTCCAGGGGGCTTCTTAGGTTGTACTTGGATACCACCGTGATGGGATGGCTTTGGAAGTACGGCCTCATCTTGCGGGAGGCAATGAGGATTGCCAGCAGCAGCTTCTGCATCATGGGGTACCGCTCCCGGGCGTCGCGCAGCACTGCGCTGACGAAGTAGACCGGGTGCTGCACCTTGCGGGTCGCCGAGTCCTGAGAGGGCTCGGCTTCCTCCACGTCGACGTCTTGGGGTGGGGACGAGGTAGCCCCCGGCGAAGTCTCGTCGGAGGGAGATTCTCCATTCCCGACGGGCTCCGCACCGTCTGGTAAGGTTGCAGTGACGTCAGGATCGAGACCCCTGGTCACCCGGCAGCCTTTTCTTGCATGGTTGTCCCGGGAGAGAGTTCCCGGGTCGCTTGCCCTTGATCTTGCTTGACTTCTTCGGAGGAGCGTCACGCTCTACCACAAGCACAGCGCTGATCACCTGGTTGGTGGCAGCAATGTACAGTAGTAGGGGCTCCTTTCTTCTGGTGCCACGAGGATTGGTGGCGAGGCGAGGTAGCGCTTAAGGGACTGCAGGGCTTCCTCGGCCTCGGAGGTCCACTCCACGGGGCCTGACTTCTTGAGCAGCCTGAAGAACGGTAAGGCCCGCTCCCCAAGCCTTGAGATGAAGCGCCCGAGTGCAGTGATGCACCCGTTGAGGCGCTGTACGTCCTTGACCCGCCGGGGCGCCTCCATGCGCTCGATTGCCTTGATTTTGTCCGGATTCGCCTCGATCCCTCGGTGAGAGACCAGGAAACCCAGCAGCTTGCCGGAGGGGACCCCGAACACGCACTTGTCGGGGTTGAGCTTGAAGTTGACCCGGCGGAGGTTCTCGAAGGTCTCGTGCAGGTCTTGGATGAGGGAGTCCTTGTACCGGGTCTTGACCACGATGTCGTCGATGTACGCTTCAACGTTGCGGCCCAGCTGCCCAAGGCATGCTTGCATTGCGCGCTGGAAGGTAGCGCCGGCGTTCCGGAGGCCAAAAGGCATCCGGGTGTAGCAGTAGCAGCCCTTGGGAGTGATGAAGGCCGTCTTCTCTTGGTCCTCGAGTGACATCATGATCTGGTGGTACCCGGAGAAGGCGTCCAAGAAACACAGCAGCTCGCACCCGGCCGTGGAATCCACGATCATGTCGATCCGCGGCAGGGGGAAAGGGTCCTTGGGACAGGCCTTATTCAGGTCTGTGAAGTCGATGCAGAGTCTCCACTTGAAGGTCATGGGTTCGGTACCACCACGGGGTTGGCCACCCAGCTTGGGTGGGGAACCGACCGGATGACACCAGCTTCTATCAACTTGTCCACCTCGGCGATGATGAATTCCAGCTTTTCCTTGCTTTGGTTCCGGAGAACCTGCTTCACGGGGCGAGCCCCCGGATTGACCGCCAGTTTGTGCTCGATCACCTCCCTTGGAACGCCGGGTAAACCTGACGCCTCCCACGCGAAGACGTCAGAGTTTTCCCGAAGGAAGGCGACGAGCGCGCTTTCCTATTTGTCGGTGAGGCGGGCGCCGATGGTGATGGAGCGAACTCCGTCGCTGGTTAGCGCCACCTTCTTGGTCAGCTGCGGATCGCCATGGAATGGCGCCTTCTTGGGGGAGTAGATGTGGAGCCCCCAGGGTGCCCTTCGCCCCCGGGGAGAGCCCCATCATCATCCTCCTGTACACCTTGAGGGACATCCGCCATGATTGCCACCGTCTGGTTCAGCTGGTGAACGCAGTAGATAGCATCGTCGATGTCGGCCTTGACCTTGATCACGCCCCACGGCGCCGGAATCTTCAGCATGTTGTAGGCGAAGTGGGAGACGGCCATGAACTTGGCCAGAGCAGGTCTGCCAAGTATGCCGTTGTACGGTAGCGGAGTGTCGGCGATGTCGAAGACGATTTCCTCGGTGCGGAAGTTCTTGGAGTCGCCGAAGGTGACCGGAAGGGTGATCTTCCCGAGGGGTCGAGTAACACTTCCGTTCACGCCTTGGAACACCCGGTGTCTTGCAGGCGAGACAGGGGAATTTGAAGGATAGCCAGGACCTTCGCCGTCAGCAAGTTGAGGCTGGAGCCTCCGTCGACCAGCATCTTGGTGACCTTGTAGTTGTGGATGACGGGCGACACGATCAGCGGCAGGGTCCCGACCCCGGCAGTGTTGCAGGGTGGTCTTCTGGGTCGAAGGTGATGACTTGACTGGACCAGTCCAGGGGCTTGGACGGAGCAGAAGCAACCGCGTTCAGCTCCCGGACAAGTCTCTTGCAGGCGCCGTTGGAGGGAGGCAGAGAAGACCCTCCGTGGATGCACCCGACAACTCCAGTGACTTCTTGATACTTGCCGCCGTTGCCTCCTTGGGGAGCCGGAGCTTCCCCGTTGCCGCCGTGGGCGGCCTCCGGAGTGTTGTACCCGCGACCACCTTGACCGCCGCGTCCTCCTCCACGGCCCCCGCGGCCACCGCCTCGGTTCCATCCACGGCCGCCTCCGCCTTGGCGACCCGTGGGACAGTCACGAGCGATGTGCCCGGCAGTGCCGCAGTTGTAGCAACCGTCTTGACTGACCCCATCAGCTCGGCGTTGCTCCCGGATGGCGAGGTTCTTGAGCATGCGGCAGTCCTTGAGCAAGTGGTTGCCTTCTGGATGGATGTGGCACCAGGGATCACCTTCACCTTCTTCCTCGGAAGTCGGCGCGGGCTTGGTCTTCTTCGGAAGAGGCTCGGTGACGAAGATCCGCTTGTCGGGTCCAGGGTCCCGCTTCTTGTTCTTGGCTGGAGCGACCTTGTCCTCGGGTTCATCCTCCCCGGGGAACTTGGCTCCTTCTTCAGCTCGAGCGCACCGATCTGCAAGCTCCCAGAGCTTACGAGCAGACTCGACGCGATGGATGCTCAGCTTCTCGCGCATCTTGGGGTTGCGGACGTTGGCGTGGAAGGACTGGATCACCAACTCCTCCTTGATGCACGGGATGGTGTTCATCTTCTGGGTGAAGCGCTGGATGAACTTGCGGAGAGTTTCACCCGGCAGCTGCTTGAAGTCGTGGAGATCACTGGGAGCCCCCGGGCGCTCGTACCCGCCTTGGAAAGCCCCCAGAAACTGCTCCTTCAGTGCCCGCCAGGAACGGATGGAGCACTTGGGAAGGTTGAGAAGCCAAGTCTGGGCATCTCCCTTCAGGGCCAACGGGAACCAGTTGGCCATCATGACCTCGTCGGCCCCGGCAACCATCGCAGCAAGAGAGTAGATCTGCAGAAAGTCCCGGGGGTTCGTGGTGCCGTCGTAGCGGAGAACGTCGATCTTGAATTTCTTGGGCCAGTTGAAGTGGCGGAACTCGGGGCGAGGGCGAGGCAGCCTTCGGCGAGGTCGATGCCCCGATCTTCCCGGCGGTGACGTTCTCGGCGACGCTCGATGCGGGTGCGCATATCCTCGTTCTGACGGCTGTTGAGCTCGTCACGAAGATCTGGGTTGCGCGAGGTAGACGACCCGATGGAGATGGCCTCGCCGTGATCGCGGTTTAGCCGATCAGCCATCGGTGGCGCGGTGCGAGGAGGCGCCGTCTTGGCTTGACGTTCACCACGAGGCTGGCCTCGCGGATCACGTGTCTTGTCTTGTGCTGCTCCGGGATTGTCGACGGTGGGAGCTTGAGTGGGTTCGACCCACGGACCACCATCGGCGAAGTCGAGGAGCCTCTCGACGCGAGTCCTCCATTCTTGGTAGACCTTGGGATCGCCGCTGCTTGGAGGGAACTGCATCAGGGCCTTGGCAGCGACTAGAGCATCATGGCGAGCTTGCGCGTCCGAAGGCGAGTGCGCGGAGGTCTTGCTCTTGGATGCTCGTGGATCCCCGCTGGGGCGAACGCCGTGGTTCCCTCCTCCAGCGGTGGGCTCCTTGCCAGCGCCGTTGCAGACGCTCTTCTCCCCCGAGCGAGGAGGAGGCATGGTGGTGCCCTTTGGAGCCGCCGCTCCGCCAGGGCCGTTGTCCTTGTCGCGACCGTCCACTTCGTCCGGCGCCACCCTCTCCATGGGAGGCGGGGACGGAGAGACGCTCCGCCGTGCGCCAGCAGCACGACGTTCAGCTGAAGCTTGAGTGCGTGAGGGAGAAACCGGCTTGGACGCCGCAGGATCTCCCTTCTTCTTGGCGGCATGCTTGACGAAGAACTTGCCGATGAACTTGATGAAGATGAAACCAGCTTGCGCCCCCTACCTGGCGCGCCAGATGTCGTGTCTCGATGCACGGACACCGGGAGTATAGGATACCCCCTTTTAGGTTCGGCACGGGGCGCGAAGGAGGCTGAGAATCGTCTTCTCGGGCGGAGTCTAGATCAAGCTCTCCTCTCCACGATCAAAGCATGCAACCAAAGGGACACAAGGAGCTACCCAGGTTCAGGCCGCCCGGAGGCTAAAAGCCCTACTCCTGCATGTCTGGATTGATGGGTTCTTCATAGTGTGGCTTACAATGGAACCTCCCGGACAGGGTACCCGGAAGGGTTTTGGCTGGAGGTAGAAGAAGGACAGATCCTGACCCGGAGGAGATCACCTTCCCCTACCTTCGCAGCCCTAGTCTAGTCTTGCTCTGGTTGGACTTGTGCCTTCGTTCCACCTCCCCTCCTCCGTGCCTTGGTCCTCCTTTTATAGGCTAAGGGGTTGCCACAGGGTCACGTGAGGGGCACGAGGGACCTTCGGGGTGAAGGACCCTCCTCATCTAGTTTAGGGGAGACGTGGCCTCTCCTCAGCCTAGCGTCTCCTTTGGGTTAGGTGGGAGCGTCCGCCTTGGGGTGGACAGGAGCTGACACCACCACGGGCTGTGCTTCCTGCCCGCGCTGCCTTCGCCTTGCTTCCCAAGTCTTCCAGCGTGAGGTGGAGAGCTTATCCACAGTGACGTGGGGAAGTACCCGAGAGGGAGCCTGGCCTCCTGCCGGGAACTCGGGCTCTCGGGTCCTTCCTTGCCTTCTTGCTTGATTCGGGGACCCGGCAGGCCCCCAGGACCGGAGCCCTTTGTCGACGTAGGCCTTGCGTGTCCTGATGGTGAACCCGCCAGTTGACTTGAGTCTTGGTCTTGTCCATCTTCATCTTGGGCCCACATGGGGTGGACCCACTTTGGCAGCACTAGGGGAACCCCGTGTTCCACTCGTGCGACAAGAATCGAGTGCTATCTTCTATTGATATCTTAATTGCTTGAAAATTGTGGTGTGCGAGTGAATTGGGAGATGTGTCCTTAAAATAAATGAGTACTATTCGTTGAAAAAAAAGAAATAATTAGGAAATTGTGTTTTACATCTATTTATTAAGTACGTATTACATTATCCCTTCGGTTTGGCAGACTGCCCACTCATAGGATCTGACATAATTGTGATCAATATTGAAAGTTCGAAAGTGCTTCATTCAGTTGACATCCGTGTTTCAATTTTTTTCAGTTGTTCCTTTCTCAGTTTTAAATGGCAAAGATTACGAGCGACGATTTGGTGCACACGGGCAGCAGTGATCCCCGGTTATGATTTTTTTTAAATGGTACCTTTGAGTGTAAAAAAAATCTAATTTTTGAACGTGAATACGTATTTATGGTATATATTTGTTCAAAGTTTCAGTTGAAAATACCTTTTATTTCGGGCTACAGAAAAATAACAAATTTTTGGATCTATAAAGTAGTAAAAAAACCTATTCTGTCAAGAATTTGACTTTTTTGTGTAGCCTAAAATACAACGTATTTCGAAGCTAAATTTGGTGTGTACATAGATAATATGTATATGTACGCGTATACTTTGTTACAGTTTTTTTTGAAACATAAAAGTACGATTTTCGATTTTTGGAAAAAGGGATCACTAGCCTGGCCATGGGAAGCCGGCCCGGCCCGAAATTTCCGGGCTTGGGCCCGACTGGGCTTACCCTTGGGTCGGGCCTGGGCCTCAGATTTTGGCCCAATAGATGTGACGGGACGGGCCTGGGCCTCAGATATTTGTGTTTTAAGGAAGAAGCCCGGCCCGATGCCCGACGGGATTTTGCAGTCACGGGCCGGGCCTGGGCCTGAAATATAGACCCGATGGTCGAGTCGGTCCTAGGCCTGGGATTTTGCCCGCGGGCTTTTTTAGGCCCAGCCCGAAGCCCGACCCGTCCCATGGCCAGGTAGTGGTGCCTATGTGCCAAAACAACTTTCCGAAAGATTACTCAATATATAAAAAAGATCTCAGTTAGATTATTTTTCTCCAATCTCATCTCAGATTATTTTGTGGAACACTTGCTCGTAAATCAAGATTGATGCCTACTGAAATGCGGTTTAGCTTCCGCCAAGCAACAGCAAGGACCACCACCAATCTAACCAACTGGTGGCCAGCTTGCTACCGCATTTTCAACATACTATTATGCAACAAATGTCATCAAAAGATGGCAGGGACAGTGTTTTATTTCTTTCAGCAAAACGTCAACAAGAGAAACTAACACCCACGCACATCAATCATGAATGCACCAGAGACGTCTAATACTCCGCTAGCTTCCTCCAACAAACATGCTTACCTACGTGGTTTAGCTTCCGCCAAGTACACTCTCTGGTTCAGCAAAAAAACAGGGGCCTTTCATATGTAGCTCTTCCCTGGCTATTTAAACAGTGCAGCGCGTTCCCTGCCCACGCTCAGTCAGACAGCCAGAGACGGAGGGGTTACCGGCAGCAGCAGCGATGGCGATCCGGCGACAATCATCTGCAGCAGCTTCTCTACTCCTGCCGCCGGTGACTGCTCTTCTGTTTCTATGGATGTTTGGCTGTAAGTCTTGGTACATGCTGCAGCTTCCTATATTGTTTTCAACTACTGTACTTGGTAACTTTTCTGTAATTTCTCACTTACGCATATCATCACTACTGTGTTTGTTTGTAACTTAAAGGTGGGCATGTGATGGCACACACTGAGATTGCCAACATGACGGCACTCCAGAAACACGTCTCTTTTTTCGACCGTAACAAGGATGGCATCATTACTCAATCGGAAACATTTGAAGGTGATTAGGTTTATGCAAGAATTTTTGCACGATTTGGTCTTACAAATCGCACATATCTGCAAATTATAAGTATATATTATATTTCTATGCATTTTCATGGATAGAAGAGAAGCTCAATAGATCTTTTAGCCGTAGCTACAGAATACAAATTAGTCCACTGCTAAGTAATTACACTCCCTGTGCATTTCACTCGAATAAAAAACATTTTCATTATGTCATGCCATGTTTAAGTGATTTTGCTACTGTGTTCAGCTTTTCTTGATGCTAATTGTATTAAACTGAATAAAAGGACATTACATCCATACCACTGCGAAATACATATATTTAAGTTCATATTTCTAGTGTCTTAAGTAACTGGTTTTACATAGATTCGAGTCCGAAAATACAGAGCACTCTAGTGATGGAGGCTTCATTTTGTATTCTAACCCATGTCAAACTTATACTTTGGAATGCAGGGTCTGTCGCAATTGGCTTTAGTGTTGAATATGCCACAGAATTTGCCGCCTTGGTGCATTCTGCTAATGGTCCTATAACAAGCCCCGTACTTCCCCTCTCCCTCACCCACACGCGCACACAAACACACTTTTTTTAAACATATAGACATGATTGTGGATGAACTACGAGCTTGATATGTTACCCATTTTTTCAATCCAGGCTGATGCACCATTGCCTCACTTATCAATATACATAGAGAATATGTATAAAGGAATGCATGGGAGTGATACTGGTGCATATGATGCTAAAGGAAGGTAATTTACTATATAGGCATTTGGTTGTATGAACCCAACAAAAAATCAGGGCTGAACCCATTAACTAACGACTGTCCTTATTATTGCTTTAGTTTTGTTGTGAAATACAGAAACAGTCTACAGTAGTACCAAATTTAAGTGAACCCAATGGCAAAATCTCCTAGCTCCGCCTCTTCGAGCTACTTAATTAAGTACATATCAAACGAACCCATCATGCACTGAGAACTACACTAACAGTAACAAATCACTCAAAATTGTGATTTTGTTTCTGCTAATCTATTTTAAGTTTAGAAACCGCCCCGCTTCACGAGATTTCTAGGATTTAAAATACTTTTTATGAGGTGGACTGTGTGATCATCTATATAGGGGAAACGTTTAATTTTGTCGATGTGCATCCACTGGTATACAAAACAATACATTGTAACTCAGCTAATTTGTATCTTTTAAAGGGAAATCTACACAGACTCAAATATATTTTGGTATTCTATATTATAACCAGTTTTATGCGGGACAGCAAGGTGCACCAGATGTATCTGTACATATAAAAACAAACTTATGGGATGTCACATATCCAACAACAGTAAAGAAATGTAGAGGACTTATAATGTTCTTCTTTTGTAACTTGGATATAATTGATTTACCTTGATCATTGGGAGATACTATGTACATTCTCGTACATATACTAGTTTTTGTGCATATATCTATCATTTGAATCCGTACATATGCTAACATGTCAAGCTGTAGGTTTGTTCCACAAAAGTTTGAGGAAATATTCATAAAGCATGCAAAAACTAGACCAGATGGATTGACATATTTGGAGGTGAAGGAAATGATCCTAGCAAATCGAGATCCACTGGACCCTGCATCATGGTAATTTATTACATATGCATGCCATAGTCATATGTGGATTCTGTTTTTTTAATGAAAAACTCATGAATATGTGTAGCTGCTCGTGGTTCCTTGGATTTCATACCAATTCGATAATTTACTGTAAAAAGTATGATTTTAATGGAAGGGCAAATGAGTTAGTAACTATTATTGGGTCTTGCTAAGTTTCGTTTTATCGTTATAATTGCAGGGAGGGGCCTAAAATAGAATGGGGTGGAATATACGAGCTCGCGAGTGACAATGATGGATTTCTGCATAAGGACGATGCGAGAGGTATATATGACGGAAGTGTGTTTGTAAAGTTGGAGGAAAAGCGGGCCTCTTCTCATAGTGTAATGTAATAGAGTGCACCATGTTGTACGATTTACACATGAAATAATTAGGGGGACACATAGTGTTTGTATTGAGACCGGTCAATATATTTGTTCAAGTGTGTGTTTACACATAAGAAAACTGATATTTCCCAAGAAAGATATATGAACTCTAAAAAGCTGTCAACTTTACAATATAAGTAATTTGCATATTTATATTATGGTAAGAAATGTGCCACTCGTGCATCATGTTGATGGTAGCCAGAATAGATTTTTGAACTTCAAATAAACTAGGAAGGCTCACGTGGCGTGCTGGTACTCGATTTCATATTGTTGAGTAACTTAAGATGGTTGCGCGAAAAAATCTCAAAGTTAATATGTGCTTTTACGCGGCACGTGGTAATCACATCTATTACACTATAATAAATCGTTAGTTTAGGCATTTTTTATATAGTTACATCGTTTTTGTTTTTATATACAATTAAACATCGTACAATTTGCCACATATTAAAAGATAGACTATTTACCTATAGGCAATGCGGAAAAAAAAAAGAAATATTTGAATGTAATATCTAGTATCATTTGCATCTGATCATGTGTGCGGAACTTAACCTAGGTTGAAAAGCAAACTTTGCATTCTCCAACCTGAGTATATTATCTACAAGGAAATATGTACAAAAAATGTTATTCGTACTACAATGTTGATTTGAATCAGACCAAAACTTGTATGTGGAATTGAAATCAAATATTGTTACGTGAAAACCTACGTTTTGTTTCTTAGTACAACATATACTCACTTTTTCCCGGAGAAACTACTACCGGGGTCAATTCATGTGGCTGTTGTTACCCATTGAGTAATTGACGCCGGCCACACCTCTCTATTTTCTTTGGTCCGATCCGATAATTTTTTGCCACTACATGCCAAATATGTATATCTTGTACATATTTATAAAATGAAAATGACGCAATAGGGGTCTTCCCTTATGTTTTTCGCATAAGAAAAATCTGTTTATCTCTCGTCCATCTGAATGCCAAAATCCGTTCGCCCATTAGTTGGTCCATTCCATAGCAAATCGACGCTAGCTAGTGTCCGGAAAAACCATGTTGCCACTGTTGACACTGATTTTGTCTTCAGATATAAAGGAGATTTTGAAATATGGCAAAACAAATAAATAATTAGATAAATATTAGAAAAGTGGATTTTCCTAATCATAAAAAAAGGAATAAATTGTTCGACGCATAAATCATCGACAATAGTTAATATCTGCATGAAGAAGAATAAAACCATCGATAGATCACCAAATACTCACCGTCGTTGGCGACCCTTGATTTTCATAAAATATAATCAACATATGAGAAATTCAACCGGTAAATAAATATCGGCCAGTCGGTTTAGTATTGACACAAACACTCGGTGGCAAGACAATATATTAAATTTACCAAATATTTTACTGCGAGACAATCATATAATAAATTAATATTGGCTAACCATTTGAGCTTCAGGTTCAGCTAACTAGCTAATTCGTGTGTATTTTAAGCCATACACGTCGACGGAAAATATATTGCATGTCTCGTATACCAGCTACGTGCATGCATGGATTAGACGGCGAGATTAGCATCTAATGATGAAGCAATTATTCAGCCATGGCCCATGCGCCTGTAGTTCTATATTGAACTCGCCGAGATGCCAGACCATGCAATAACCTGCATGCATTAGGATAATTAAAACTCCTAAAGCTCATCTTAGCACGCTTAATTAGCATGGATATGGATTAGTACGGGCCAAAGCCCATACAACTCCGGACTTCTTTGCTCGCTCCAGTCTACGGGAGAAAACTTGGCGCTCAATCTGTAGACCAGCCACGACGCCCACGATGCCCACGATCGCCAAGACGTGCACGCGCTCCGTCTTGGAAGATCCTCTCGCTGGCCGGCTATATAAAGACCAGTACCTAAACGACGAACCCCAATCGCAAATCACCAATCACCAATCACCAGCCCATCGCTGATACACGCACTAGTCCATCGCTCTCTCGCCGCGCTGCTCATCTGCATCCACGCTGCCGGTCATTCGTCGTCGGCGTTGCTAGTCGTTAGCTGCTCAACAATCACGCTACCAAGCGCTGGTTGTTTAGTGTCTACCGGCCGGCCGTTCGACATACGCGAGTGTATACGTCGCTACCCGTTCGACTACATCACCGTTCCGTTCGTCTTCACCGCCAAGGTGAGAAAAGGGGGACAAAGCTATAATCTTTTTGCTCCTTTCAGTCTTGACTATGCTCTTGTTCACATTATGATTGATTAGCATGTTCAAACTATTTACTCCTTGTTCGGTCAGCATGGTGACTCCGGTCCCATGATGATACGGATTAAGGATACAAATATAAATCAATAAACTTACTCCTTGTTTGGTCAGCATGGTGACTCCGGTCTCATGATGATACAAATTAAGGGTACGAATATAACTCAATAACCATGTTCCTTGTTCGGTCAGCATGACGACTCCGGTCCCATGATGATACGAATTAAGGATAAAAAATAGAGCTCAAACCCCATATTGTTTGTGCCTCACAAATCCTAGCTTATAGAAATTAGGATATATTTGCATCATATTGTATACATGCCTTGCCCAATTAAACTTGACCTTCATTTGGTCTCATGATGACTCCGGGCTCCATGATGATACGAATAAGGAAATATATTACACATAATAAAATTCGTCTTGGTTCGGTCACATGGCGATTCCGATCTCCATGTCGATACAAATCAAGAATAGAAATAGAATTAGAACCCCATATTGGTCTGATTTCATAAAGTCCTACATGATAGAAATTAGGACTGTGCATGCTAGCCATGGTATGCAGATAAGATTAAATAAAATGATAGTTGCATGTCATGTGCCTAGTTAAACTTGGCAGAACTGAACTTAGACTATTTGACCACGTATGCTTAAAATATGCACTAGAACCAAATAGTACATGCATTCTAGGTCAGCTATGGACTGAATACTGATCTTAGAAATAGACGCATGTGCACATCAACTCGATGCATGCAAATTAGGCTTGGTACTAAAATTGATCAGCTTTAATTAAACACACTGCATGCTATCCCATCCGTATCGGTCAACCAGAATACGTTATGCACTACCTTCACATGAATGCATATATTTAATCATGTGATAAATGATCCCTTATATTTGCACTAAGTATAGCATAGTGCATTTGCAATATTCTCCTCACTCTGTTGCATATAAGGAGTTCCAAACTGTAGATGTTATCTACCATTTGATAAATATGACAATCAAAATACTCATGCATGATATTTTCTCCATGCGTTGTTTGGTCTCATATGCCACTAGAAATTAAGCCATGCTTGTTAAATCTAGATCATATTCTAGTTCCCTAGATGCATGAGCTCCTGTAGCATTAGTTGGTGCCAGCGTATAGACATGAAGTGATTAAATAAAATTATATTTGCACCTGTCTAGCTAATAATCTTGATGGATCCAAACCCACTGTACGCTAGAATATTCACTAGCTCCAAATAGTACATGCACTCCCCGGCTAAACCTAGTGCATGCTCGGCCATATATGCTTAGAGTATTCACTAACCTGAAGTAGTAGCATGTCTTTCAAGCAGAGCAAAGTCTGCAGCTCATTTAGGTTGATTAATGAACCTGGTTTAATCTGAAAGTCAATCAACCTTAGCTAACCATGCTGCATACTACCGCATTGGCCTATCTCACTCAAAACAGATTATGCATGCACTCCCGTATATGGATGCATGTATCAGCCAAATAAACTGCACATACTCCGTATATGACCAGTACGCCATGTTAGAATAAATATGACGAACAAATGGTTATACCTGATATTTACTCTATGCTTGGTTAGTCTCATATAACTAAACTGAAATGATAATCTGCATCATGCACTCTAGTTAGACTACTAGCTGATACGCATGGAGGATTGATCAGAATAATGCTGCATGTCATATTTGCCTAGCTAGCATCCATGATCAGTATAGGATCTAGACTTGCATGCGTGTGGCCAAGTATGTTAAACTTGCGTCGGCTAAATCAAACAAAGCATGTCATCTGTATGTATTGGCTTAGTTTCAAACTTAGCTTATTCAGCATAAGTGTGCCGCATGTTGGCCCACTGGCATATATCATCAATCAAAGTAGATTATACATTCCCTTATATGGATGTATGTATCGGCCAAATAAATTGCACATACGCCGTTGCATACGACTAGTACACCATGTTGTCAGTACTAAATAAATATGACGATTAGAGCATTTATATATGATAGTTACTCTATATACTCTTGCTCGGTTACACTACAAGCATATGTCCTATGCTAGGTTGGTGATACAAGCAAAGAGAAAATACCATACTTCATTTGATGTTCTTACTGATACAAGTGAAGTCAAATTATATCTCAAATCCAAGATTATATAGATGTATCACTAGTTCTATATAGCATATTTCGGAACTAGTACATATAATTTGCATGTAGGCAATAAACCCACATGTTATAAGATAATCTCCTATATAGATTAAAATGAAACTATGTGTTCCTTTCATGATAAAAAGGATCAGACCCCATGTCACTTGCACTAGACATAACATAGTGCATTTCATCATCATAATAGCTTGCCCATATGGTGGCTTAACGATCTGCTATTTGCATGCATATAGAAATCATGTGCATGATAAGCTCAGCAATGAGTTATACCACATATTGCACACATACTTGCTAAACCAGCTTATTAACCATTAAAATGCTTATATAACATAAAACACTACTTATTATCGAATTTCGAATGGTTAATGAACTAGGTAAAAATAGCCAAGTCATGTACGTGCTATAAAATCATATGATAAACATTATGCTACCCATACGTTAGCATAGACATACTTCATGGCTCCCCGAATACGCCGACGTCGACGACATCGAGGAGGACTTTTATTTCTACATTTTGTAGTTTTCTTTTCTACACTTTGTAGTGGTCGTATGTTGTAATTCTATGTAATAGTTATGTTGGAATTCTTAATCAGGGGTTTTCTCTCCGGAGATGTAATTAACAGATCTTTTATATATATGTAAGAGTTCTGGAAATAAAGTACCTGCAATGTTTGATATCTTTATCCATTTTATGCATTTACGCATTTAAATTATACTATCTGTCTCTATGACGTGGACGCGTACGTATTATTTTTCGATCGCCCCATTTTCCCGTCATCAGCCACTATAGAAATAAATGCAAAACAGAACATTGAAACGACCGCTAAACTCACGCACTTTGACATAATTAGATCTCTAGAAACAACAACTACATAATTATAATAGAGTGCACCACTTCTCCATTTTTTTAATTTTTTGGGAGAAAGACGATGTAGAAAGCTCCTGTCGTACAAATGTGAGCTCCGATTCAAAATCTAGTACTCACTCCGTTCCAAATTAGATGACTTCCATTTGTCCACATACGGAAGTGAGTAGATGGAGTTGTGCACCATTACTCAAACACTACACCAGTTCTCCCCTTTTTATATTTTCAGTAGCTATGGATCATGTGTCTCGGGTTGATATCCTACCACATTCATAAGGCAACCATTAGTGTTGTTTACGTTGAGGTATACAGATCGAGATTCACTAACTTCATAAAGTGAAGTCAAAATGTAACTTTACCATTAGATGAAAAATAGACAACTCATATTGATTGATGTAGCAAAGTACAATAGATGATGTACGGTAGACGAATAACTATCAATAGAGTATCAGTTCATGATCAAGCGGTCAACCGAAGGGGTCAAGGTACCCTAATGTTCACCAGTGAGTCGTTGACTTCACTAGATCTCAATCATAGGTATACTTGTCTATATTGATACATCTTTTTTATTTGTGGAATTATTTTTGCTGCGATGGGGCGAGGGCAGTGTTGGGCGAGCGCAATGCTATGCGGTTTTGTGTGATCCGTGAGGCTAGTTCAGCTGTCGGCATAATGGACTAATGTTGGCCATTGGGCCTAGATTTTTTGGGCCAGACTAAGGCATGAGCCCAACATAAAGCACGACCCACCACGACTAAATTGGGTCGGGTCAGGCACACAGCCTATAGTGGGCCGGTTTTTTTGTTTTCAGGCACATGGGCCGGGCTAGGCACGGCACGAAAAACCTCGGGCCGCCCCCAACATGACACAACATGGACAAAAAGGGGAGCTCCTTTGTGGCGCTCGTTAGCGCCGCAATGAAGTCGCGCCGCCTACGTAGTCCCATTCGTGGGCCGGCCCATTTCATTTGCGCGGTCGTTCCACTGTTTCGTTCGCTTGTTTTTTTAGAGGAGTTTCGTTCGCTTGTTAGTCTGTATAGAATTCGTGGCCGGCCCGTTTTAAATTCGTTGGCAGTGACATTTTTTTTGGGAGTCTCACTCCGTTAGGTCCGTACAGAATCATTTACAAATGAATAATTTTTTAATTTGGAACTATTTTCACAATGGAACCATTTTCAAATGAACAATTTTCAAATTTGGAACCATTTTAAATTCGGAACCATTTTTAAATTTGGAACCATTTTAAATTCAGAACCATTTTTTAATTTGAAACTATTTTCAAAATGGAACCATTTTTAATTTGGAACCATTTTCAAATTTGGAACCATTTTAAATTCGGAACCATTTTTTAAATTGGAACCATTTTCAAAATGGAAACATTTTTAAATTTGGAACCATTTTCAAAATGCAAATATTTTTAAATTTGGAACCATTTTTAATTTTGGAACATTTTTTTAATTTGGAACCATATTTAAATTCGGAACCATTTTCAAATTTGGAACTGTTTTCAAAATGGAACCATTTTTAAAAAATGGAACCATTTTTTAATTTGGAGCCATTTTAAATTAGGAACAATTTTAAATCCGGAACCATTTTAAATTTAGAACCATTTTTTAATTTGGAACCATTTAAAATTTGGAGCCATTTTCAAAATGGAACCATTTTTTTAATTTGGAACCATTTTCAAAATGGAACCAAATTAAATTCGGAACAATTTTAAATTCGGAACAATTTTAAATTTGGAACCATTTTCAAAATGGAACTATTTTTTAATTTGGTACCATTTTCAAAATGAAACTATTTAAATTTGGAACCATTTTTAAATTTGGAACCATTTTCAAAATGGAACCATTTTTTAGTTTGGAACCATTTTCAAAATTGTACCAAACTAAATTCGGAACCATTTTTCAATTTGGAAACCATTTTCAAAATGGAAATATTTTTAAATTTGGAACCATTTTTAAATTTGGAACCATTTTCAAAAATGGAACCATTTTAAAAAATGAACAATTTTAAATTTGAAACCATTTTAAAAATAGAACCATTTCAAATTTTAAAATAGTACCAATTTTAAAAGAAAAGAAAACAAAATTTACCTTATAAATGTTCACCACAACCATGGAGGGTCCTTAGCCCAGTTACTGTGCTTAGGCAGCTTATCCTGGCCGTCCATCCGCACCGTCCATTGATTCACAGCCATTGGATCGTGCGCTTTGCAGTTTTTCACTCGCCGGCGGACACACAAAGTCGATGACATGTGGGGTCTCCACCGGGTCGGGCCCATCTGCAGCACAGCGCCCGCGTCGCCCTCGCTCTTTTCCGCCCGGTAGACAGCGCCCTCTCTTTCCCTCTCGCGGTCGGGGCCTAGCCCCCAATCCCCATTCTTCTCCTCTCTTCCCCGCGCCGCCGCCACGGTCTGCTCCTCCATCTTCTCTTCCCCTCCAGCTCCTCGCCCTTGCTCCTCAGCCGGTCGTCAGCCTCTGGGAGGCCACGTCGCGGCAGTCAACGCCGCCGTCTCGCTCGGTTGTCTGGTGGCAGGGGGGATACCGCGATGTACCCGTCCAGCCGGCGAGCCCGACGGAACGCCGGCAGCCAGGAACGAGAGGGCGCGCGGCCCGTTCCCGCCGTCACCGCTGCTACTCTCCCTCACCTCCTCTGCGCCTCCTCCTCCTCCTCCTCCTATCTCCACGAGGATACTCCTCTGCGCCCGCTGCCTCCGCCCTGCCCCGACGCCTCTGCGGCTCCATACATGGTACAGCCTCCGTCCTCCACTCCTCTGCACTGAGACGGTGGCTCGGGCTGCCGAGGCGTCCGGTGCAGTGCATGCACCTGGTCCTTATGCGTCCGGTGCAGTGAACGCAAGAGCGGCGAGGAACATCAAGCAGCAAAAGTGGATCCATAGAGGTAGAGGTCATCTTTTCCTTCTTTGCTTTCCTCCGTTCTTCCTCAAATTCCTTCTCTACTCCCTAATTAATTTTTGATTTCACAGTTAGGGTTTGGTAGGCCAGGGGATTTTACATGCCATCGGCAGCAGCAGCAGCGTCTGTGTTCGTCTTGTCTGCTAGAGGTATTCATTGATTTCCAAGTCGTATGCATCTATTTTTTTCTCCTGCTAGAAGAAGCAGCAGCAGCCCTTTTATCGGACTGATTCTAAAGAATTGCAGAGGAGCAGCAGACTTGTGTATCTAATATTTCTTTTCTCTAACTAAACAAATCTGTTTTCCCTTGTGCAGGCAGGAGTCAACAGTAGCCCTATGAACAAGAATCTAGCCACTTATCTGTTAATTCTGCTAATATCATGTGGCATCAGAGGATGATTGATGGGTAGTGAGGTGTGTTTGGACTAAAGCTACCCTGGAGATATGTGCACTATTCTCTGTATGTAGTAATTTTGTTCCTTTTGTATGTTTATGCTGTAGAAGATTATACTGAATCATTATCATCCATTGAAGATTACCTTATATGTGGCAGATGTATATGGTGAATGAGAGGAGGACGACACAAGGAAAGGAGTGTGATTCTAGGAGTGGTGGTCCAACAACTTCTGTCACGGTAATCACTCACTCGGTGTGCATTGTTATTGTTGTTCTTGTTGTGATGTACTAGGAGGAATAGTCATCTTATACAAACATGTAAAACGCCGGCGTTCCAGCTGCCTTTCAATACACCAATCGAGGCTCTTATATGAGATGTTTCTATTTGGATACTTAAAAGTTTATGTTTTATTGACTTAAGGTTGTTGCTTCAATGTTTGTTTCAGATTAACATCTTCAATAGGAGAGGGGCTGAGAGGGAAAGCAAGTGAGACGAGGTTGATTCTTTATTCTTGGTTTGGTCCGAGAGGGGGCCTGGTTCTTGAGAGAGAGAGAAGTTGTTGATTCTTTCTTCCTTATATGCTCGGTAATAGAAAGGGTTTCTGCTTGATCTGGTAAGAAAGAAAGAGTAAGGGAGAGAGAAATTGTTCACTTCTATTGCTCTGGTCTAGAGAGAGACCAGTGGTTATACTTTTGCTCGGTGGTAGAGATAGATGCACGTTCGATGAAATTCATGTTTGATTAAATGGCAGTCTAAATAAATGAAAACTGGAATTCCAATGTTCCACAATTACATCAGCTTACCTTCTGTCAGCTCCAAGCCTCCAACCCAAGAACCAAGTTAGATGACAATCTTGATTTACTTACTAGAGATTTTATTGTTATTATTGCCATGCAAAATGCACTACAGACCTGTCCATAATTTTTTGGTTTGTAGAGAGCGCACCATCGCCTGGGAGCCGCTGGTGGAGGCACGGAGCTGCGATGGAGTCGTGTGAATCGGGGGAGAAGATGGCATGAGCGTCCTCGTCCCGCCTCGGTTCATTTTTCTTGTCCTCCCCCAACTGTTTCTTCCTCGCTGCTCTTCCCTGAGCACCCCTCTGTATCCTCTTACCAACAATCCAGTCCGTTTCCTGCAAAATTAGTTTGATCTAATCATTGTTTTTTTGCACCGTAGGACTGGGTTTCTCCTCGGAGGAGTCTGGCCTGCGACCAGGGAAGTGGCAGCGATGGATTTGTGTTTCCTCAGATAGGAAAGCGCTGGAAACACTTTTGGAAGGTGCAGATGGTGCGGCCGGAAAAGTTGCAGATGGTGTGGCTGGAAAAGGTGCTTCAGGACAAATCTCTATTAGGTGCTCCTATCTTGTTGCATCTTCAACACTTCGATTTTTTCCGAGTCACACTGATTTTCAACTGCAAATTGATGATTTATATGTACACAATGTTTGCAGGTATGAGCAAGAAGTGAAACCTCTAGCGAAGGTTTTGGTGAAGAAGAACAGGGTGGTTTCTGTCCGTTTTGAATGTTACAAGCTTAATCCTATATTCTTTATCTTGTTCAGTCTGAAGTTAACTGAGATATTTGTTCTCATTTTGTTTGCGATGCCTGTGTAGCTAATCCCTGACCTGTTTTCAGTCCAAGGATTAATTACTTCTTGTTGATTTGCTCTGGCGGTGAGTAAATTGGCGCAAATCCATGCTTTAATCGTAAAAAGTGAGAAAATGGAATGCTGGGTTAGAGCAATGATGGTGTTTTTTTTTCCTTCTAGGCATTAGATTACTTGGATGTACTAAATAGACCCCCATGAAGCACATATAAGTAACTTTGTGTATGAGAAATAGTGGAAAACGAATGATCTTGTTCAGTCTGAACTCTGAAGTTATCTGAGATAATTCTTCTCTTTTTGTTTGCGATGTCGGTGATCGCTGCATCTGTTTTCAGTCCAAGGATTAATTACTAATTGTTGATTTGCTCTCGCAGTGAGTAAATGGTTGATAGAAGTTAATAATTTAAGTAAGTGTTTTGTATCTTACCGTAGCAATTTGGTGCAAAAGGCATGTGTCACTGTTACTGAAATTGTTGCTAAAAGTCTAATCAGTTCGTGCATAAAATGTTTGTATACGAATACTTTAGATTGCTCTATGACAAATTGACAATTGATTAACACGGAGAGCTAGCTCAGATTTTTTCACTTAACATCTACTACATTATGATTTAGCTGTCAGCATTTTGTTTGTTGGCTGAGGCATTCCTTCTTTCTGTCTGCTTATGTTCTGCAGTTTAGGTGCTGTGTTGACCTTTACTTGGACATCAGGAGCCAAATTTAAGATTGAGTTAAGGTCAGTCAATAAGCGTAAAAGTTTTTCTTTGTGATATGGTATTTTGAACCATTTTTCGTGATACTAACATTTATATGTACTGCAGGGCCAGAGATTTGTTGAGGCTTTAGGCCATAGGATACACCTATGGTGTTCGTTTACTTCTCCTTAATTTTGACATTCTTCATCTCATGCCCATGGGCATCACATGTTTGTGATTCCTTGCAGCAGTGGCTTTGATCTGGTATCTCCGCCCATCATCCATTTTAAGGGTTGTTTTGGTTTTCTCATGTGTTGTGCATGGATAATATGGTAAAATATTGTTTTTATGGGTTATATACAATGCTCAAGCAGTTTCATAATTGGCTTGCGATGTCCCAGGTTTCAATGGGAATTTCTTACCTTCGTGTTCATATTGGCATTTTTGGGAGACTCTTTGATGCATTCATGTGGCTTTTCATCTCTTTTGGTCATGGCATAGGCTTGCAGTTCTTATCGTGTTCATCTCTTTGGGTCGCTGCATTGGGTCGCTATATCTGAAAAGGAACAGCCTTCTATTTGAATAAGTACTACTAGAACTTGGGAGAATTTGTAATCAGCCTATAAGGCATGCTCATTAGTTCAAAAAACATGACAATCAAATACTTTGCAGAGCAAAACTCAACTAATCCAGTGACTGTCTATTACAAGAAAAGAATGTTCAGTCATGTTACCAATTTCTGAATGTGGTCAAGTATTTTGATGTTAGCATGCCTCGATTCACATGTAGCTTGCAAATTGGGTGTTTCAACTTTGTAGCTACAGATAAAGCCATATAAAATAGTAAGCACAACTATATCAGCTTGTTTGGAAGCGCATGTATTATATTTTATTTGTGTCATCCTGTTTTGAATCATTCCCCTTACTCATATAGTGCATTTGAATCTACATGTGCTTCCTGATCTATACGAGCTCTTGTTTATGGTAGTCTTGTTATTTGTTTTAGAGCTATGCAGTCACAATAAACGTTCGGTTTAGGTAAATGCTAGAGTTCATATTTCTCTTTCCGTAGGAATCTCATGCGAGATTACTGTGTGGTTCTCTGTTTTCTCATGGGAGCAGAATGTGACTGTCGTTGTGGTGTGGAATCTAATCTGGTCCATCAGATGTGTATAAAAACGGGTATCTCAAGGTGAATATCTTGAATATACTTGTCATGTGATTAGCTCGAATTTATTTTTGTTTCCATTGTATATCTTAATTTTTTTTCACTTATTATGTGCTTCCCTCTAGCTTTACATTATTAGTGAACATTCGTGTTTTTCTTTTGTGGTGGGAGTCCATACTTAGAAGTAGTTTAGCTGTGAGCAGGAACATATAGGCATGTAACCCCTGCTAATTTGGATGTCTGATCAAAGGGTGGATTGATGGATATTGGAAGTGTGCTTGCTTGTTTTGACTGATTTCTTGCTGGAGGCACCCTCAACTCCATTGTCCTGGACCCAGGGATGGTCAATATGATGGTTCAGACATGGATCTTCATTCGTGGCTTGGGTTACCTGCTCTTTGTTATTAGGCTGCTTCTTTTAGGGGATAATGTGTGAGTTTTCTTCTTCTCAAGTTCTCTCTGTGTCAATCTACTAATTTCTTTGATGCACTAAACAGCTAATATGTGTAATCAGTAATATAGTGAGTTTATTTTCGTACCTATTTCATCTGGTCATCAAGAAGACCATCATCGTAGATGGTAGCGCTGACCAGTGACCTGCTTTGAGGCCTTGGAGAGATCTGGCCTTGTAGTAAATTTTTCTTAAATTATGAGCTTATCTAAGGAGGTCAATGCATTTTAGGTGTTTTTAGAAGATCATGGGCTTGCGAACATATTGACTCAGTAGTGGGACATTTCAGGCACACCTGTTTTTGAGAAACAATACAGAGTTTCAGATTGACGAAAACATTAGGCCATTCTGATTGTATCCGGTGGATGCAGATGATGTCCTCCATGAGGTCAAGCCTATCCTCAGATCTGCATAGCATCCGCATCCTCGCTTTGGCCAGACTTTGGACATGAAGGACCTATACAATGGTCAGTTGGTGCCTGCTCTGGTAATGTTTGACTTAATAATATTTGCATTCCGTCTTACCTTTCATTTGAAAATGCTTGCAGGAAGGAACAGTTAACAGCCTGGACAACTCGGTTTGTTGTAAGTAGTCATCAGATAACTTCGAAGAATCCCTATATTAAAGCAAGGTCAGTGCAGAGTTCTAAATTTTTGATTCTCACCTCCCTTCCATTATTGAGTGCAGTTCGGGAAATTTGTTACGCATGGGTTCTCGAATCATGTTTAACACTGCGTGGTAACATTTCTATCTGTAATGCTCACAATTACATATGGCTAAACGTCAACTAGATCCCAAGGAATTAGTTATAAAATGTGCCTCAAGTTCGAATTCATGCATTTTCAAGCCCAAATGAGTTGTCCTTATAACGGTGCACTATAAGTGTTGTTTCAGTTTCAGAAGTGATCCGTGACTACACATTTTTCATTCAGTAGTTTTTCTTTTTGTAATACAGAGCACGTTAGTTGTGCTTTGCAAATTCCTGTTAGCTAACAAGTGGCGTATTGTGTTCAGACAATGCAGAAAACACCAGGTTTGGAGTCAAGAGTCCTACAAGCTGTACAAGAAGTGTCGGCTGCCAACGTGTTCATTTGTTGGCTTGGTGCCTGACTCAGAGTCCTAAAGATGTACAGTTTTCTCGCTGTGGTATGCTTTTTTTTGTGGGCGGAATAAGCAAATAGTTAGACACGGAAATAACATGGGGAATAAACTAAATACTGCTGCTTGGAGTATTAAGTCAAGTTTGATTCAGATAAAAAAAGTATAGAGTGAAATGTTGCACAATACTCCATAGTAGGATGTAAGGAGTAGTGGCTTGGTCTTAGTAATCTGGAGGAAGCATACGTGATATCATTATATAGTTATACTTGGTGGACAACATGCATGTTCCCCTCAGAAGGTTATCGTACCTGATATTATTATGTCATATGTTCAAGTTTAGGGAACTTTCTATATGCAGCTACTGATTGGGTGAAGGGAAAGCAAATGGACGAAGTGGTAGTGATAAAGAACACGTTAGTGAGCTAGCTGTTTAATTGTTGGACAATGCAATTTTGTTACCAAGTTCAGGTCGATCTAGCTAGCAGTCTAGCTGTAGAAATAGGCTCCAGATTTGAAGCTTTGCTGACTGGAGCGTCCTTTTTGTTCACCAGAGAGATCGTGAAGCATCTGTCGCTGCCACCGGTGAAGCTCCACTGTATCA
Source organism: Poa pratensis (assembly GCA_947311845.1). Lineage (NCBI taxonomy): Eukaryota > Viridiplantae > Streptophyta > Magnoliopsida > Poales > Poaceae > Poa > Poa pratensis. Next base: position 58,969,893 of record CAMZMU010000041.1, read on the forward strand.
TGCTCGCTGAGGACGCCATCAAGGCTGCAGTGAAGGATTACGAGGCCAAGAAGGCGAAGCAGGTGAAGGGAGATTAGTAGGCGACATATGGCTTCAGAGTATCCTCAGTTTGACAGGATTGTCCAGAATAACGAGAATAAGGATTGCACGATGTACTGTTTATTGTTTGAAATATCTGTAGTTTCACAGGACCCAATTCTCTATGACTATTACTGATTGTTCATTGTACTCCAGATTTCATGACAGATTTTTTTGAGTACATCACATCACAGGCAATAGTGAAATGTACCTGGACATGATTTTAATGTGCACCATAAGCAAGCAATTGTTCTTTCATTTTCAGACCACGTCATGTTCTAAAATCTCGAAACAAACATTTCTGAGATAGCAAAGACCCCAAAATGTTTGGCCCTTTCAAGATATCCAGCATGAACTGCTAATGATTCACTTCTGTTCAGACCCTTCATGTTAATACAGTACATGTTTGCTGTCAGGTGCGTTGTGGACCACATGGTCAGCTTGTGATTTTCTGGAGCAGCCGATGCCAGCTAGGAGGCGGCTTAGCTTGGACCAGTCATGCCGCTACCGTCTCCCAACCTGCCTATTTCGTCTCTCAGCCTACATGGCTCTCAGCCTACATGGTTTCGAGAGAGATCAATGGTAGTGGCATAAGGGTAGCATAAATCCCACATGTAGACAACAATATACATGCAAATGATCTATGTAATGGAACATTATGTTTGTTCTACCTTAAATGATATTAAGTGATAAAACAGCGGCTCTGTGTAGCCAAGATGGTGCCCCTTGTGTATTTCACCATTTAATTGCAGCTATATTAAGTAATGATTCTTGGATTAAATATCTTAGTTGATATTAGCTAAATTATATTAAGTGGTAAAACAGCGGCTCTGTGTAGCCAAGATGGTGCCCCTTGTGTATTTCACCATTTAATTGCAGCTATATTAAGTAATGATTCTTGGATTAAATATCTTAGTTGATATTAGCTAAATTATTTTAATAGCGCCTCTCATAGGTATTGATAGAGTATATGCTATTTCGCTCTGCTTCTATTTACCATTTACAATATTTTGTTCTTAGATAAGTTTCCTGCTGGGTGGTTCAAAGCCATTATTTATTTTCCTTTTGGGAATTTTTCCTTATTATTTTTATCTCCGATCTTAATTTACATGTGCAAGTTAGGACACCAATATTGTGTGATATATATTTAGCTCAAGAGACACCAGAGGTCAAAGTACTTCTAATCTTCAACCTTTTATGCTTCTGTAGTGCTTGTTTCAATTGCTTACAACAAGTATGCTAAATTTATTTATGCTAAACTCTTTTACATAGCAAAAGTGATGAAATTATACTAAACTTTTCAATCTTCAACAAGGTTTGTAAACTATCTTTAAATTGTAGGCTAAGGTTTGTTTTCAATGGTAGCCGCATGATGGCCAAAGAAATCTAAAAAAGGACAACAATTTACGCAAAAAATATAAAACATAAGGCTACATTACAGTCTTAGCTTTCGGCACCTACGCCAGGGGCGCAACCGGTCATCTAGTAGAAAAGAAAAAAGGAAACAAAAAAAATAAAAATAAAAGAAAAAGAAAATGACAACGAAAAACAAAAACGAAAAAATAAAATAAAGAAAATCGAAAAAGAAATAAAAATGGAAAATAAACAATTTTAAATTCTGAACAATTTTAAATGTGGAACCATTTTCAAAATGGAACCATTTTTTAATTTGGAACCATTTTCAAAATGGAACTATTTAAAATTTGGAACCATTTTTTAATTGAGAACCATTTTTAAAATGGAACCGTTTTTTAATTTGGAACCATTTTCAAAATGGAACCAAATTAAATTCGGAACCATTTTTCAATTTGGATACCATTTTTTAATTTGGAAACCATTTAAAAAATGGAACAATTTATTAATTTGGAACCATTTAAATTCAAAACCATTATTAAATTTGGAACCATTTTAAATTCGGAACCATTTTTTAATTTGGAACCATTTTCAGAATGGAACCATTTTTAAATTTGGAACCATTTTAAAAAATGGAACCGTTTTAAAAAATGAAAAAATTTAAATTTGAAACCATTTTAAAAATAGAACCATTTCAAATTTTAAAATAGTTCCAATTTTAAAAGAAACGAAAACAAAGCAGAAAAGAAAAGAAAAAAAGGAAACAAAAAACAGAAAAATAAAAGGAAACGAAAAAAGAAAATAAAGAAAAACGAAAACGAAAGAAAGAAATGAGAAGAAAAAAAGACAGAAAAGAAGGTGCGTGCGTGAACCATTTCAGCGTACAACGCGTGTGTGCCTGCGTGAAACCTAATTGGGCCGGCCCAGAAACGATAGTCTTCAGGCGACGCTAGCCCTATGCGGCGCTGCGTAGCATTTGCTGACAAAAAGCACGCGCATTGGAGACCTCTTTTTCACTAGGAAAACGCTAATTTACAACCGGCTGTACCGCGGTTCGGAAGACACGCGCATCTGCGTCTCGCGACTGTCAATGTGACCACGCGCTCGCGCCGCTCATCTCGGGAGGAAAATATCGAGCTTTCCCACTGCGTGTATTCCCGGTGAGTGGCCCCCACATGCTTTTGGTCACGTCCGGTGATTCATGTCCACATACTTCAAAGTTCAAAGATCGGTCACCGGTGCATTTACTGCTAGACTTCCTGCAGTCGTTTGGTTCTAAGCCATGTACTACTAGTACTCCCTCCGTTTCAGATTAGATGACTTCAATTTGTATAAAAGTTGATGTATCTAGACATGTTATAAGTCTAGTTACATCAACTTTTGTATAAATGGAAGTCATCTAATATGAAACGGAGGGAGTAGTACTCATGCTACAAGGGATATGTACATCCGTTTTAGGTAGCTAAATAAGGAAAGGGCACATGAATGAATATCTGCGGAGCATATACACTGATGCTGCATGCCATAGCTGGTATTATCTTGCACCACGCGAGCTCAACTCCAATGGTGGATAATATTTTTTGGGGGATATTTTCGGTGTTACAAAAGGTGTTTCGGATTGCAACAAACCACTATATTCTTTGTTGTGTGCATGGTGTAAAATGCTACAATGAATTTTTGAGTATGCTACATAGAGATTTGTCCAAGGTTACATACATGTTGTTGTAATGTTGGATGAGTTTGTCACATATGTTGGATACGTTATTGATTTTTGAGCATCTGCGTCTCAAATACACTCCAACCCGACGTGTATTAAGGTGTTTTCTGGGGATTGATCATGTAAAGACCGGCGTGCCGAACGGCTCGTGGGTGATTTCTCGTGTATTCAGATATGCTGGGAAAATACACCACAAACCCCCTCAACACACCTGTGCCAAACGAGGTTCCGTGTCACACACACCTCCAAAAAGGGAACAGGAGATCGGCGACGTGCGAAGGACGGGTAGGGCGCCACTCGCGAGGGAAGGGAGAGGCAGGGCGCCAGGTCCGTGGCCTCCAGGTGACTGAGATTGAGGAGCGGAGGCCGAAGAGGTTGCCGTCCGTCTGCATGCACGAGAGAGCGGCGGGGTCGGCTACATCACCAGATCATCGCCCAAGCCACATGAGAGACCGGAGAAAGCATGTATGTCGCCAGATTTGGCATCTCTGAGTTCAGGAGCAACGTGTCTCTCGCTGAAATTTTCCCGGCCATGCAGAGTTGAGTGAGAAGGCGGCGCCGTTTCTCCCTCACGCAGCAACGGAAGAGGCGAGGACAGAGACGCCAGCATCGACCACGGGTTCGGCGGCGACCAGCCGGTACGCGCCTCGATTCACAGGTATGTCGCCTGACCGCTCCCACTTCTACTGTACATATGCTTTCTTTCTTCCGCCTCACCTTCTCTCCCTGCGTTTCTTTTAGCCGCTGACAGCAACGAGCGCGGTACCGGGCGCACGACGGGATCTTGACCTCCGATGGTGCGTCCTCGACTCCACGGCTACCGGCAGCGGCGGCATCTGGCTGCCGGCCCGACCCCGTCCCTGACTCCGGTACTAGCTTCGGGCGGCAGAAGGGGCGGTGGTGGTTCTTGGCGAGCACCACGGTGGCGCGCGACGCCCCTGCAGGAAGGCTGAACAGCAGCTTCATGCTGCCGGCCCTGGCGAGTACGGAGAGAAGGTCAGTGTCGATGGCTGTGCCGTCCTCTTTGATTCGTTTCTACTTTCAATCTTTTTTCTTTTACTAGGTCAGTGTCAGTGTACTCAAGAATCCAGATCTCCGTATTGCCAGCCATGCATCCTTATTCTTTTCATTATGACTTACATAATTCATTTTCTTTCCATCTAGCTAACGAGTTGCGTGTGTTAGGCAGCTGTGGAACTTATGAACTTTGATATTTCTACAAGAGTACGAAGGAAGAATATATTGGCAATAGAAGGAGAGGAGTTGCTAACCGGGCATAAGGAACATTAATCAGAAGAGAGATGAGAGGGGCACCGGAATTAGTATACATAAATCAGTAATGCGGTGCATACTTTAGTGAAAATATAATGTCACATCATGTGCAGATTAATTTGTTGTTTTACTGCAGAGAGACACCTTTATTATGAGTTGAAGAACACTAATATATTTTGGAATAGATTGACAGGACCGTACCCAACTTAAATCTTTCAAATTGCAGCGCTTGCTAATACTTTGCACAACTGGGAAACTGGAGATGTAAAAAAGCCAATAAGCATTTTAGACATGTTATTGTCTATCATATAGCAAATCAAAATTTTGGTTGGCATATTTACTGTTAATATTGCTAATATTAAAATGGCAGGTCTCTTTGCATTTGATTTGAATTCAGAATGGTGTGATTTGGCAGTTCCAGCAAGCACATCCAAAGGATCTGGCATAAAGCATCATAAAATCCTAAAATTATATGCCAAGTAATTTACGTTCGATTTTGTTCTTACCCCTCATATACTGCCGACAAATGGCAAACAACAGATTCAATCGCAGCATCTTACGTAGGCACATGTGACTGCGAAGGTGTGAAGCGAGGAGGCAGCTTGGGATATAGGGCACGGCAGGCCTCTGGGCCTTGGGCGAGGATGGGATGGTAGGTCTGTTGCTATCGGGCGACTCACGGTTTCTCCTGCGGTGCCCCTACGAGTGGTGCCGTACGTGGCGTTCACCGAGTTCAGCACTGCGTGCTATTGTTGGATCCATTGTTGATCATTGGTCGACGTTGTCTGTTGATCCTACTGGGGATTCTTTTGCTGATATGGATGCTTGGAGGCGCACAATTCATCTTGGCAAACTGCTGTCAAGCCTCTTGATGGTATTTTTTCTGCTTTTTTATTCTGTGGTGACTATTCTATCACTTATAGTCCTCAGTTTCTGCTTGAATTAAAAAGGGAGGTATATCTAATTTATAGGCCACACTCTTACTCATTATAGGTACCATGCCTTTTCTTCTTCTTTGAATCTGCAGCCCTATTTTTTAGATCCTTTAATTCAAGAAAATAGTAATGTAGTAAGAGATTCAGATTATTGAGCAAGTAGTAGCATATATTCTTGGCTGGATGAGATGACTCAAGTGCCTCCATGTGATTGAGCGGAATATGTGACTAATAAATTATGGAAAGGATGGCCTGCAGCTCTTAGAATGGAAGTTTAGGTCTGTCATACCTTACAAGCGAGAAATTATCAAGTAGAAATTGCTAACTTATATTGAAATTTGTGTTTTACTTCCGTCGTATCTTTTGGAAGTGTTAATATTGGTAGTCAAAGTTAATTGTTTTCATCACTACTTTGATCATGCATAGTAAAGAACATTCTCGATGTACTGCAACAATTGGACCTTCTTCACAATGACAGGACAAAGCAAGGATATCGAGTAAGTAGAGTGGATCATGGATGCTGCTGATTTGCTGAGAGATTTTGAAAGTATATGATTCCAAGGTGAACACGAAGAATGTATATGCACAGAATTCTCGCAACCATGCAACTTTGGTTGTTTCAGCACACAAGTTGCTCACTCCATTAGTAAAGGTATCACTATCAAGTTAAATTACCCACTGGTGCTTGATTGTCTTCTATTCATACAGTAAATGGAATAACGTTGTGTGGTGTTCAAAGTATGCGGACATGATCTTCAGGTAGGTTTATTTCACGATCTTCTTCCCTGAGTAATTGTGGAAATGCACAACTACCTTGGTGTTGCGTATATTTAAGGAGCACGGTTAAGATAGTAGGGCGTACTTTTTGTTAATCCAAACTGCCTCTGTTTTCGGAAAGACATGATGCCCTGGATAAGTTTTAAGTTATTGCTGTGGATGTTCTTACCAATAAACACAATCATGTAGATTATAGAGGTGTACTGGAAGGGTGGAAGATTTTTTTTTCTACATTTCCTGATTTCCCTCGGTGTTTACGTATACACGAGGGATTTCCGATTGGTCCTCTTGTTGAACGATAGAGAGGGATATGCGGAATATGTTGGATGTTTTATTGAGCCTCGGGAACGAGTATATATAGGCGTACATGGGGTCATCTTGGAGTACAAGACAAGACACGAGAGTCCTATCTATCCTAGACTACTACCTAAACGTACAGCCGTACGTATACTCTAACACTCCCCTGCAGTCGTAGTGGGAGCGTCGTGAACAACATGAACGACGTGGACGGTCAGACTGGAGATAAACCGAAGTAGACCCAGAAGGCTGACACCCCCCCCCCCCCCCCCCCCCCCCCCAGTCGTAGCGGGAGCGTCGTGGTCAATGTCGTGGCGCGGACGCTTGGACTGGAGAGGAAGCTGATGAGAGCTCAGGCGAGGTGGTAGCCCTTGTGCCGATGTCGAGGGAGCCGAGAGCATGAGGCGATGCCGAGGTCGAGGTAGCCGTTGCGAGGAGATGCCGTGGTCGATGTCGTGGTCGGAGATGCCGGTGTCGATGTAGCCACACATGAAGCCGCGGGTGCGAAGAAGGCGCCATGGTGATGATGACGGAGAAGTGTCGAGGGCAGTCGTCGAGGAAGTCGATGCCGAGGTCGATGCAGTCCGAACCGTCGAGGATGATGTGCAGCCATAGTTGTGCCAGAACTAGGCGCACGCCGGGGGCGTAGGCATACTATGGTTTTGCCAGAACCGGGTATGCAAGAAGAATCGTCGTGGACGCGGTCGAGGCAGTCGTAGGAGTCGATGCCGAAGAAGACGTTGTCGATGCCGATGAAGACGAGGCGCCGATCCGAGCTTGCCGGGCACGGGGACGCGTCGGGAACGAAGGCACGCAGCCGTGTTGCCAGCACCGAGCATGCGTAGAGCGGGACCAGTACGGTGTCGTGCCATGTCGGTGATAGACTAGCAGAGAAGACTCCCGGACGGTTGCGAGGCGCAGAGCGGCGAAGACGGGTAAGAGCCGATGCAGTCCGCGGTTGTCGGAGTAGACGCGAGGGTGGACGATGGCGATGCCGAGGAGGCGGCGTAGCCGGGGTGCAGGCGCTGCCGAGGAGGCGTTGCCAGGCGGTGGCGATGACGTTGGCGACGAAGTTGTACTGGACGAGGACGAAGGTGTAGGCGGCGAAGGACGTGCAGGTTACGTGAGGAGGCACGGCGGCAGCACACGAACGTGGCGATGAAGAGCCGACAGCTTGACGAAGACCATGCGCGGACGGCGGCGACCCGCGTCGTGGGAGCGACGCGGTGGTAGCCTGAGACGTCGGTGCGCGGGGACGGCGAGGTAGACCGCGTGTAGCAGCACTACGGTCCGGGGGGACGACGTAGCTGCAGTGCGCGAGTCGGTGCAGCGGCTTGAGGCCACCGGCGACGTACGCACCAGGGAAGGCGCGCTCGAGGCCGGAGGGTGGACCAAGGCGGCGGCGCTGCGGCCCCAAGGGGCGACGCAACGGCAGCCCGTTGCTCGATCGGTGGTAGGCGTGCGTACTCGATGACGATCTTCACAGGATCCTGCGGAGGCGCGTGCAAACGGCGGATCAGGCCGGTCGCGTGGCCAGTGTGGCGACGTATCGCAGGCGAGCGGGTGATCAATCCGATCGCCCGCAAAGTCGGGGACGCTGCTTGATGATGAGGTCGAAGGCGCAGCAGACCAAGGCGATGACGAAGATGGTGCAGAAGTCCCGATCGGAGCAGGCGGCGATGGTCGGCGCGGGTGACGGGCGGGCAGATGCGCGGACAACGGCCATGCAGGCCGCCGCGTCGCGCTAGACCGCCATGTCGGAGAAGACGCCTTGTGATCGCGCCGGTGTCGTAGTAGAGGCGCGCGAGGATCGACGGGCGGTGGGCGACGCAATCCGATCGATGATCGGTAAACCAAAAAGAGAAAAAAAAACCAATCAAGAGATCGGAGGAAAAGACTTATAGGGCAGCCGATCACGGATCGGCGGACGGACCCTGCGTACGGGGTGCGCAGCCCCCGGCGGAGATCATGGAGATCGACCTCCCCGGGGGCAGCGCTGCGAAAGCGTGTTGACGGTCTAGCGCAGCGCCATGGAGGCGGCGGCGCTAGGGTTGGGAGCGGCGGCGTCACAAGGGTTTTGGCGGTGGCGGCTCTAGGGTAGGATCGATTTAGACTGATACCATGTTGAACGATAGAGAGGGATATACGGAATATGTTGGATGTTTTATTGAGCCTCGGGGACGAGTATATATAGGCGTACATGGGGTCATCTTGGAGTACAAGACAAGACACGAGAGTCCTATCTATCCTTGACTACTACCTAAACGTACAGCCGTACGTATACTCTAACACCTCTATTGCATGTAGACATATATCTGTTTTCTCTGATTCTTTCAGCTTATTTCTACCTTTCCTGAGACAAACATGTTGTCGTTATCAGTGAGAAGCTAATTTGATTACCATGTAGTATCTTATCATGCTCCACCTCTGAATTAATAAATATTCCTTTCAAAATATGTTGTCTTAACTTTTTATTTATTTAGGTTCTTTGTGGAAACCTCTAAGCATGTTAACACCAGTCAAATAAAAATGCACCTCTCTAGAGGACATTTCAGAGACCAGTGTGTGCTTCCAAGTGTTTAAGACGGGCAGCAAATTAACGAATATGATCTACACGTATCTTAACACTGTTGTTTTACTCTGAAATGAACACAGCTTTTGAACTCCAGTTACATGGTTTCTCTGTTTCAGCTCATTCATTTCTGTTTTGATTGATTGTCTTAGTTTGCAACTTTGGACAGTTTGGGCTGGGACAGAATGTCCTAAACTGCTCATGTCGGCAAATGATAGTTCAACATTCAGTTAACATTTTGTACTTTATTTGGCTCTTTCACACTCTCTCCTTTTCCATTTGTTGTATAAGTTGGTCAGTACGCTTGCTTGCCCCTCTTGCTTTTTAAATCTGTACAATGTACAATCAGTTGTTTAAGTTTGTAGGCAGACTGGTTTGCTTATCTTGATTTTGAAATCTGTGCAATCAAGTGATCTGGGTCAATCCAGCTGTTGCAAGTTATCAGTTTGTTCTTTAGTTTGCTTGACAACAGGAATGTTCTGATATCATAAGTAATGTGCTTAGTTTTCATTTATATTCTTATTCTTATGAACAAATTAGTAATATTCTAGTTTTCCTGCCAAAAACATTCTCCCACGAGAAAGATGTACAAAAACATAGTTAGTAACATACATGAACCATTTCCTGAAGTTGAATGTCTTAAAATGCATCATTTCCTGAACTTCAATGTCTCAAGATGATTCCTAGATGTACTGCTGTTAATTAGACTCTATATATGCTTTATACTTGGATGATTTCCGTTTTCAGTACTAGAAGAGCACATCTGCCTATGTTCAGAGGTATGTCATGCTTGCTCCATGTTTTTGTTTTGCTCGTCGTGTACAGTTAGTCAGGTGTTGTATTTTTTCAAGGTCAACCTGAAGTGGTGAACACCATATTCTTCCCGCTCTCAGTACAAATATTAGACTGAAGTTTTGTGGAATTTCTATACATGAAAATTATCAGTTGTTACTAACTGGTCTTATTTTTCTTTTCTTTTTGCACGGTCGATTCTGAATTCCATAACTTGCAGTCCATGAGAGGATTTGCATGTACGAAACCACAAGAACTGCAAGAGGGGAGCGTAAATGCCAAAGGTGCCCTGATTGCTTAACTATACCGTGTAGAACACTAGGGAGAAATTTGAAATGTACTAATAGCCATGTCATGAAATGGTGAGATTTCACATTGCTAAAACCGTGATCTTTTGAAATGGCAATGGAGTAGATAATGTTCTTTCGTTACTGATGGACGACAAACTATCCATTTATGTACTATTTGATTATTTTGATTCTTCTCTTTGTGTGAAACAAGAACGTGGTTTTGTTTTGTTTTGTTTTGTTTTGCATATCAGTATTATTTTTCTGGCCTGCTAACCTATTTCGTTGTATTTCGATTGTGGTGTGCTAGAATTTTTCTGCCCTGCTAATTTTTGTAAACTGATTCAATGCCAAAGCTGCCAGAATGTCAAACGCAGTGCATGCCAACCCCAGACAAATCACAGATTTAACGCTCTGAAACCAGTTAACTGCAAGAATTTCTCCACGATATGAAGAAGTTCAGATGCCACCACAAGTGTCCCTAGGGGGCCAACATACCACAATTCGCGTCGACACAAGATCCAGCCAACCAACTGGGCATATGGTAAGACACCTGAGCTGCTCCATTTACTACATCCTTTGTTTTCCTGACATAAATTTGTCTAAAGCTTATAAAATGTCACTCAATAATTGCATGCACCAAGACCAAGCACGATCTATGCAATTAGGCAGACGTTGCTTCATGTTGTAGCACCTCGATCAGGCTTACGTGTCATCAGTACACACACGCCACTGACACATCACAGCTGAAATTAGAAGCCCCAGCTCCGCATGAAGGAGAACACGCGCTGCACGAGGTTACCTTTGAAATTCCTCTAGAATTGACTATTCTGGTAGCTGAAGAACGTGTGGCAATGCAAGCCCTCAGGTATTTCTTCGGCCAACAAGCTATCACAATTATAGAGTATCTTTACATGTATTTGGAGCGCAACAGCCTGCGCTTGAGGCCCAACAAAGCCTCGGTAGCACAATGGCCTGGGCAGGGCAACAACAAGGAAGTCAGGCAGCACTCAGGCTGAGGTTTTCAAAAGATCACATGCAAAGATGATCTACAGGCTCAGAAATGTCTTCTATGAGTTTGGTGACATTACTGCACTGCAAATCCATTGTCCAGATCGAATTGCTCCAACGGGCGAGACACATGTGCACAAAAGCTGGCCCTCGAGATAAGCTAGATCATTGGAGATGTGGTTAGAGAAACAACAACAAATAGAAGATACATCTTCCAATTGAAGCAGAAGCCTGGTGAACAAGGAAACGACAATGATGCAAGCGAAGTGAACAAGTACATCTGAAGGATACTATATAGAACTATATATATTTCGCCACGGTATCTTCTAATAATTAGTATGTGTAGCTACGGTATTGTATAGAAGTTATACGTATAGTCGCAGCAGAATGTACAATTTGTTTGTACATATTATTATATATCAATCTACTAGGTTGTGGTGTGCTACAAATAAGCAGCTTATATTGTGCTGCAAATAAGCCATGTAAAGAGTACAAGCAATAAATGTATGTTATTGGTATTGTACTATTTTCGCCTCAATCTACGCTTGCCACAATGTTTCTCTTTTCTATTAACTTTTCCAAAAAAGATTACTCACAAAACACAATAGCCTTACTGTCTAGCAAATTATAAATATATCATAAACACACCAACAAATTATGAAAATATTCATTCTTATTTTTTACTGCAACAACACCCTACGGGTGCGGCGTGCCGCCGCCCCAAGGCCCTACTAGTGTTTATAGTGTAGTGACATATCCAGGCCACTAGGAGCTAAGCTCTACCATGCAAAGACAGCAGCATGCAGCGAGCCTGGACCACACATCGCCTCAGCGCTGCAGCTAACCAAGAGCAAATAATTTGATGCATAAGAGTACGTGATCACGAGAGGCGGGATTCTTCTCTTGTGGGATGAAGCTGTGGTCCAAATCACCAACATCGTCATCTCCGAGTTTTGCCTTTCGGCAATGGTGCACATTGTCAACACCGACGATGAGGGTGATTTCATGCTTACCATCGTCTATGGGCCTACGGCGTCAAACCGCAAAGATGATTTTTTCGGGGAGCTCACAAGCCTCAAACCTACTAATGGTGTTCGTTGGTTAGACAAGAACAATCGAACATTAACCGGAGCCGAATCAACCGTTTCCGCACCGCTCTCCAAACTTGTGAGCTCAAGGAAGTCCACCTACAAAACCAGCGTTTTACTTGGAGCAATGGGAGTGCAACTCCTACCCTCTCAAAACTTGACGCCTTCTTTTGCAACCCCGAGTGGGACATCCGCTTCGACACCCATGTGCTTCATGCCCTATCATCTTCCTTGTCGGATCATTGTCCTCTCTTGCTTGCCGATGATCGTGGCCCACGTCGACCTCGCTCTTTCAAATTTGAAAACTTTTGGTTGAGGCTTCCCGGTTTGAACGACGTCGTCAAGAAGGCTTGGGATGAACCCACCACTCACACGGAGCCGTGCCACATCCTCTACCACAAGTTGCACACTACGGGGAAAAGGTTATCTAGGTGGAGCCGTGGCCTCTTTTCCAACTCCAAGGTCATGGTGCATGCCGCACTCCTTGTCATTCTACATTTCGACATGGCTCAAGAAAATAGGGTGCTTTCGGCAAATGAGAGGGACCTTCACGCTAGGCTCAAGAGGAAAGTGGTTGCTTTGGCTGCTGTCGAGTGGGCTAGAAAGAAACAATGTGCAAGGATTGCAAATATTAAGGAGGGTGACGCCAACACACACAAAATTCCACATGAGGGTGAACTCGAGGAGGAGAAAAAATCACATCCACCGCCTCAAGACAAACAACGCTTGGGTCACCGATCACGCAACCAAAGAGGGAGTGGTTCATGGCCACTTTAATTCGGTTCTTGGGCGTGGAGAAGCGAGAACACAAGATTTCAATTGGGAGGGGTTTCATTTTGAGGAGCCGAACTTGGAATGCCTTGGGGAGCCGTTTTCCGGAGAAGAGGTGAAGAACGCAATTAACCAAATGCCAAGTGACAAGGCACCCGGCCCTGATGGCTTTACGAGTGCTTTCTTTAAGAGATGTTGGGCTACTATAAAAGTGGATGTTATGCGCGTCATTCACCTATTCGGAAACCTCCACACCGGCAACTTCCATTGGCTCAACTCCGCCCACATTGCTCTCATCCCTAAGAAGGAAGGGGCGGAAGAGGTCTCCGATTTTAGGCCTATTAGCCTTGTTCATGCAATTGCGAAGATCATCTCCAAAATGCTCGCTCTCCGCTTGGACCGCTCATGAATGACCTTGTCTCCAATGCCCAAAGTGCCTTCATAAAAAAGAGAAGCAGCCACGACAATTTCCTCTACGTCAAGAACCTTGCTAAGCGGTTTCACAAGGGCAAGTTTCAGGCACTTCTTTTCAAGCTTGATATTCGCAAGGCTTTTGACTCTATCCGTTGGGAATATATCTTGGATCGTTTTCAACTCCGGGGGTTCCCTAGTAGGTTTTGTGATTGGATTGCCGCTTTGCTATCAACCGCCTCCTCACGTGTGCTCCTCAACGGTGTGACCGGCCCTCCTATTTTGCATGGCCGCGGGCTTCGGCAAGAAGACCCTTTGATGTAGGTTGGTCCCGATTTTCACGGATTTGTGCGGAGGGAACAATGAACACGAAGAACACGGATGAACTCAAGAACACAAAGAGGGGAAATCAACAAAACAAGGGTAACTAGCAAGTAGCAACTCAGCAAGATTCAATTGGTAACAAATCCCGAGGGTAGCCCCCAATTCTCCTCTCCCAAGCACACCTTACTCTTAGGATTGTTTGTCCAATTGGTCAATCCAACCAACCCAATATAATCACCCTAGGATGAAAGATTGGCAAGTAATCGCAACTACAAGTGGAAGCCTTGGTATCCACACAGGGATCTTCTCCTCAAGAGGAGGCCTTGGTTCATCTCCACAAGTGGAGGCCTTGATTCATCTCCATAGGAGGAAAGAGACACTTTGAGAAGAAGGAGCAAGGCTCTACTCTAATCCCAAATCATTGTCTAACCCTAGATCTGGATGGGAAGGTCCTATTTATAGTCTAGGCAAAAGGGGACGAAATACATGGGTCAAAACCCAGATCTGCACACAGGCACGCGCAGGGCCGGTAGTACCGGACTGATGTGGCCGGTAGTACCGGACGTGCGGACGTCCGGTAGTACCAGAAACATTTCCGGTAGTACCGCTTAGGGTGGCTTCAGATCCAGTAGCGTCTGGCGTCTCGGCGGTAGTACCGGACGCGATGGCCCGGTAGTACCGGCCGACACTTCTTCAGGATTTCCAGCTTCTTTTCCCGCTCTTCTTCTTGGCCATCTTCTTGGGTCTTCTCTTGGTCATCTTCTTCACTCCATTGAGGGTCGTCATCAAGGTGGTTCCTGAGTATGCACAAAGTATCCGAATGAAGTAGCAAACCATTCAAAGAGTGTCGAGATCACACATAGATAGGAGTGAATTCACCTTATCATGGAGAGCTTTGACTCTTGCTCTTGTCATTGGGCCATTTGGTGATGTGTGTTGTGTGCTAGGTTGCATACATCATCTCCCCCCCCCCCTTGGAAAAGAGTCGTCCTCGACTCTTCGTCCTCATCATCACTTGGGTTTCCAAGGTAAGGCGAGATGTCGGCGACGTTGAAGGTGTCATGGACGCCGTACTTGGACTTTGGTATGTCGATCTTGTATGCATTGTCGTTGATGCGCTTGAGAACCTTGAAAGGGCCATCTCCTCTTGGCGCGAGCTTAGACTTTCTCTCATCGGGGAAGCGGTCTTTGCGTAGATGTAGCCAAACAAGGTCTCCTTCTTCAAAGATCATGGGCGCTTGTTCTTGTTCATCTTCGTAGCATGGTCTTCGTTGTGCTTCTCAAGCGTGGCCCTTGTGTCTTCATGTAGTTTCTTCATGTAAGGGCGCGCTTGTCGAAGTCCATGTTGACTTGTTCTCGGAGTGGAAGTGGTAGCATGTCTAGCGCGGTGTAGGGGTTGGAGCCATAGACGACCTCGAAGGGTGTTCTCTTTGTTGCGCGATGTAGTGCTCGATTGTAGGCGAACTCGGCGTGTGGGATGCACTCTTCCCAATTCTTCAAGTTAGGCTTGATCAACACACGAAGGAGTGTGGATAGGCTTCGGTTCACCACTTCGGTTTGGCCATCGGTTTGAGGGTGGTATGCGGTGGAGAATAGTTGCTTGATTCCCATCTTGGCCATCAAAGTCTTCCAAAAATAGCTCACGAACTTGACGTCACGATCCGACACAATGGTCTTGGCACTCCATGAAGACGGACGATTTCCCTGAAAAACAAAGTAGCAATGTGTGAAGCATCGTCGTCTTGTTGCATGGTATAAAGTGTGCCATTTTAGAGAAGCGATCAATGACGACAAAGATGGAATCCTTGTTTGTTTTAGTGCGTGGGAGTCCTAAGACAAAATCCATAGCAATGTCGGACCATGGGTGATGTGGAATTGGCAAAGGTGTGTATAAACCATGAGAGTTTAGAGTAGACTTAGCTTTGAGACATGTTGAACATCGTCGCACCAAGCGGTCCACATCCCGGTACATCCTTGGCCAATAGTAGTTTGTGGAGAGCATGGCAAAGGTCTTGTCACGTCCAAAGTGTCCCATTAAGACGCCTCCATGCGATTCCTTCAAAAGGACCAAACGAAGCGAAGACTCGGGTATACATAGTTTGTTAGCCTTAAACAAGAAACCTTGGTGCAAATAGAAATCACCAATTCCTTTGTGCTCCGAACATTGAGCGAAAATGTCTCCAAAGAAAGCATCGGTAGCATACAACTCTTTATCTCATCCAAACCCAAGACACTAATGTCAAGACGTGTAAGTAGGTTGGCCTTGCGGGATAGAGCATCCGCGACCACATTGTCTTTACCTTTCTTGTATTTGATTACAAAGGTGAAAGACTCAATGAACTCAACCCACTTAGCATGTCTTTTGTTCAAATTTGTTTGACTTTTCAAATATTTCAAGGATTCATGGTCGGAATGAATGACAAATTCCTTAGGACGAAGGTAATGTTGCCACACATCCAAAACACGAACCAAAGCAAATAACTCTTTGTCATAAATGGGGTAATTCAAGCGAGCTCCATCTAGTTTCTCACTATGGTATGCGATGGGTCTACCATTTTGCATAAGCACTCCACCAATGCCCAATCCACTTGCATCGCATTCAATCTCAAATGTCTTAGAGAAATCCGGAAGGGCAAGGAGTGGTGCTTCGGTTAATAACCGTTTGAGCTCATTGAAAGCAAAATCATGTGCATTGCCCCAAATGAAAGGTACATTCTTCTTTGTAAGTTCATGGAGGGGGCAAGCAATTGTGGAAAAATCCTTGATGAAACGGCGGTAAAATCCGGCAAAACCAAGAAAACGTCTCAACTCCTCAAGTGACATCGGAAAAGGCCAAGTCCGAATTGCTTGTATCTTTGCTTCATCAACTTCGACTCCATCCGAAGAAACAACAAAACCCAAGAAAACAAGTTTGTTGGTGGCAAAAGTGCACTTAGAAAGATTTGCATAAAGCTTTTCATTGCGAAGAACCAACAAAACTTGAGCAACATGAGAAGTGTGCTCTTCCAAAGATTTGCTATAGATAAGGATGTCGTCAAAGTATACCACAACAAATTTCCCAATGAAAGGACGCAAAACATGATTCATGAGACGCATAAAAGTAGAAGGTGCATTGGAAAGACCAAATGGCATGAAAGCCACTCATAAAGACCAAGCTTTTTTTAAATGCGGTCTTCCATTCATCACCTTCACACATCTTATTTGATGGTATCCACTTTTAAGATCAATTTTGGAGAATATAGCGGAACCACAAAGCTCATCAAGCATATCATCAAGTCGAGGGATAGGATGGCGATACCGAACGGTATGGCGTTGATGGGGCGACAATCCATGCAAAGGCGAAGAGTGTTGTCGTGCTTGGGTACCAAGATGACGGGCACGGCGCACGGACTCAAGCTCTCGCGGATATGTCCCATGGCAAGAAGTTCTTGTATTTGCCGCTCGATCTCCTTTGTCTCTCGGGGTTGGTGCGGTAAGGAGCGCGGTTTGGTAGCGGTGCGCCGGGAACAAGGTCGATGCGGTGCTCGATTCCGCGTAGAGGAGGTAGTCCCGGTGGCACTTCTTGAGGGAAGACATCTTCAAAGTCCTTCAAAAGAGACAACAAAGAAGGAGGAAGGTTTGTGAAAGTGTTAGTCATAGAAACTTCACCCTTGCATATGAGCACATAGTGGAGGGTGGATGGGTTCTCTCTCAACTCCCTCATCTCTCTCTTGGTGGCAAATAGTGTAAGTTTTGTGGGAACTCTCTTTGAAGTGTCACACTCATTTGGCTTGTGGCTCTCACTCACTTTATGGTGGGTCTCTCGCTCACCACTCATCTCACTGACGAACGATCTTGTTGTGCCCTTGCAATAGTCTTGGCGTTGTCGGCGATGACTTGACTTGGTGTCATGGGACGAAGGACGAAGGTCTTGTCGTTGTTCTTGAAGCTATAGTAATTTGTCCTTCCATCATGCATAGCACCCTTGTCAAATTGCCATGGACGCCCAAGGAGTAAGTGACAAACGTCATAGGCACAACATCACAATCAACCGTATCTTCATAGGCTCCAATCTTGAAGGACACTTGCACCATGTGTTGAATCTTGACGGCTCCGGTATCACTCAACCATTGCACATGGTAAGGATGTGGGTGCTTCTTGAACTTCAAGTTGAGCTTATCACAAAGTTCTTTGCTCGCTAGGTTGTGGCAACTTCCACCATCTATGATGACCTTGATGGACTTTCCATTGATTCCCGCTCTTGTTTGAAACAAGTTGCATCTTTGGTCTTCTTCCACTTGAACATTGGTGGTTAAGCTCTTGCCACAACCAAGGAAGGGTTGTTGTCGCCATCACAATATATCTCACTTTCTTCTTCTTGAGCACTTTGCATTGTGGCGACCTTGTTCAAAGCATTGTACTCATCTTCACTCATAGATTCATACTCTCCCATGTCATTGATGATCATGACCTTCTTGTTGGTGCACTCAAAAGATTTGTGCCCTTGTCCGCCGCACTTGTAGCATTGCAAAGTCTTGTGCCGGACGAAGATCCTTGAGGCGCCTTGGTAGGGGAGGTACTTTCTTGAAAGGTTGAGGCGCTTGAGGTGTCGATGTAGAGACTCTTGGAGGACCTCGTGTGTTCGCTTGAGGAAGAGCTTGTGAAGGTGTAGGAGTTGACGAAGAAGGCTTGTTGGCGAAGAATGCCTTTGTCTTGAGGTATTTGAGCTCTTCAAGCACGTGGCGCTCGGCCTTGGAAGCTTGATGTACTAGCTCAACCAAAGAGGCATATGGTTGGAACTCCACGATCTTCTTGATTGGATAGTTGAGGCCATTCATGAAACGAGCCATGGATTGCTCTTCGTACTCGTTGACATTGGCTCTCATCATGGAGATTTCCATCTCCTTGTAGTACTCGTCAACCGACTTCAAACCTTGCTTCAACTCTTGCAACTTCTTGTATAAGTCTCTAGTGTAATGGCTTGGCACGAAGCGCTTGTACATTGTTTCTTTCATTTCAACCCAAGTGTCAATTGGTTGTTGGTGGTTAGCGACGCGAGCATCTTGTAGTTGTTCCCACCACAAGAGGGCATACTCTTCAAACTCCATCGAGGCTAAGGCAACCTTCTTGTTGTCGGAGAAGCGTTGCACGGAAGATCTTGTCAACCTTGAGTACCCATGAGAAGTAAGCTTCCGGATCACTTGTGCCGTAGAACTTGGGTATGTCAAAGCGGACGTTGGTCAAGTCATCATAGTTGTCACATGGCCACCACGTGGGAATGCACGTCCACGTCTCCTTCGATTGAGTCCATCACCATTGTGTTGGCTTGACTCGTTATCACTTGACTCGGAACGTTGGTGTTGGTGACGATCATGTGGAAGCTCTTGACGAGGCGAGGCATGTTGAGGAGGTAGCTCTTGTTGATGAACGGGTTGTTCGATATTGTTCGCATTGTCATGATTTTGATGACGTGGCCTTGGAGGATGACGGGTGACGTCCTTGTTCAAAAAGTCATTCGCACCCGGAACGCCATTGTCATTAGCCAATGGGTCATGACGATCACGTTGTTGCGGTGGTGGTGATGGTATGCGTTCGACGTTCATCATTTTGGTGAGGTTGTTCTTGATGCGCATTGGCATTGTTCGCGTGAAGATCATGTGGTTGTTCAACGTAGGAGGAGGTCGTTCATGGGCGTCGCGCCTTGGATCATGTTGACGTTCTTGTCGAGGTTCATGATGACGTCCATGACGTGCTTGTGTCGACCTTGAGGTGCTTCTTGTACGGCTTGAGTGAAGAAGCTCGTTGTCGCACAAGGTTGTTGAGCTTCGGTCACCGCTCCATATTTGCTTCTTGAGCATGCATGCGGTCGTTGAAGTTGTTCTCTTGAGCTTGAAGACGGCGCTCGTAGCGTCCTAGGTTATCACGAAGAAAGTGTCGAAGACCAACAACTCCGATTGTGTGACATAGCCATGATCACCGCGAACTCCACCATGGATTTCCTCATCCGAGCTTGAGCTTCCGTTTGTACTTCCCCTAAACATTTTCTCAAGAACAAGTGAGATGTGTGGTAAAGAAAAACCAAGACAAACTATATCCCAAGTATAATGTGGCTTGAGAGGAGAGAATCCGGTTCTAACACCCAACACACACACTTATGAGGATAGGAAGGTATGAAGTGGCAAACGAAACAAGCAAACCCGAAAGTATATTGTCAAAGGTAGAGAAAATCCACAATGATCAAATTACCAAAGAAACTCCAACCACAAATGATGAAGAAACACACACAAAAGCGAATGATGGGGTTGGGCGACCAAAGGGCGAGCACTCGAAGATAGACAACCTAACGAAGACTACGTGCTCAAATGTCACCCAACACAAGAGGACGCTAGCTCAATTGCTTTTTGATGGGCAACGGATTTGCACAAGTGTTACACACTCACTCACTTTGGCGGTATAAGCTTTGTCGCAACCTACAAGAGATGATACTTGGCACTACTCATGTTCTTTTCTTTTCTCTTTTTTTTTGACGATGATTCCTTCTCTTTTGCTAGTGCCAAGATCTCTAACGAACACACTCGCCAATACTTTAAGACAATCACTCGAACAAGTGCAATGCCCGCAATATCAAAGAGCTAGTCCGATAGGTCAAGGTACACGAAAGGAAGAAGGGCTCACAACGGATTATGATGGTGGGGGAATGTCGAGTCCTTGGTGGCGTCGTCGCTTGGCGTTGATGATGCGTTGCTGCGAAGCGTGTTGATGTTGTAGACGTAGGGCACACCAAGAAAGGACTCAAACCAAAGAGGAAATGCCAAAACGAACCGAGGAAAAATAAGAAAAATTTGCTCTGAAAATCCTGCCCGTCGGTAGTACCGCTCGTTCTTCCCCGTAGTACCGGTCGTGCACGCAGCTCCGGTAGTACCGGAAGTCTGGCCGGTAGTACTGGTGGTCGCGAAATCTGGAGTTCTTCTTTTCGATTTGGGCGGAAATTGAGCTCGAAAATCCTCAAATTCGTGGGAAATTGGCAAAATTAAGGCTAGGGAACGCAAACAAAGGTGGAGGGGGTCCTAAAGCAACAGATCCATGGATAAAAACTACCAAAAACGCAACGAATCGACAGATCGGCTCGAATCAACGAAAGGCAATTTTTGGTGGAAATTTTCGAATTTCTCAAAAAAAAGAAAAAATTGGTGGATTTTGGTGGAAACACAAATCAAATCCGTGTCAACCTAGAGCTCTGATACCATATGATGTAGGTTGGTCCCGATTTTCACGGATTTGTGAGGAGGGAACGATGAACACGAAGAACATGGGATGAATTCAAGAACACAAAGAGGGGAAATCAACAAAACAAGTGTAACTAGCAAGTAGCAACTCAGCAAGATTCAATTGGTAACAAATCCCCGAGGGTAGCCCCCAATTCTCCTCTCCCAAGCACACCTTACTCTTAGGATTGTTTGTCCAATTGGTCAATCCAACCAACCCAATAGAATCACCTAGGATGAAAGATTGGCAAGTAATCGCAACTACAAGAGGAAGCCTTGGTATCCACGCAGGGATCTTCTCCTCAAGAGGAGGCCTTGGTTCATCTCCACAAGTGGAGGCCTTGGTTCATCTCCATAGGAGGAAAGAGACACTTTGAGAAGAAGGAGCAAGGCTCTACTCTAATCCCAAATCATTGTCTAACCCTAGATCTGGATGGGGAGGTCCTATTTATAGTCTAGGCAAAAGGGAACGAAATACATGGGTCAAAACCCAGATCTGCACACAGGCACGCGCAGGGCCGGTAGTACCGGACTGATGTGGCCGGTAGTACCGGACGTGCGGACGTCCGGTAGTACCAGAAACATTTCCGGTAGTACCGCTTAGGGTGGCTTCAGATCCAGTAGCGTCTGGCGTCTCGGCGGTAGTACCGGCCGCGATGGCCCGGTAGTACCGGCCGGCACTTCTTCAAGATTTCTAGCTTCTTTTCCCGCTCTTCTTCTTGGCCATCTTCTTGGGTCTTCTCTTTGTCATCTTCTTCACTCCATTGAGGGTCATCATCAAGGTGGTTCCTGAGTATGCACAAAGTATCTGAATGAAGTAGCAAACTATTCAAAGGAGTGTCGAGGTCACACATAGATAGGAGTGAATTCACCTTATCATGGAGAGCTTTGACTCTTGCTCTTGTCATTGGGCCATTTGGTGATGTTGGTGTTGTGTGCCTAGGTTGCACTACATCACCCTTTGTCTCCCCTCCTCTTCGTTTTGGCCATCGATCCCATCACCCAAATTTTGGACATTGCAACGAGAGAAGGACTCCTCCACAAGCTTCGCGGGAGAGGCACCATCTTGAGAACCTCACTTTACGCGGATGACGCGGCTGTTTTTGTGGCGCCCTACAAGGAGGACATTGAAAACTTTGCGGCCATCCTCCTTGCTTTCGGTGAGGTCACCGAACTTTGCACCAACTTTGACAAAAGCACCGTGGTTCCAATAAGATGTGGTGCAATCAACCTTGATGAGGTCCTTGAGGGTATTCCGGCAACTAGAGCAAGTTTCCCTTTGCGCTACCTCGGTCTTCCTCTCTCGGTTGGACGGCTAAAGCGGGTGGATTTCCAACATGTTGAGGACAAGTGCGCCGGAAAGTTGCCCACTTGGAATGGCAAGTACATTGCCACGGCCGGACGGGCGGCAATTGTCAAGTCGGTTATCGCCTCTCAAGCCATATAATACATGACTCCACTCATCATTCCGTCGGGTACAATGGCTTTCCTAAACAAGATACAACGTGCGTTTCTTTGGTCGGCAAAGGACACAACCACCGGGGCTAAATGCAAGGTTAATTGGGAGCTTGTTTGCCGCCCCAAGGAGCTTGGAGGGCTCGGGGTGCTCCACTCGGGCAAGTTCGCCACCGCTTTGCGATTGCGTTGGCCTTGGCTTGAGTGGAAGGAACCCGGTAAAATTTGGGCGGGCTTTGGCAATCCTTGCACCAAGGATGACATGGACATTTTCTACGCCGCGACAACAATATCCGTTGGAGATGGGCTAAAAACACCCTTTTGGCATGCTCTATGGGTGGACCGCGAGAAACCAAAAGACATTGCGCCTCTCATTTTTGCATGCTCTAACAAGAAGAATTGCATGGTTGGCAAGGCTATGCTTGATGATAGTTGGGTGGGGAGCGTGCGGATTGATGAAAACTTCACCACCAAGCACTTTGAGCAATTGGTCAACCTATGGACCCTTCTCTCAAATGTTCATCTCAACCCCAATGTGAGCGATGAAATCCGTTGGAAGCTCACGGAGAACGGCGAATACTCGACTAAGTCGGCTTACAAGTTGCAATTCATGGGCACCATCTCCTCCACCATGAAGAGCTCGGTTTGGCGATCTTGGGCTCCTCCGAAGACGAAGTTTTTTGCTTGGCTTGCAAACCAAAATAGGGTTTGGACGGCCGACCATCTCGCGAAGAGGGGTTGGCCAAATTGCGGTCTTTGTCCTTTCTGCAAGCAAACCATCGAGTCTATCAACCACCTCTTCGTCCATTGCCGTGTCACTAGAAGAATTTGGGATCTTATCAAGGTTTGGCTCAGCCTACCAAACATCGACACCGGCGCTTGGTTGGGCCTAAACTTCAACGAATGGTGGCTTTTGATGACCAACTTGCCTCCCAACCGGAAGGCCGTCGCCTCCCTCACCTTGCTTGTCACTTGGGAGGTGTGGAACGAGAGAAACGATAGGGTGTTCAAGAATAAAAGTGTGCCTACCTTTGTCATACTAGATAGAATTAAGAGAGAGGCTAGCCTTTGGGTCCTCGCGGGTGCCAAATGTTTGGGCAACTTAATGCCGCGAGAGTAGTCTTTTGTAATATTTGGTTCGGTCACAAACAAAATTGCATTCTTGCAATCTTCTTCTTAATTAATATATGGGGCAAAGCTTTTGCCCCCCGTTTCAAAAAAAAGTGTGCCTGTTTATTGGGGTCCACCACGAGCAACAACACCATCGAGGGAAGGAAGCCAGGCGCCGTCTCGCGCCCAGACACATCGGACGACTGTGATCGTTCGCATCCGACGGCGCGGCAGGCGACTGTAGGGACCCGTCGGTACAACCGACTGACGTATAGCGCGCACCTTTTCGCTATTGTTTTAGATTTTCTATATTTTTAATTTGCTTTTGGATTTTTTCGGTTTTTCTTACTTTTTTCAAAAGGCCAAAGCTGCCGGAATGCGCGGGCCTCATGGCCCCATGCCGTGTCGCACGAAACTAAGCCAGGCTGATTTTTTCTAGACTTGACACGTGGGCAAGAATAGTGCTCCGGCCCGATTCATGCCGGGCCAGGCCTAACACTATTCGTGCTCCGGCCGTGCCTGGCTGGCCCGATGGCCACCAGACAATGACGACGAGTGCCGCCGCCCGGCGGCTCCAAATGCCGCTCGGCCTCGGCGGGTTCCGTCGCGCGGCACCAGGAAGAAGGTGGCTCTCGTCGTATCCAGCGGCAGCGAGCGCAACTGTGGGGGAAGACAGCAATGGCCGATTCGAGGCTGAGCCGTCAGAGGAGGCGACTGTGTGTTGCATGGAACCAACGGCGTTCAGGTCCAGTCGGTCGGAGATTGATGGTGCTCGGCGCCGGCCACGGTCGTACCGCAGAGGAGCTTAGTCACAATCTTCTCGCCGTGAACCGCCGCGGACTGGGCATCTGGCGTCCGCCATTTCTGGGCTCCTAAACCAGACAAGCTAAGTGCCCTCCGCCTTCAGGCTAGGTAAATTCGTTCACCAGCACCTTATGAAATCTCTACTCGCAGCATGTTCCGTTATTTTTTTGCCCTAATTGCGGCTTGCTTACACATCGATGACTGTGATATCGCACTATCTAAAGCTCGTGAGTTTCTCAGAACCACAGCGTTTGGCCTGTCGCTATCAGCCTTTTAATGTGTACCCCACCACTCTCTGGTATAGGTGGTGTTTTCCTATCCAACCACGTAATCAGGCCTGAGGTGGGCTTTTCTAGACCCTGTAAAGCCTCATTATAACCCTGAAAAACTCGTTTCCATGGCCCTGCGTGACCCGTTTTCTCTCTCTCCTCTTGACCAGAATCTCCCGGTGGCCTCCCAGTGGCCACCTTC
The DNA here is from genome assembly GCA_947311845.1 of Poa pratensis. Taxonomy (NCBI): domain Eukaryota; kingdom Viridiplantae; phylum Streptophyta; class Magnoliopsida; order Poales; family Poaceae; genus Poa; species Poa pratensis. The sequence goes on from CAMZMU010000041.1 coordinate 58,994,662, forward strand.
TCCATCCGGTTGCCATCCCTTCAACTTGGTCTTTCCGGTTGCCTAGCTTTTGGATGCTCACGTCACTGGGAAAACAAGTTCCCATCCTTGCTGATGATCTGCATCTTCTTGATACTTTATATGAATAAAATATTTTTTTCTTTCAAATCGATCATTCAAAAAAATTGTCAGTCACATCTTCTTAATAACATAATTTAGTTCCAATTAAATCCATTTCAAACCAAAAGAAGCAATTAGAGCATCTTACATACTACTTACAAAAGTCTCAAGTAGGAAATCAATATTATAGGGGCAATGACTCCTAACATCTAGGCATCTCTCAACTGTACAAAATCGAAAAACAAATTCCAGGGACAGGTTTATTCCAAAATGATAATTTGATATAGAATTTAGCATGCTAATACCAGAAAAGTTAAAAAATGATAATTTGATATAGAATTTAGCATGCTAATACCAGAAAAGTTAAAACTTCAGAGCATCGACACAACTTTACAAAATCGAAGAACAAACTCCAAGGACAGGTTTCCTCCAAAATGAAAACTTGATATATAAATTCAGCATGGTAATACCAGGAAAGCAACTTCAGAGCATCCAAAAATTTTACACCAAACTTGATATATAAATTCAGCATGTAATACCAGAAAAGCAACTTCAGAGCATCCACAAAATTTACACAAGGTATTGTTATCTTTTGGCATTTAATTCATACTACGGTGCCACCATAAGTCACTCCATTGACAAGAAAGCCCCATTGCCAAATTACAAAGATACGAACGGGAGTGGCCAGGTGCTTAGATGCCAAATTTGCCCAAGTACGAGTAAAAACACATTGGTCGACAGAAGTCGTTGGTCCAACTACCTACTCAGGTCACTGTTGAACGGCTGAAAAGAATGCTGAACACATAAGCAAGTAAAAAACATTGATTGACAAAAGTTGTTGATCCAACTACCATCTCAGGTCACAGTTGAACCGCTGAAAAGAATGTTGAACACATAAGCGAGTAAAAAACATTGGTTGACAAAAGTCGTTGATCCAACTATCTGCTTAGGTCATAGTTGAACGACTGAAAAGTTAGAACAGCGTCCAATGTTGGACACATAAGCCGCATCAATGGTGCAAGCCTTCTTGATGCCAGATCCGGCCGTCAGGCTCGGCCTTGAGCCACACAAATTCTTCCACGGCTATCCTGGCACCCCGCCGATTGGAGGAGCAACGTTTCCTTGGAAGTGACGGTGGCCAACAGCTGGGACCTCTCGCCCCAAGGCGCTACCATTGGGAGAACGGGTAGGTCAAAGACGAGAATATGTAATTGCCACATGCCGCATCACCTTAGGAAACACCTGCAGCCACCTCTCAGTCACGAGCTCACGCCCTTAAGTCCACATCCCAGTCATTCTGCAACACATTGAAAAATAAATTAGATTTAATGAAAAAATGTGCATTTCCAAGTTTAGAGATGACTTCACTGTAACCCACAACAGCTATACAAGTTGATGACTGAATCAAATGAGAGTGTACCTCATAGCGGTCAATGGTAACATACATCCTCCACCATCAGATGCAATCCATGCATAACACGATTCTCACGAAGCTGAGCAAGATCATTTCTATTGTCTCTATGAAACCAACACTGCTGCCATCCAACACATACGCCAATCAGTAAGAATGTGAAGGCGAATTCTTTTTGCTCCCGTCGCAATGGCACCTTTCACAAGCAACTGAAAATAAAGTGAAACCAGGAACAAATAAATATAAGAAAATTCATCACTCAACTATAGCAAGATAAACCAGACAATGCTTCACAAACCTGCACTTGGTCTAGCCTCCATCACTCAAAAGACCAATAAAGTGCAGAGTATCTTCAACATAAAATTCTTTGATGTAATTGAACCCCTCGTCTTCCCAAATCTTTCCAGTGCAAAAGCAACATCAATTAGCTTCGCGCTAAGTAATATTGACTAATTAGCTTAGTTAAAAACAATATGAAGGAGCTAATCGTTATATCATACAAAAAGTGAAAATGTGAAAGAATTATGAGAGTGAAACAAAGTAATGCAAAAAAACAAAGTACATATATTTTCTAGCATATGGTTTTGCAATCTACTGAAACAGTTCAACAGAAAAGTATGTACGAAGCTTAACCAAAGCAAGCGCAAATCAGCATCCAAAATAAATGTGTACTAGCTCGGAGTTATACTAAATAAATAAATGATGATGCAAGTTAGAAGACTGTACAGATACTAGCCCAGGTGTCCCTATTCACTATTGGATTAAAACATGCAAGAGAAGGTGCACTGCAATATATTTCTAAAAGAAAATGCCAGCATACCCTTGAGCAAAAATCCGACCAGCGCCAAGAGCATTGTGGCCAGCTTCACTGTTTGCCCATTTCGTTATCACTACGGAGACCAACAGCGCCACGGCTACACAGGGGATATGTAGCTCGCGACGACGCTGGTACAAATGGCCGCGCGCGAACCTCGGCGACGCCGCCCGCTCGCATTCGTCCTCCTTGGCGAAGCTGCAATGGATCTGGAGTCAGCACGCCGTCCCCCTCGCCTGATGTCGAACCGTTGCTCACGCCATCCTGATCCAGTGGCGTCACCATTAGAAGCGGCAGATCTGTGGCCATTTGATCTATTGGACTTCTCATCTCTGGCTCCTGCAATGCTGCTGGCAGTCACGCTTGAAGGTTATGGAGGAAGGAGAAATGAGACCTGGAAGATGAAGAAAAATGAAGATGGGGGTGGGTCGCAGTGTGCGGTGGAGGAGGCGGCGCCGTTTGGCCCGTTTCTATCGAGGGAGAGTTCAGAGTGTTTTTTTTTTGAGAGAGTTGAGAGCGGTTCTTTGTGTTCACGTGTTGCTGCCATTTGAGCTGAGTGTTCATGTACGTGTCCTTTTCCTGCGGGAGAACGTGACACATAGATATGGCGTCTGCACGGATCACTACTTCACTAGCTAGCTAGAACGATTTAAAGAAATTGCACAAACCATCAGGAAAACGACTGGTGGTTTTTTTTGTAAGATGTAGCTATCAATTTTGCAACAATTATCACCTTGACATGAATCAAAAAAGGGTATAGCATTTTGGACACAACATGGAGCAAAACTCAACAATAAATGCAACAAATCTTATACTTCGGTCATCTACTCCGGTCTTTTCGTCCTCATCCGCCTGCGCGCACGGCAGCAGAACTTGGCGATATCCTTAAATTCAGTGCTTGGATCATGACCATGTACTCGGATGATTGGACCTGTAAGTACTGAGGTATAGAGGTTGATCAAGATATGATATTGTGCTGCAAGGGAAATACCGAGGCCTACAACCACGGCCAGATTCCAGCCATGCATGTGCCTCACAGGCATTAGCACTTGGATTGTGCCTTGGAACTCCAGCTGCGGTACTCCATCCAGAGCAAGAGAATCAACTTTTTCAGCATTCCACAGTACTCTGCCATGTTCCAATCGTCCCTCATGCTTCTACCTCTTGGACCTGATTGCCATATGTTTGAGGTAATTTAGCTGCGGTATGGTTGTTTATTTTGGCTGATTACAGAGATTTAGAGTTGAAAAGGGATTAAATTCCACGTATGGCTAGCCATGCAGCGACGCATTTGGACGGGGCATGAACTCGCATACGGTATGCCCTCTTTGCGATCAGGTGCCGAAAACGGCAAACCACATCGCGATGGGATGCGTCTTCATTTAGATACTGAACAATCAGTATTTGTCACGATTTTATGTTTGTATTGATTATTTGCAGATGCAAGGAGAACAAAAAATTCTTATTTTCCATTACAAACCGTAACAATTCCCCGTACATATTTGCTAGAAAAAAATTTAAGACTAAAGACGAAAGGGCGAACTGAGGCTAGGGTTACGCTGGTCGATCGATGTAGGGGCAAAATTTAGGTTGTACCGACATTTTTTGAAGATAAATTGATTTTTTCCTTCCGCTTGTGTTGGTCGATTTTGGGGAAAATTTAGGTTGCGCCGACATTTTCTGACAATAGTTGATTTTCTATCCGTAGCAACGCACGGGCATTTTTGCTAGTACTTCACTAAAGTGTGTAACTTTTGCAGCTAAAAATCCAGAGCTCCCAACATTTGTGTCAAACTCATCCAACGACACGATACAAGAATATGTATACAATATCGCAACAATCTTTGCGTAGCATGAGCCCAGAAATCATCGTATCATTTTGCTCGTGTTTACACATAAAAAATATGTGTAGCAAAGTCGCATATCCCATGCAAAGTACCTTCACTACGACCATGGAAGCACCGCCATGGCCAATTAGAGCTCGTCGGACACGATTTCGTCACGTAGGAGGCTTGTCTCAACCAAATAGCGTGAATCTCGATCAAATCAACTCGTGGTTGCCCTCTTCCCTAGGTACGGTTGCCAGCCTTGTGTATGAGATTTGTCATGGTGACCGGCGATGGAGGAACTGCGGCGCAGGAGGAGTGGACGGTGAGGAGAAGCTCTGACCTAGGAATGGGCTGCGGTAGAGTGGCAGCCATGGGGTCTATGTCGAGAACTGCCGTGGCGATCGACGAGGGAGGAGCTATGACACAACTCGAAGAAGCAGCGGGAGAAGCGGATGGCGAGAAGCAACACCAACAAGCGCAGCTGGAAGGGGTTGCGGTAGTGGAGGCGGTCATGGCGTCGACACTGTACTAGAGCGAAAAGGAGACGTGGGGAAGAAGAGATCAAAATTGTGCGTGACGAAACGAACCGACTATAGCCGAAACTGTACTAGAGCGAAAAGGAGACGTGGGGAGAAGAGATCAAACTTGCGCGACGAAGCGATTCGACTATAGCTCTAGCCGGTTGGAAACAAGTTTTTTTATTTTACAATTGCTAACTTTCCGAAATAGTAGTTTCATATATTCTACACATGAGAAATATGTTCCTATTAGGCTAGGTTTAACCAAGTCTTATAATATGTGGTACTATTATACGTTAATTAGTTGATGATCTTGAAAGTGCATCACAACCTAAGACGTGATTCTAAATTTTTATTTTGTGGTAAATAAATCTACAAAACAAACAATACAAACATTTTATATAAATTAGCGCGGAATACAAAATTGGTGTCGAAATAGTTATGGTACATCAACGATACGTGCTTCGAACATGTGCTCATTATATTTCGTGGTCAGATGATATAAACAAGAAAATGATACCACAAAGATAAATATAAGATATTGTCGGAAAATATAATTTTCGTAGATAGTGAGGATGATAATAGTGAAAAAGATAGTATTAAGACATATGTGTGTGAAATCTAGGAAATGAATTGCAGTGCATAAGGAAAGAGGGTCTTTGAGGGAAAACATAGAGAAAACATATAAGGAATGAGAAACATTGTATCATTTACCAGACCTATTTGGCCAGATAATGTCTACGCTACCATGTCATACACAAAATTCCTATACAAAGATTTTGGTCGTATACAGTAACTTATATAGGGAAATGCGCAATGACACCCAAGTAGAAAAGGAGAAATTATAGGCAAATAAAATTAAAATATTTTTACGAAATTATAGACCTACGAAATTCTCAAACATAGGCAATAAGCAAATACACCTCATTTTAGTAAAAAATCAATTTACAAAACCTTTTTGCAAAACAATAAATACATTTGCTATTTAGCAATACAATATTTGAAACATAGCAATAGTTATAACAATCAACCATAGATGTAATTGTATCATTTCTTAAACAAGTGATAAAAACATCATAACCACGGGCGCGGCGTTACGCCGCGCTGAAGCCTACTAGTGTACTCCTATCAGATAATACTATAATTTCCTGAGGTTCTGAACTGATTGTTGTAGTTGAATAATAGATTAAGCACCAGATTTTGTCAGAGGACATCTGTCTAGATCTAAAGCAAACTCTTAGGGAAATTAATACCATATATAAAGTCAGTTGATGTACTCCTGAATTGTGGGAGTTTTCTTGTAATATTCTCAAAGGATAAATGGATAGCTATCTTCCTCGTTACACGCCTGAAACAAAAACAAAAAACTAACTGACCAAACCCCACGCGGCCACACATGGGAACACTGACCATATTGATGTCCCTTAGTGCCCGGCGTGATGCACAAGATCTGTATTAATACTATCTTTGCCACTATTGTGGTGGGTTGTTAGGTGCTGTAATACAAAATTGGGTCAGTCACAGTGAAGCCCTGTGCACTGCTTAATGATTGCATAGTTGCTTGCATCGTTTGCTACTTGAGATATAAAGGGATGTAGTGCTCCAGTTGGAGATGAGAAGAGAACTGCACCTTCCTGTGGAGATTTAGCTAGCAACATGGAGAGAGTAGCAAGTAGGCAAGTGTCGTTCCATGCGGTAGTTGCAGTGGTGCTGCTCCAGCTAATAAGTGCAGTGGCACCGGCAGCAGGTTGCAGTACAAGTTGCGGTAACATCAGCATCCCCTACCCATTTGGTATTGAGCCAGATTGCTACTGCGACGGCTTCAACCTCACCTGTGACTACTCGTACCGCCCTCCCAAGCTGTTCCTTGGCGATGGCACTGTCGAAGTGCTCGAGATCTTCATCCCCAATGGCAGCGCATCAACATCATGCCATTGGGTGATACCGATGGTGCATCCAGGCCCAACACAAGCAGGTACCACACATGGGGTGGCCTCAGAGAGGGAGGGCCATTCTTCGTCGCGCCGGATAAGAACAAGTTCCTTGTGTTGTCGTGCAACAACATCCAAGTCATCCTCATGGGGAGGATAACTCTACCATTAATGCCTGCGCCACATACTGCCCATCCTCAGACTCGCAGCCTCAGCTTATTCGGTATCTCCTTCTCCATGGCGAATGCTCGGGCCTTGGCTGCTGTGGTGGAGGCATCCCAAAAGGCTACACTTCCTACCACATCCAGCTTCAGCCTTCTAATGACTCGAGCTTTGATGCTAAATCGTCAGTATACATAGCTGAGGAGGGTTCCTATAACATCTCAAAACTCATGTATGAACCTCGTGGCGTGGCACTTCCTGCGTTGCTAGACTGGGTGATCAGCAATTCGTCATGTCAAAAGCAACGCTCTGCTGCTCCTGCATGCCGCAGCAGCCACAGCTTTTGTCAGAACTACACAAGCTATGTCTACAATGGGTACCAGTGCCACTGCTCTGCTGGTTTTCAGGGAAACCCTTACATCAGGGATGGATGCGAAGGTACAAGTTAAATAAATTTAGTATTTCCTTGTCATACAAGATAAAATGTCAATTAGGACGACTACAATTTCAACTGAATAGCTATGTACATCTGCTGTGGATTTGAATATTTACCGGTTTAGTTGGTTCTATAGTTTCTAAAATACCATATACAGTCCCACTGGTCAGTAATTATTTTGATTTCCTTTCCAGCTTATGGTCTGTTTATCTTCCATTCTGTATTGTGATTTGACTAGATATTGATGAGTGTGCACATAAGGAAGCCCACTCATGTCATGGAACTTGCGAAAATCTGCCGGGATCATTTCACTGCCGTTGCCCCGATGGAACATATGGAAACCCGGCTATCAAAGGGGGATGCATCAAGATCACCAATTACTCTGCAGGTGACAAATACTTTGTATCATTGATTACCGTACTATGTATCCGTATAATATCATATTTATATAGACAAACATATTACTGGCAACACTTGTTGGTACAAATTGGTAACCATTCACCATTAATTTTATGTCAAAAAATAATTATGATATCCACACCAATATATTATCCAACTGTATAGCTCGGATGTTAACTGGAACCATTATTTGTGAGGATGACACACTGTGAACATATTTGCAAGAAGGAAAAATTATATATATCCCTTCTATTTTTACCTTCTATTAATGTTGTTTTCTGTTGCTTGTAATCTTACATCACACCCTGGCTATCTTATAGATGCTCAATCTTAATTTTCATAGTTGGAAAGAGTGAAACACTCACTAGCCATTAACTAATCAAGTAATCATTTGGCCATGGTGACTGCCTCCATTCTTGATTATTTTGAGATTGCTCCGACAACTTTGTAAGTTTAGAGCTTTATGTAGAGCGACTCTTGTTTGAATAGCAACCTCATCATACATGGTGGAGAAAATGGAAAATTGATATATTTGTATCTCTGTTTGTGCCGTTAAGTTACATAATGTTAGTTCCATAACTTTTCAGGTTTAATCATAGGCATAGTAATCAGCGGTTTCTCAGTGTTGCTTGTTGCATTTAGTGCTCCATTTGTTACACGTATTGTGAAGCTAAGAAAGGTGAAGAAAAAGAGAGAAAAGTTATTCAAACAAAATCATGGGTTGTTATTGCAGCAGTTAATATCACAAAAAACAGATATTGGTGAGAGGATGATGTTTACCTTGGGGGATATAGAGAAGGCCACAGATAATTTCGACAAGTCTCGTGAAGTTGGTGGTAGCGGGCATGGTGTTGTGTATAAAGGAATTCTAGACCTTCATGTTGTTGCCATCAAGAAATCAAAGATTGTAGTACAGAAAGAAATCGACGAATTCATAAATGAAGTTGCTATTCTTTCTCAGATCAACCATAGAAATGTCGTGAAGCTCTTGGGATGCTGCCTTGAGGCTGAAGTCCCCTTGTTGGTTTATGAGTTTATTTCAAACGGAACCCTGTATCACCATCTTCATGTTGAAGGACCAACAGCACTATCATGGGACGACCGGTTAAGGATTGCGCTTGAGATTGCCTGAGCTCTGGCCTATCTGCACTCAGCTACTTCAGTGACCATATTTCATAGAGATATCAAGTCCTCTAACATACTTCTCGATGAGAGTTTAACAGCAAAGGTATCAGACTTTGGAGCCTCAAGGTACATTCCGATTGATCAGACAGCACTGATGACAGCTGTTCAAGGAACATTTGGATATTTAGATCCCATGTACTATTACACAGGTCGGCTGACGGACAAGAGCGATGTTTTCAGTTTTGGTGTTCTCCTTATTGAACTGCTAACCAGGAAGAAACCTTTTGTGTATAGATCAGATAATGATGCCAGTCTCGTTGCGCATTTTGTCTCGTCACTCACAGAAGGCAACCTTGTTGACATAGTAGACCCGCAAGCCATGGAAGAGGAAGACGATGGGGAACTCCAAGAAGTAGCCATACTAGCGGCAGCGTGCACTAGATTGGAAGGAGAGAGCCGACCAACAATGAAGGAAGTGGAGATGACCCTTGAGAACCTGCAAGCCAGAAAGAAGCCTGCTCCGCACAATTCAGCATCGAAGAGATACAACGGGGATCAATTTGTTTCACCGTATAAGTCAATCGAAGATTTGCTCGCTAACAAGGACGTGCCAATTGAAGGGGATGGTGAGGAATCGAGCAGGCAGTACACTATGGAGGAGGAAATCTTGTTGTCCGCCAGGTACCCCCGATGATCTCTTTTGGGGCTGAACAAAGTACTGTAGAAGGCTGTGTTTTTTATAACTCTTCGTTACTGACATTTGTTCGTGCGATGCTCCTGTTTGTGTGTATGAACTATGAAGTCTACTACAAATTTCTTTGTGTATGTCAGTGGAATGTGGTTGTTCTTTCTCCCAGATTTCTTGGCTGGGATATCTCATGGTCTGCATATCCTTCCCGGAGATAATGCTAAATGTTTTAGTGCAAGCGTGGCATTGAAAACGTAAAGTTTGCGTCCGCTTTCGACGGATGAGATAGGACTTCTGGCGGGTGCGCCGTCGTCAGCATAGCATCATCGCACACGTGCCTCGCACGTGAGGACATCACCTTGTTGAAACAGCCAAGCTCGCGCGGCACGCCGGCGCTGCCCTCAAATCGGCGCTCGGCGGAGAAGAACCACGGAGAGGAGCGCCGTGCGGCGGCGCTGGCCAGCACTGATGGCTCCCAATGACTCGTGTCACGCCTCTGCAGCTCGGCGGAGTAAGGCAAACTCAGGCCGCTCCGTGGCTGGCGCTGACGCGGCCGCGCCTAGCTCCGCCGGGCGAGTTAGTCAGCGGAGAGGCCAGACCGGCGGCGCCGCCGCCATCAGATCGGCGAAGGTTCCCTTCTTTACTTGGCCCCATTTCTCCAATTTGCACCCCTAGTTGTAGAGATTGATCTATTTTATTTGGAGCTGAGCGCATGTGTATGCACACGGAAGTTTCATGGCATCATCCACCAAAGAACATGGGTCGCAGTTCCTGCTCGTCCTGCTCTTGACCACAAGACCAAACCTACCACCCCACTGGAAGCTCAAATCATAACCAAACCAGCAGTGGTCAAATATTTTGTGACCACTACGTGTGGAAACCCTGCACAAGTCCACCTAATTTAGCCTTTGCCACAAGTCGTGTGATAATCATGGGCTCTAGATGTGGCGTTATAATAATCTCTTAATTGAGTTTTAGCTGTTATAGAACGCATGGCAATAGTCAATAGAGCCAGTGCTGACCATCTAGCAGCCGCCTACTAGCTAGAGCTAGCTGGTAGCACAAACGAATCAAGCAAGTTATGTGCACTGAATTCCTTGCAGTCCATGCGGTAGGTGTAGAGGCTACATTGGTTAAGTAGTGCTGGACTGGCTTGGAGAATGGAGATAGGAAGAAAATCAACAGGCATCACCATCTTGTTGAGGCTGCCTTTATGGAGAGGTTATCGAGTAGAAAGGGAGTTGTGTTCACGGTGGCTGTAGTTGCAGCGTCGCTGCTGCAGACGTTGGGTGCGGCGGCTGCAGCTAACTGCAGCGCCCGCTGTGGAGGCATCAGTATCTCCTACCCATTCGGGAATCGGGATCGAGGCTGGCTGCTACCACGACGGCTTTAATCTCACGTGCGATCACTCCTACCGGCCACCGAAGCTGTTCCTCGGCGATGGCACCGTGGAGGTGCTAGAGATCTCCATTCCCAGAGGCACGGTACGTGTAAACAGCAGTAGCATTGCACTCTTACCGGCAGCAGCAGCATCAGGCAGTGTCAACATCACAGGCAAGTACCACACATGGGGTGGGCTCAGAAGGGGCGGCCCCTTCTTCGTCTTGCCGGAGAAGAACAAGTTCCTGGTTCTGTCATGTAGCAACGTCCAGGTCCTCCTCCTCGCGGAGCCGCGGAGGACAACAGCACCGTCAACGCCTGTGCCACCTACTGCCCACCGCCCCCGGGAAAAGGCCAGCCTTTCCAGTTCCCCTTGAACAAAGACTGCTCCGGCATTGGCTGCTGCAGTGCTGCCATCCCGAAAGGCTACACCTCCTACAGCATCCAGGTCCAGCCCCCTGGCAATGTTTCTGAATTTGATTCTGAATCTTCAGTGTACATAGCAGAGGAGGGTTCCTATAATGTTACACGCCTCATCTTGGAAACTGTAACTACTCTACCAGTTTTGCTGGACTGGGTAATTAGCAATTCGACATGTAGCAAGAAGCTGCCTGTCACACCTGCATCTGCGTGCCGCAGCACCAGCAGTTCCTGTCAGAACTATACAAGCTTTGCTTATAAGGGTCACCGGTGTCGCTGCTCTGCTGGCTATCAAGGCAACCCTTACATCGTGAATGGATGCCAAGGTATACACATTGAATTAACCTGGTTTTGTTTCGTTGGCTTACAAAGTTAAAATGCATATTAGATTGTTGCCTAGAATTAGGTATACTTTTACAGGCCACATATGTGGCTGCTCTATCCGTCTTGTTTATAGTGCTTCTTCGTTGCTTTATTAGACATTGACGAATGTGCGCATTGGGAACTCCACTCATGTTACGGAACCTGCATAAATATGCCTGGAACGTTCCGCTGCCAATGCCCCGATGGGACCTACGGGAATCCCTCCATGGAAGGAGGGTGCATCAAGAACAAGAATTCCTCTCAAGGTAACAATCACTACACATCACTAGTTACCTAAATTGTGTATTCATATCATCACAGCTCCATATATACTGATGACACTTCAGTGATCTTAAATCTATGCCATTTTAAATTTGTCAGCATCAACTTCATGATGTTGTAAAGTTGTTTTTCCAAGAGAACTGTTATACATGAGAAAGCTCACATAGTCCATTATATTAGTTGTTGGGTATATTCTGCTCTGACTATTCTTATATTCATATAAAATACCCCCTTGTTCCAAAACATGAATCGTCTTTGTCAGTTCAAACTGGTGGTTCTTCAGTAACCAATTTTCATATTACCGCATCTATTTACTAACGATTATGTTAAGAGAACTTCTAGTTCTCGGCAGGGAGAGTTTCAAATTAACTTATTACTTCATTTTCAGTAAAGATTTTTTAGGAAGAAATTTCAGCAGAGCTTGATAAGTTGATTTTCTATAAAGAATACTAGCTTGGTTAGCAATCTCATGTCTGCATTGATGAAAATAATATATCATCATAGTGACAAGAGCAAACTTTTAAGTGTTAGAAATCAAATATCTATACCTAATAATAAAAGCACTAAGGTTTCCGCCGTTTGGTTTGGTAGGTCATTGGATTTACCCCTAAAATTCTAAATAATTATCCACTCTGCCACCCATAAGTTGTAAAAAACGGTTCGAGACTTTCTTACCTCGCGCTCGATCGATGGCTTAGTTTCCTACGTCGCGTGAGGAAACCGGATCGGAGACGTTTCTTTCGCCTTCCAGGCCGCCGTCAAACATGATTAAGTTTTTGTTCGTAAACCTTGTCCCAGCCCAGCAAATCTTTGTGGCCCGCAAGCGAGTCGGCAACTGGAGTCCGTTTATACCAACTGGAGTCGTACAATGTTACTCCCTCCGTCTCAAAATATAAGGCGCGCTATTTTTGTGGTGGTCTTCGATGCTCAACTTTGACCGTTAATATATAATAAATTATATGGATCTAGAATGTATAAATGGCATCGTTGGATTTGTCTTGCAAAATTCTTCCATTTCATATATTTTTATAATAATTTTATGGCCATATTATAAGTAGAAAACATGGTCAAAGTTGGACGTCGTTGACCAGCGAAATTAAAGGGCGCCTTGTATTTTGAGATGGAGGGAGTACGATGTAAAAAGGTGTCCAGTACGTTCGTTTATAAGTAGACAACGTCGGCAGGCCGGCGCTGAGTCGGGCGTTTCGATCTACAGTACGTCGGAGAGAGTCGGCGGCGTCACACGGCTGCCGGGATCTATCTCGGGAAGGGATGCCGGCGTCCTACGTGGCTACGTGGGAGACGGCCGGTTCCTGCGGCAGCCCACGGACGGGGTGATAAGCTGGCAGCAGCGCATGGCTACGCTCTCATCGATCATCGACAGTTCCACACCACTACAGTCTACAGATCGTATTGGCGTCTGAGCAGCCCACGGACGGGATGACAGCGGCTCATGGCTACGCTCTCATTGGGCCGCCGACGGCTGCCGGCGGCACTGTCCACGGTCGTCGAAGATCATCGCTTGAAATCAAAGGCGCTCGACCATCATGTTTTGCCATAGGGCCTGCCAGAGCGAGTTGGAGAGCAGCATCGTAAGAAACGGCTGATACTTTCCATGAGACCAGGACTCGTCACAAAGGACATGCGCGAAGACGTTCATATCCACTGTAGTGATATACGTGTCTAGGTGAGTAACACTGCTGGAAAGCAGCAGATCCGTCTCGGTTTGTTTTTCGGAGGTTTTCATCTGTGTCCCGGTGCAACGAATGCTGGCCAGCCACGAAGCGAGTGGATGACGCAGGCAGCGGATGGCTAGATGATCTCGCCCGACAAAGGAGATTAGGAGACACAATATGAGCTATCATCTTTCAGCACATTTTTTATTCATTTGGATAAGAAGGCAATTGGATTTTATGTAAATGCGGGCTGTCACAAATATTTTTATCCAAAAGTTAAATATTTCGATCTCCCGTTACAACGCACGGGCATGTTTCCTAGTAATTGATAAAGCTCTGTGGTCCCAAACCTATAAACATAACTAAAGTATTTTCTTAGAAAAATGATACACAGCTTAAAACTGTTGATTAATTTGTAGTTGCATAGTGCAAACCTATAGTTGGTGGTACAAATGTTTAGCTTTGAATCTTGTATTTTAAAAATTGGTTAAAAAAAGAGAAATTTTTAGTGCAGACTGTTTCGTTTGAGTATATTGTAGGGTCGTGTGTGTAATTAGAAATTGTACATGGGCTTAGTTGTAATGTTACAATGTAATAAACATAGAAGGAGAGAGAGGGGCACGCAAGCAGCCTCCAGAAACATCACCGTGTGTTCTTGCCTGTGTGCGTTTGACTCCAATCTCATCTTTCTCCTTTGATTTAGATGAGCTGATTTCAAGAATACAACATGGTATCAGAGCGATCTGGGTCGCTTGACACTGGATCCGGTCTGTGGTGAAGTGGAGGTGATTTTGGCGGCGGCGACGGCAGCGGCGGCGGCGGCGCCGGCGTGTGAAGGTGATTGGGTGGCTGACGGAGAGCAGAGGTGTTGCGGCCAGCCAAGGTAAATCCCACGTTCAGTCCACGACGATTTGGTGGTGATTTCTGGTGGAGATAGGAAGAAGTTGTGAGTGACTTGAGGAAGGAGATAGAAGCTAGTGTGGCTGGTAAAGATGGCGGATGATGAGACGAGTGCTTCTTCTGGAGTGACTGCAAAGGAGCTTGCAGCCGTGTTGCAGGCCATGGATGACAAATACAATGCGATGTTCGACGCGATAAGAAAAAGTGGAGAGGGCCAGAAGTCTGAATCAGAGGTCAAAGAAGAAGTTCATCCACTGCAGGCACCACATGTGAAGCTAGAAGGGGCGGACAGTTATGCGAGCTGGGCAGAGCATGCTGAGACCATTTTGATTTCAAGAAAATTGGATGGTTACGTCCTGGGTAAAATTGAGAAGCCTCGTGATGAGAGCACCAAGGAGGGTCAGAAATGGAGGATGACAAATGCATTAGTGAGGGCTTGGCTATTAAGCTCAGTGTCTCCACAAATTGCTAAGCAGGTAGAGAGAATCAAGGAAGCATCAGAGATATGGAGACTATTGAAAGGAACCTACTCTGGGGTTGGTAACGAGCTGCTAGCTTGCAAGATTCAGAAAGAGTTGCAGGAACTTATTCAAGGGGAGAAGACTGTAGTGGAGTATATTTCAGAGCTGAAACGCTTGTGGAGTGACTTGGATTACTATGATCCAATTGAGCTGGAGTGTGGGAAGTGTATTGAAGGGTATAACAAATGGACTGAAAAAAGGCGTGTGAGAAAATTTCTTAATGGCCTTAATCCTAAGTTTGAGAATAGAAGGGCAGCTCTTTATGGCAGCGAGAAGCCACCGAGTCTGGAACAAGCTATTTCAGCTATTGTTAGTGAAGAAACTCGACTAAAGTTAGAAGGAGCTACGACTGCCTCACAGAGTGTAACTCAGGGGCGATCTGCCTTCTTGGCTGCTGACAATGTGCAATACCAAAGATCGGGATGAACTTCAATGAGAGAAATTGCTTTGAGTGTGGAAAACCAGGACATCTGAAAGCCTCATGTCCAGATTTAAATGGAGGAGGCCGAGGAAGAGGACAAGAGTGGAATCGAGGTCGTGGACGTGGCTATATTGCTCGTGGTGGAGGTGGTGGTAGAGGACGTGGCACTTGGACAGGGAACCGAGCAAGTGCATCAAATACAGGTGGTGAGACCACTCAGACAGTAAATGTTCAGATGACAGTTGAGGACTTGGAGAGGTGGCGGCAATTCAAGGGGCTGAATACTTGCGACAAGCCAAGTGCAGAGACATCAGTTGCCGCTGCAAACTATGGCGGTAATGCTTCCCAAAGTAAAACATTTAATTATAATGATGCATCATGGCTAATTGACTCGGGTGCATCTAAACATATGTCTGGTGACCAGAAGGAGTTTATTAATTATGTGTCTGACTATAGAAATCAGAGTGTGAAACTTGCGGATGGGTCCACACGAGGCATTATGGGGTCTGGAAAAATTATGTGTAATCCGAATATGTCGCTAAATTCAGTGTTACATGTTCCATCCTTCCCAATTAATCTTCTGTCGATCAGCTGCATCACAAATGAGCTTAATTGTGCTGCATTGTTTTTCCCTTCATGGTGCCTATTTCAGGAGCTTGGGACTGGAAGAAAGCTTGGGACGGGGAGCATGCGTGACGGATTATATTACTTGGATAGGGAGGATTCACTTGTTGTAGCTGCTGCCATGTCAAATTCCTCTCTAGACGAGTTATTATTGTTACACCGTCGTTTAGGACATATATCTTTTGGGATCCTCGGTCAGTTGTATCCAACTTTGTTTAGCAAAGTTAGTAAATCAGAACTTGCTTGTGACGCATGTGAGTATGGAAAACATACTAGGAGTACTTATGTGTCATCTGATAATCGAAGTGCAGTACCACTTCATACCATACATTCAGATGTGTGGGGTCCTAGTGGAGTACATTCTATTAATGGTTATCGATATTTTGTGACATTCATTGATTGTTGCACTCGAGTAACCTGGTTGTATGTGCTAAGAAGTAAAGGTGATGTGTTTGAATGCTTTAGGGATTTTCATAAGTTGATTATGACCCAGTATAATGCTTGTTTGAAAGTGCTTCGTACCGACAATGGTACTGAATATGTGAATCATGAGTTTGATGAGTATTTATCAAATTTTGGCATTATCCATCAGTCTACCTGTCCAGGTACATCACAGCAAAATGGCCTTGCAGAAAGGAAAAATAGACATCTGTTAGAAGTCACACGATGCTTGATGATGGCAATGAATGTTCCCAAGTATTTGTGGAGCGAGGCTGTGATGACAGCGGCATACTTAATTAATAGGATGCCTTCTCGGGTACTTGGGTATAAAACTCCGATGGAGTGTTTAACAGGTGAAACAACTTACTTGATTCCTCCTAAAGTATTTGGTTGTGTATGTTTCACTAGGGATCACCGGCCATCAAGAAGTAAGCTTGATCCTCGAGCCTTGAAGTGTATTTTTGTCGGTTATTCCGGGAAGCAGAAAGGCTACAAGTGTTGGTGTCCATCTGAGAAGAGGATGTTTATCAGTATGGATGTAACATTCAGAGAGAATGAGGCATTCTATGGCGAGTCACCAGACTTATCAAATGTTTTTCCTGACCTGTATGTTACTGACATTTCAGATACTAATGAAGCTAGTGACGAAGAGGACAAGGGAGAGCAGATAACTGGCACACCAGGAAGAGTGATGGTTGAAGTAATACATGAGGACAATACTCCTATTGTCGACGAGGTGGATCCTATGGAAGCTGATCATATCAGTGGACAGGGGGAGCTGGAAAATGAAGAAGAACCCGAGGCAGGGTCACAAGAACAAGATCTTATCGCATCAAATGAATTGCAATCTGATGTTGAAGAGTTAAATGTAAGATCGCCATCCCCTGCTCCGTCCTCTCCCGACAATGGTAATTACTTCCCTATGCATGATGATTTAGATATCCCTATTGCCCAAAGGAAGAAACCTAGACATAATGTTGGGAAGTTACCTTCAAGGCTAGACCCATATGAAGTCTCAAAGCATGTGTCATATTCATCTATTGGCCCGTCATATAAGTCATTCATTGCTGCTCTCTCGTCAATTCCTATTCCCCGTGATTGGCAGGAAGCAAAGAAACATCCCAAGTGGAGGGCTGCCATGATAGATGAAATGATAGCACTTGATAAAAATAATACTTGGGAGTTAGCTACTCTTCCTGCAGGAAAAAGGGCAGTAGGATGTAAGTGGGTGTTTGTTGTTAAACAAAATCCTTATGGTAAAATCGAGAGATTTAAAGCCCGGCTGGTAGCAAAAGGGTACAGTCAAACATATGGTGTGGACTATGATGAAACGTTCTCACCGGTGGCTAAAATGAACACTATTAGAGCTTTAATTTCTGTTGCAGCAAATCAGAATTGGAAGCTATTCCAAATGGACGTGAAGAATGCATTTCTTCATGGTGACTTGGAGGAGGAAGTGTATATGGAAATTCCACCCGGATTTAGCACTCGTGAGACAGAGGGAAAAGTTTGTAGATTGAGGAAATCATTGTATGGGTTGAAGCAGTCACCTAGGGCATGGTTTGGAAAATTCAGGAAAGAAATTTGTTCAAGAGGGTATCAACAGAGCAATGCAGATCACACTCTCTTCTTCAAACGCCAACAAGGTAAAGTTTCCATATTAATTGTATATGTTGATGACATTGTGATAACAGGCGATGATGATGAGGAGATTGCAGTACTGAAGAAGGCTTTGGCACAATCCTTTGAGGTCAAGGATTTAGGGCATCTTCACTATTTTCTTGGAATTGAGGTGGCTTATAGTGCACAAGGTATCTATTTATCTCAAAGAAAGTATGTACTTGACTTGCTAGAAGAAACTGGAATGTCTTCTTGTAAACCTGCAACCACACCTATTGACCAGAATCATAGAATACAAGCTGACTCGGGTGAACCTGTGGATAAACTGAGATATCAACGACTAGTTGGACGTTTGATATATTTATCTCACACTAGACCTGATATTGCTTATGCAGTGAGCATTGTAAGTCGTTATATGCACGATCCTAGGTCTGGACATTTAGATGCGGTTAATAGGATCCTGCACTATCTTAAAAGTTGCCCAGGCAAAGGAATTCTATTTGCAAATCATGGAAATCTGAATGTAGAGGGATATACAGATGCAGATTGGGCAGGTAGCTTAGATGATCGAAAATCTACTTCTGGATACTGTGTTTTCCTTGGGGGCAATCTTATCGGTTGGAGAAGCAAGAAACAAAGTGTGGTTGCTAGGTCTACAGCCGAGGCTGAATTTAGAGCGATGGCGTCGGGGTTGTGTGAGCTGATGTGGCTAAGGATCTTATTGTCAGAACTTCAGTTGTTCAATGGCATTCCTCTTCGTTTATACTGTGATAATCAGGCCACCATCAACATTGTGAATAATCCTGTCCATCACGATCGAACCAAGCACATCGAGATAGATAGGCACTTTATTAAGGAGAAATTAGATGAAGGTGTGCTTCAGGTGTTGTATGTAAAGTCTAGTGATCAGCTTGCTGATGTTTTGACGAAAGGCATGAGCATAACATCATTTGATAGAATTTGTAACAAGATGAGGTTGATCGATATATTTGCCTCATCTTGAGGGGGAGTATTGTAGGGTCGTGTGTGTAATTAGAAATTGTACATGGGCTTAGTTGTAATGTTACAATGTAATAAACATAGAAGGAGAGAGAGGGGCACGCAAGCAGCCTCCAGAAACATCACCGTGTGTTCTTGCCTGTGTGCGTTTGACTCCAATCTCATCTTTCTCCTTTGATTTAGATGAGCTGATTTCAAGAATACAACAGAGTAAGATATGAGTAGTAGATGCAATATGTAATTCTACTTCTCATAATTTTTCAGGTTTAGTCATAGGCCTAGTAGTTAGCGGTGGATCAATTCTTGTGCTTCTGGCTCTTGGTGCTCCCTTGATAGCACTTAATATCAAGCAACGGAAGGCAAAAAAAAGAAATGGCAAGTTTTTCAAGCAAAATCATGGGCTGCTATTTCAGCAATTAGTTTCACAAAGGGCAGATATGGGCGAGCGGATGATTATCACCTTGGCAGAGTTAGAGAAGGCCACAAACAATTTCGACAGAACTCGTGAGGTTGGTGGTGGAGGACATGGCATCGTGTACAAAGGCATTTTGGACCTACAGGTTGTAGCCATCAAGAAATCAAAGATCGTCGTACAGAGAGAAATCGATGACTTTATCAATGAGGTTGCAATTCTTTCTCAAATCAACCATAGAAATATCGTGAAGCTAATTGGATGTTGTCTCGAGGCAGAAGTCCCATTGCTGGTTTACGAGTTCATTTCAAATGGAACACTTGAGCATCATCTGCATGTAGAAGGACCAGTATCACTATCATGGGATGACCGATTAAGGATTGCACTTGAGATTTGTACAGCTCTAGCCTACCTGCATTCAGCCGATTCAAGGCCTGTATATCATAGGGATATTAAGTCCGCCAACATACTTCTTGACGAAAGTTTAACAGCCAAGGTATCAGATTTTGGGGCTTCAAAGTTCATTCCAATTAATCAAAGTGGGGTGACTACTGCTGTTCAAGGAACGATTGGCTACTTGGATCCCATGTACTATTACACTGGTCGCCTGACAGACAAGAGCGACGTTTTCAGCTTTGGTGTACTTCTCGTAGAACTGCTTACCAGAAAGAGGCCACTCGCCTATAATTCAGTTGATGGCGATAATCTTGTTCTACATTTTGCCTCACTGGTCACAGAAGGTGTCCTGGCTGAGTTACTGGATCCTCAGGTCATGGAAGAGGAAGATGGAGAAGTCCAAGAGGTGGCTGCGCTGGCAGCAAAGTGTGTGAGGTTGAATGCAGAAGACCGGCCAGCAATGAGAGAAGTGGAGATGACACTCGAAACCCTGCGGATCAAGAGGAAGCAAGCTGCGTGTGATGCAACATCAAGGAGGTATGACGACGGCCAATTTTCTTGTGATGACATGTCAAGCGAAAGGGATACCGAGGAACTGCAGTGCACTTTGGAACAGGAAGTCTTGTTGTCAGAGAGGCTGCCTCGATGATGTACTGGTTTGGCGTCGAACAGTTCTAGTGTATAGTCCCTTCTTTTTTGAAACTTATTGTAAGGCATTCGAATGCATGTCAAATCAAAGAAGTGCAGTCCACAAGGGTCCGAGGGTGGACAAGTAGAAGGAAATGTTGGCGAAGAAAGCAGAGGAGCAGGGCGCTGAGTTCACCTCATTTGATGCTAACGAAGGGGAGTGAAGAATTCAGGGTGAAGAAGCATTTGAGCTCCTAGGGCTTTTTGCTGAAGCTCAAGTCCATATATTACTCGTAGTAGCTTGGAAGATAGGGTTGTGAGTTGCTGACGATGCCTCCTTGCGACAGTTCTGTTCACTTGGCTGGACTAGTTAACTGAATGCTGCCGTTAGTTTTTGTTTGTTGGATTTTTGTTTGAGGCTTTGTTTGTTTGACATCCTGTGGCTGTGTATTTTCGAACTAGTTTAATTAGCACGGATAAGTGAAAGCCGGTTGCCAGTTGCGGGGTTCAGATGGCTGTTAGTACAAGCTAAAAAGTAGGACTGGAAAAAATGAGATAATAAATTATTATTTCTACCACTGCACTTGTATGCAACAGGTGAATACGATTTGAGGAGCTAGCGAATGCAAATGACATATGTTTGGCTCAGTCATTGCCAACCAACATATATGTACTGACCCGTTTTTAAAAACTCATTCGTAAAGTGACATATTATACGATAATCAATAGATATCTAGAGATCACTGGAGCTCGTTTTTAAATACATTGAGCACTTCATTTTCAAAGTAAAAAATTTCTGAAAAATACAACCGTACATATACAAGTCTAGTATTAACATAGCAATTTTTATCAGAAATTATCTTTTAAGCTGTGATCTAGCAAACAAAAACAGATGTGGGTAATAAAATCGACTTTTTGTCTTCTTAGAGCCATAAACTTGTCTTTTTTGCACAGCCAAAAATATTATATATTATTTTTAAAAATGACGATATTCAGATACATATATATGTATCAACAGAAAAAAGATCAGAAAATTTTGAAACTTCGAATTTTCAAAATTCTTGGCACACTAGAGCACGGAGTACGAACGCCGGATGTTATTTTCTTAGCAGAGATGGCGAGTGAGAATCATGAAAGAAATGGCACCAGTGGGCATGTAGTTGTGAATCGAATATGCATTCCGGGGAATATGTCTTCTGAGAATATGTCTTCTTAAATGATATTCATAAAGTACATGGGAGAGGAGATATCCCTTTGCCTATTAACTGAGGAACCTTTGCCTATGAAATGAGGAATTGAAAGGATTTACGAAATAAGAAAGTATCAAAAAAACAATTTTCCATAAAATTCAATTTTCTCATGCAGATCACCTTTTTCGCTGTAATTATGGAATTTTACTTTTTTTTTACCTGTATATTATTAATTTCAGGCACATGTGGTGCACTGGCATGATGCCCACTTTTTTGCTCTAAATAAGCAGGTTATTTTTTCCATATACCATTGTAATATTTTGGTGACCAGCAGACTTTGACTTCATCTGATCTTCAACATACAGTTACTTTTCTGTCAGTGGAATGATGAAGCTGCCATCTTGGACTGGACAAAGTCAAGTTGTCATGTGCTGAGTGGTCTCAAAATCGTTGATTCCTATGAAGATGAATTTCTGCTGAAACCAAAATTTTGATGTCGTCGGACACAAGCTTGGGGAAGGATCGAGCTCACTGGCAAGTTCTCGTGTGTTGTCACTTGTCAGGGTTAGCTCCTTATTATGGTCTCTGCAATGCATCATCAACATATTTGCAGAGTTCCCACAATAGTGTTGATACATCAGTCGAGAGATATAATGTGACAGGCACACAAGTTGAAGCTGATCGAAATGACGATGGTCAAGATATGTTCAGAGAGGTTGAACCAGACCCTGATGATAATGTTTCCATGCCCGTTGATGTAACAACTGTGACAGGGTGACCAGGTTTTACATCATTTACAGAGCAGAATGACATAGGTTGGTCTGAGCCTGATCCTGATGATGATGCCAACAGAAGCTGCGTTGACTATGTAGAACTGGCCCGATGATTCTTGGGATGCCGACACCCTTTACAACAAGGAGATGGAGATCGATGGGGAGCAAGTCAAAGGACCTGATCCTGATGAAGTGACGATGACACTAGTGAATTTTTCCTGGAATTTGGAAACAAGATGGAAGTGGAGAAAGAGCTGAGAACTAACGCCACAATTTTGAAGTCTGAACCTGATCCTGGTGACTCGTCTAATTCTATCCTGAACCAAGAGGTGAGCATCGATGGGAGGAACATGGGAGAACCTGATCCTGATGCTAGTACTTGTGGAGCTGTTCCGGAATATGGAAATAAGATTCAAGTGGAGATTGAACAGAGCAAAAAACCCCTAAAATTGAAGCCTGAACCTGATCTGAGAACCTGATCCTGATGATCATGCTTGCTGATTTGAACAACAATGAGTTGCAAAGGATAGAAGAGTCAGTGGCAGCCCTCTGTTCGCGTCTCCAAAAGGCTATTGAAATGCTTCTGTTGCAAGCAACACCTTCAGAGGCAGCTTCTGTACTTCAAACACTTCAAAATTATAATGAATGTGACAGAGAACCCGAATGACATTAGATATAAGAGATTGGCGTAAGGCGTGCTTAGTTTCTCTACCTTTTTGTGTGTCTGTATCCATCGAAACAAATACTATTTGCTAATCATCATCCTTTTCTGAACTTTTAGTCCAATCCTCATTTCCAAAGGAGTGCGGCGAATTACAAAGGTACATCTCTTCTCTGCAAACCACTACTTCGGTCTCAAAAATCAACTGGCTGCGATGGAGGTGCTCGAGTTGATTGGCTTCTGCGAGGTTGTCGTGTCTGATAAGATCGGTCTTTGCAGAGACCTACCCGGTATTGAAAAGTAATGATCCTGGATTGATGTGGCTTGCAAAGTCCTCTCGGAACTGGTTTAGTGTGTATGGCCATATGGGAATGAGAACATCAAACTCTGTGTTGTATTTCAGCTTCTCGACATCGCTGCCGGTGCTAGAGTTCACCGTTGCCATTTGATCCGTGAACATCCTCGTAATCTTCTACGGATTAGCTGATTTCCCTTCCACTTCTCTTGGAAACTCTCTAGTTTCGGCAGAGGCAGCGGAATCTCCCAGTAGAGGCGGCCGCCGTCGCTTCCTCCGGCCCAGGGTTGCGCTGCTCGCTTAACCCCGTCGGAAACCCTCAGAGGAGATTCGTGCTGGTGGGATTCACGAGCAAGCGGGAGTCCTGTACCGTCACTTACAGGCGTCGTCCTTACGCTCGCCTCTGTGATTTGTCATTTTGTAGTGTCCATTACATTGTGCAAGAAAAGGATAATCATTTGACATTTTCATGCTTCCACTTTTTTTCGAAACATGCTTCCACTTCTACTCTGATTGTAAAATGCATAAAGAAAACTTCTGCTTGAGAATGATATTTCTAGCTTTCACATATCTAAACTGTGTGTTACTGTGTTCTACCATGTATAAGTTATGCTTCAGAGTGACGGTTCTGACTGAAATCCACCATATAGAACTTTGGTTGCTATATCTAAATGCACCCATGTGCTTCAGTTATCTTTTCAAGTCTGAAGATTGCATGTCATGAAACATGCAGGATGACTTGGCTCATGGAGTCATGGTTGTCTATTGTGAAACAAGAATCTGAAGGTAGCCTGTATTCTACCTGCTGGTTATTTGACTACCTGGTGAGATAGTTCAGGCATATCCCTCCATGCTGAATATACATGCTTCACTCCTCCCGACATTTGTAGGCAAGGGTTATTATGGTTTTAAAGTTATTGCATCTGGAGCCACGTGCTTTAATTTTGTGTAGCACCTTCCAGCATCTTGCATTCACATCGATACATGGTATCTTGCGCACCTGAAAAGAAAAGGAGCACTAAGAAAACTGTTGCCTAAACATTCGTCGTTGAATACTGTAACTGTTAAAGTCGGTTTGTTTGAAAAAGGCATTGGTAGCTACACTATTAATCGTTATCATCAATTATGAAACTAGATGTTATATTTGATGATGTTTTCCAATCATGCAGATACTCAGGACCAACTCTGCACTTTGTGCCTGAGCAGTTGGAGTGTTGGACACAGAAGAACTTTTTTTTAAACGAGACACAGAAGAACTTTAGCCCAAAGAATTCTACGTGTTCTGGCCACTGATACTCCAGAGCAATCAGTTGCAACACGGGTTCTTCATAATTTTTTGCAAAGGGCAAGGGTTCTTCATGAGGTGTGTCTTATGTGCAGCAGAGGTTCCCCTTGTAGCTGCACGCTATACTATTATTCTTACATATTCAACATTTCGTAACTGCCTAATGGAATACTAGTGGAATTTTGTGCGGCGTCACGCCGCAACTCTTTTGAATGTTTTTATTAGTAGTGTATGTTGTTGTTGATTGTTTTAACTGGCAGTGTATGTTGTTGACGGTATTGTATCGTATATCAAGTGGATGATCGTGTGTTTTTGTATGTATATGGGTTGTTTGTAGATAAGTAATTATGTGGCAGCACCACAGCCATCCCATCGGTGGCAGCAACATCACAACAGCACCATCACACCTGACCTGAAGCGGATGCAGAGAAAAACAGAGGAGACATGGCCGAGCTTGGGGCTTGAGGTGGAGTTCCTAGCCGACACGGAACCGAGTCGAGGAGGCCATTGCTGTGAATGGGGAGGCGCACCAGGAGGTGCGGTCAAGCAAGAGTGGCGACACCCGCTTTGTCATATTGTAAGTATAGCGGTGTGAAGAATTCAATTGAAAATGTACACAATTAAAACTTGTTCGGATTTAAATCTATAGGAATTCAAAAAAAAATTGCATTTATAAGTTGTATTCATTTTTGAATTATGTTTACGTTTATTAAACGATCAAATTTGAAAGGCATTCAAATTTTTGTAATATCCAAATCTGGAATTTGATCGTACGACATAAATAGCAAGCGTTTATTTTTCTGTTAATGTTGATTTATTTGTCATATTTGAATTTTTTTTGCGTTTATTGAATGCTTAGATTTGAAATGCATTCAAAAAATTAAAACATTCAAATTTGGAATTTGATTATATGCTATAAATAGTTAGCGTTTTTTTTGTGGTCATGTTGATATTTTTTTTCATATTTGTAAGTACTGCGGTCTAAAGAATTCAAATTTGAAATTGTATACATTCAAAAGTTGTTCGGATTTAAATCTTCTTGGAATTCAAAAAAAGTTTGCATTTATAAGTTGTATTCATATTTGAATTATGTTTATGTTTGTTAAACGCTCAAATTTAAAATACATTAAAAAAATTAAAGTATTTAAATCTGGAATTTGATCATACGACATAAATAGCCCGCGTTTATTTTTCTGTTCATGTTGTTATATTTGTCATATTGTTCCGACGTATAGATTTGAAGTTATTGTTATACTTCACATTTCAGATTCGTCTTGTCTTTTTCCTTTGCTGAAATAATACTCCAAATATTTGTGTTTTTTTTGGACAAACGACTTCGTTATTATAAATTGGAACATTACTTATGTTTTTTAGACAAATGACTCCATTATTAAGAGAGATGTGAAATGTTTGGAATATCGTAAAAAAAATGACTTCATTGTCATTTGTTTAAGGAATTGGAACATTGCTTAAACATTATTTTCTTTTTTATCTTTTGCTTTTGCTTAAACAATATTCGGAATATTTCACATTTCTCTTATCGTTTGTAGATCATTAAAAAGAATCGTCGGAATTAAATAAAAGCAGCTCTTATATTCCATCATCTAGTAAAGCTCACCGTGGACGTTGTGATTCAAAATGTTAAAATTCGTCGTAATTTGTCGTGTGGAGTATCTATAAATTTTGTAGCAAATTTAGATGTTCAAATATGTTTGTAGTTTGACATAGATATTTAATTAAGCTCCATAATCAGGGGGAATACACTATATAAGTTTCTTTTAAAATCAACTTCATTTATCTAGAGAAAATGTATTTAGGTTGTATCTAAATATTTGCTAAATTAAAATGTCCAATTTTTTTATTTTCTGTCGTAAGTAGTTAGCATGTATTTTTCTGGGCATTTTGATATTTTTTCCACATTTTTCTGATGGTTAGATTTTAAACTATTAATTTTGCAATATTAATCCTTTTTTGGAAATTGTCTAAACAAACTGGATCCACCCGTCAGGAAATTTAGCATTTTCTAATTTTTTCTGTGGAAAAGAATAAATCGCTGACGGGTGGGCCCACTGTGATGTCCGGATGGTGTCAGCAATGGCGGCAGCGTGCACGGCGAGCACGCCGGCGTCGAACCACCGTCTTTTGGGACGCGCGGCTCGGTGTGTCGGAGGCGCGTGCACGCGGGTTGGCCGGAAGTGGCGGTGCCGCTGCAGTTTGGTCGCCGTAGCATCGTCGGCGGCAAGCAGACGCGGCGGAGGGAGCAGGGGCACGGCGGCGATGATTCCGGCGCGGTTGGAGCGTTTCAGCAGGCGATAATTGGCGACGATGGAGAGGAGGCGACGGTGGATCTCGTCGTTGGCGTCGATCTGAGGGGGGAGGTGCGGAGCGGCGGTGATGCGCGTCGGTGGCGACCTCCGGCCGCGCGGGAAAGAGAGGAGACGGAGGGGAAGCTATGTGGATGTTTTTGCAGAAAAGTCCCTGGAGTTTGCTGGTATTACATTTTAGTCCGTTGTGGGGGTTTTCTGCAAAATGCCAGACACTGTAGAAAAATTTGACAAAATTCGTCAAATGTTTGTGCGAATTTGGATCTAAAAATTGAGGAGTTAGGGTCGACCAAAACTCGGAACCGATCATGGGGGTGGAACCTATTCACCGACGCGCATATTTTTCCTGTATATAATTTTTGGGAGAACAAAAAAAAAATTTAAAAAAAATTCTGCAAAAAACTGGCCGGAAGTGGCGGCGCCGCTGCAGTTTGGTCGTCGTAGCGTCGCCGGCGGCAAGCAGACGCGGCGGAGGGAGCAAGGGCACGGCGGCGATGATTCCGGCGCGGCTGGAGCGTCTCAGCAGGCGATAATTGGCGACGATGGAGAGGAGGCGACGGTGGATCTCGTCGTGGGCGTCGATCTGAGGGGGGAGGTGCGGAGCGGCGGTGATGCGCGTCGGTGGCGACCTCCGGCCACGCGGGAAAGAGAGGAGAGGGAGGGGAAGCTGTGTGGATGTTTTTGCAGAAAAGTCCCTGGAGTTTGCTGGAATTACATTTTAGTCCGTTGTGGGGGGTTTCTGCGAAATGCTAGACACTGTAGAAAAATTTGACAACATTCGTCAAATGTTTGTGCGAATTTGGATCTAAAAATTGAGGAGTTAGGGTCGACCAAAACTCGGAACCGATCATGGAGGTGGAACCTACTCATTGACGCGCATATTTTTTCCTGTATATAATATTTGGGAGAAAAAAATTTAAAAAAAATCTGCAAAAAAAAAAGAATACTGTTCAACATTGTTCATGAACAGTACGCGAGCGCTCTCAGCGCGAGAAACGGACCTCCTTTTATATAGTGAATTTTAGTCCGTTGTGGGGGGGTTTTCTGCAAAATGCCAGACACTGTAGAAAAATTTGACAACATTCGTCAAATGTTTGTGCGAATTTGGATCTAAAAATTGAGGAGTTAGGGTCGACCAAAACTCGGAACCGATCATGGAGGTGGAACCTACTCATTGACGCGCATATTTTTTCCTGTATATAATTTTTGGGAGAACAAAAAAAAATTTAAAAAAAATCTGCAAAAAAAAAGAATACTGTTCAACATTGTTCATGAACAGTACGCGAGCGCTCTCAGCGCGAGAAACGGACCTCCTTTTATATAGTGAGTAATTGACATTACATATTCTTTTGCTTATTTATTGGTCCAACATTCGAGGGTTTATGTTGAGACAGTTACTGCCTTGTGTGAGGACCATACTGAATCCACGCATGGCCATGTACAAAAGCATAATATGGGATGGGAAGTTCAGCTGTCTTATGATATCTGAAGGATAAAAAACACGTCCAGTCCAATTGACAGAACAGTTTGCATCTAATTTTCTCCATCAATGTTTAAGTACTACATACTTAGTACGCCAAACTAAGAACATCCCCACTGACGCTCCAGATAGGGTTACTGGCAACCTGGATGCGCCGGCATGAAAACGTCCTAACGGGGCTCTCAATAGCGGCAAAATTGCCGAACGGGCCCAATAGCATGTTCGGCACCTCGTTTCGCGCCCCGTCAATAGGAAGGTAACCGGGAGTGCTGGCAGCTGTGACAACCGGCGCTGCATCGAACCCGTTTTAATAACGCACATGTTTCCCGTACGACGAGACGCGACGAGCCGCGTGTGGCTCACCAAGGCGGTAGCTTAACACGCGTCGTCGCCGTCAATGCGTGGCAGACGACCCGGTGCTCGCGTTAATGGGATTTTCGCTTCTCCGGACGGCTTTAAAACGGCCCGCCTTTCCTCTCCCCCACACACTCCACACTCATCTCTCCTCTCCTACCAAGTCCCGCCCTAGTAGATCCACCTCGTCAGCATGTCTGGCCGCCGCCGCAAGATGACGGGAATACCGATGAGCGATGAGACGATGGCTCGCCGTGCTGCAATGTTTGCGGACCATGCACAACGCCGCGAGTGACTAGAGCAACGCCGCCTCCTACACGAATTGCGGCGGATGGGCAAGGTGTGGCGTCGCGAGATGCTACGTGAGGAGCAACTCTTCCTCGCGCGCCGCCCTCACCAAGCCAACTCATCGAGCGCCGCTATGTCCCGCATACCCTCTGTCGTCCTACACGGCCTGCGATGAGCAAGCTACCTCCTCCCGCCGCCTCCACCTCCTGCATACCCTCTTCGTCCTGTCATTCTACACGGTCAGTGACCAGCAGGCCAGCTCCTCGTGTGTGCCTCCATCTCCCGCATACGCTTTGTCGTCCTACACATCTGTTGACCAGCAGGCCAGCTACTCCAGCGTGCCTCCACCTGTGATGATGGTACAGGAGGCGACGACGTAGAGGCAGCTACGTTGCTCAAGGCCACAGCCATCGCCACCTACGACGACACTTCCGACGACTAGGAACGACTTGGGTGGCGAACTAGCAGCGTCTATGTTCCCCATGGCGCCGATAGCTCTAGGGCTAGATCTAGAGGTCAGTTTAAATTTCGTTTAAATTTGTTAAATTTCTTTTAAATTTGTTAAA
This sequence comes from Poa pratensis, assembly GCA_947311845.1. Taxonomy (NCBI): domain Eukaryota; kingdom Viridiplantae; phylum Streptophyta; class Magnoliopsida; order Poales; family Poaceae; genus Poa; species Poa pratensis. The sequence continues at coordinate 59,024,372 of CAMZMU010000041.1, forward strand.
TGTCTTTCAAATTCAATGAAAATCGTAATTGAACAAATTTTGAAAAATGTCTATAGGGAGTCGCGGGTGGGGTGAGCCACTACGGGCCCGTTTGGTTGCTCACCAACAACTGTTCTTCAACCTCTGTCACCGCCGCTCGCAACTGCCGTGAACTCCACCGTTGCCGCTCGCAACTGCCGTGAACTCCACCGTTGCCGCTGCTGCTACTAGGTGTGCCTAGTGTATGTGTTCTTCAGCTACTCGACATCGTTTTGGCTCAGCCGACGTCGCTCGTAGGCATGGAATTTGTCATCGCCGTAGCGGTTATTAATTCGCGCTTGTTGTACGTGTGTGCACTGACCGCGCACCACCGTTGTCCCAGCACCGTTGATGTGCCATGTCGTTGTCTTGCTCGCCGCTCTTCATGGTGTTATGATGGTGTGAGGTAAGTCTAACACATAGACACGAGGTAAGAGCACACGAAACACAGATGAACACCAAACGCCGTGCTCAAAAATCTTGTACCTAGCCGAACGGGGCTGGCTAAAACATTGTGAGCAACCAAATTAGATGCACAACAATGTGGCTCGAGTCAAGTTTTTTCAGGGCCTGGCCCCTGACGAGACTAGCTTTGAAACTCATGCAAAGATACCAAAATTCGTGTGAGCAACCAAGTGGCGCGGGTGGGGTGGCGGGAGATGTTCTAAGAGTGAAACAAGTGCCGTTGCCAAATGATTTACAAGACAACTGAATACTAATCCAGTGTTTACATGATATTTTTAGCCACAATGTTTTCCCAGAGTAGCAGCAGCAGCGGCAGCTGAGTCGTTCCAAAAGCTCATGTCAAGTGGTGAGTGCAAGTGGGGTAGCACTGTGGTGAGCCGTAAGCTGGCAGGAGACAGGAGAAGATCTTTGTCACAAGTCTGGTTTCAGTTGAGGAGGAAGGGGACAGTGTGCCCTTTGGAATTGCAGGTCCCTGGCACTCGCCGTTTTGATGAAAGTGTGCAGAGGGACAGGGTGCTGCAGCCGGAGCAGACGGAGATAGAAGAGCACGCGGTGCGGTGCGGTGCGTTTCTCTGTTGTTGGCTGCAGGCGACTGTGCGTTTGCTTCCGCGAGGCGGTCGAGCCGTTGTATGGAATCTGTTGGCCTGTTGGGTCGTCGATCGAATCAGAGGCGCCCGACGACGAGACATGCACCGGCGTTTTCCTCACGCGCGGCGGCGTCTTCGGTCGTTGTGCGCCTCGCTGCCGCGTGTACAATAAGTCGCCGGCACTTGCACAGTTGCACGGCTACATATCCAGTGCTCCCACCCCTTAGGTGCTACCATAAAAAAAGTCAAATTTAAATGTTTTAAAAAATTCTAGAAAAAATGTGGATATTCACAAGGTATGTGTGTACAACCTCCAAAATTTTCAGCTCCAAAGTCGAAATAAACATTGAGAAACAAAAATGATAAATCTGGCATGAATAGTGTCATTGGTGACAAAAGTTTGTTTTGACACCAATGACACTATTCATGACAGATTTGTCTTTTTCATTTCTCAAATTTCGCTTCGATTTTGTAGCTGAAAATTTTGGAGGTCGTACAAACTTAGCTTGTGAACATACACAATTTTGCTTAGATTTTTTTCAAACATTTTAAAATGACTTTTTTGGCGGTAGCGCAGGGAGCACTAGATACTTCCTCCTGTTGTTCGATACTCAACCATCTCTTCAAAATCACATACTTAACATTAATGATTACATTTAGCGGACACTCAACCATGAAGAGACTTAATTGGCATGACGATGGGACTTATTAACTTTATATTATGCATAGCGATATTTTGGATGTTATCATTAATCTTTGTTGTTTTGTTGTCGATTGCTTGTCCAACGAATACGTGACATTTTTTTGACCAAAAACAAGCCGAGAAGGCTTAAGTGGCATCTATAGACGTGTTAGAGAATTGGAGTGGGATGTTTTAAAATTTGAAAATTGTAGCGGCATTTTACAAAATTGCATGAATCGGAGTGCCATTCATCCAAATAACCCATAGGAAAATATCCACCACTTTGACAACTAACTCAGGGGCTCACGTCCACGCACGTGCTGGTTAAAGAGACTAATTAAACTGAGATTTAACATTAATCTCGTCATTTTGTTCCATTTATTCTAAAGTCCAATGATCATGCTTCAAAATTGGGAACACACACTTAAAAAAAAAAGATGGCTATGTTTCCAAATTAAAACCGCAACAAACTTCAAAATTTGAATATTAAGTTTTCCGAGCGTTTTAACAAGAACAAATGAGAACGGAACAGTTTGTTGTCAATAGATCTGCTTAATGACCACAATATGTGTTTTCACAGATTTTCCCAAAACATGTACTGTAGCAGTCCTGGTTAGTGTTAACTGCTCAACAGTAGGGACGTACTAGGGGTTAATTGTTCATGATGCTTAGACAACTATTAAGCGAGGATTTTGAACCGTACATGTTTAGGGAAAAAAATGTACTCATCAACGGTAGTAGATTTCTACTACATGTCCCAAAAGGATGCACGAAGTGAACGTGAGAAAATGAAAATTTCACGTGTCACGGTGTTATCTCTACTATAATATGAGTAAACGACCGTGGCCGTGGTACGTCGTGAGTCGTTTTGCAGTTTAGCCCCTCATCTATTTGTAAAGCAACCCGCAGTCCATACTTACGCATTGGCCCATTGTACAGAAGTTTTCGTTTTCACCCCTAAGCCGACCGGTATCCATCGAGAAAGCAAATCGCAGAGCAGAGCCCGGAGGCAACAGGGGCGGCGGCGGGACGACGATGAAGAACTTAGAAGCACCGTCCGTCATGGAAGCTGCCGCCCGCACGCCCGGAGCACGCACCGACGGCCGCATCCAACCTGCTTGTCTGCCCTGAGCTTTGCCTCCCGCCATCCCATGGCCCGCCGCCTCCCAGGCCAGCAGCGCCAACACCGCTGGCGAAGGCGGCGTACGAGTAGGGCTCGCCTGGGCACTGCCGCACCAGGTCCGCGGCCTCAATGGCCTACAGCATGGCGGGTCGGCCGCAACTGCCGTCAACGCCGACAAGCCGCTGGCCGAGGGATCTGGGCATCACAGCGTTTCGCCAGAGATCCAAACATCAGACCCGTGCGCTCTACGCTAAGCTGCATCTACCATGTGGAATCAATCGGTTCAATAAGACTTGTAACCTATACGTCAGTACGTAATCATTCCGCTCAACGTCTTCTTTGCGATGATCAACCAATGTGCTGCCCGGCCTCCTAGCCGGGGCAGAGTGGGGACTAGTGCTCTGGATGGAAGACCCTTTTTCCACTAGTGACAGGAGCTCAGCATATGCCACGCATCATGGAGGAGCAAGACCTGGCCTACCTGCTCATTTGCAGCCCCAAGTGGGAGACCATTGGAGCTCATCTTCAAGACTCCAACTACTGCTATCGGACGGCTTACGGGTGGCGCTCATGGCCGCCTTAGCCCAAATACAGTGGTTTCAGTTGATCAAGGTGTTAGCTCAGAAGCTGCGTTCAGAGTTTGTGGAAGTGACAACTTTCCTCAATTTCTTGAGAAGCTTTCCTGATGCTCTGGGGTGAAATATATTTTTAGGCTTTTAGTTGTATGCCAAGTGTTAAATAATTGCTATAGGCACCATTTGTTCCCCCTGCTATAATCTTCAGCTAGCAACCTGTAGTCAATCACCCCAAATGTGAGATTACCATAAGTTATTCAGAGAATGCAGACAATTATTTGTTTTGTTCGTTAGTTTATTCAAACTAAGAATTGGATAACTCAATTAATGGTTCTAGAGTGACTATTAAAAAATAAATTATTTTCTTAGATTGTCAACACATAAATATTTATTTTAAACCCGTTGCAACGCACGGACACTTTGCTAGTATCTCTACATTCTCCAAAAGAATGATGGTGCAGATGTGACAAGCATGCATGGGATGCGAACGAGAGCTGCCACCCCCAATCCCATCTGGACGCGCGGTCCATCTTCACGTACGTACGTACGCCGCAGGTACTAGCAGAGTACTATCGCTTTAGATCAGGCATCGTGCCAAGCTTTGCAGAAGAAGAGAGGGCCTTTCTTCTTTTTCTTTTGACGTGATCAGCTAATTTTTATTTTGAAACCGATTGACCGGAAAGTTGGTTTTACTATGACACACACACACAAAAAAAAAAAAAACTCCTCTCGCAGCAGCCAAGACGATCCGATCAAGGCCATGCATGCTTTTCCTATGGATCGGAGCTCTTTACGTTCAGGAAAAAAAGCATGTTGCCAGCCACGGGAGAGTATCGAGCTCGAGTGCATGCAAGCAAAGCTCACCTGGTAAAACCACCACTGGACGACTAAACTCACGTACGTACGGGCGGGCTCACCATGGCCTGCACGTGTTTCCAAACAAAGTACTCTAGTTTTTGCGGCGAAGATCAGCATGAACGTTTTACTTATTGACGACATGCACATGTTCATGTGGATTGAGGAGGGTACTTGTCTTGCTACAGCGCGTTTCACAATTCACAGCGCGCTCAGCCGACAACGATCGCCTGACAGAGAGATCAGGTAGGACCATCCATCAGTTTTTGAGGTGCACCAGACCAGACAGAGATGGTGTGCTCTGGTCGGGCCGGTCTGCTCGAGCCACAGGCCGGCCAGCCTTGCACCCCTCGACTCGAGCAAAAGCATGCAGAAGGTAAAGCTGAACTGATCGCTGCCGCGCTGACGTCCGTGCGTCAGCTGCGTGCATGGCTTGTGCGTTGGTCGAGGCGGTCCAGTCGTTGAGCCGTCTGCGTGCTTTGGCTGGCTCGTCCGATACGTAGCCAACGGTTGTGATCCAAGTCCAACGGTCCCACGATCGAGGAGCCATGCATGCATGCAACCAAACCAACCAACCAACCGCCATCTCGCGCGCAAAGAGATCTTCCTTTTACTAGCCAAAATAGTTTGAACGTGATTGACTGGAAGGGACGGGACCCATCTCTGATTGGTTCTTCTGAAAAGGAAACTGAAAAAGAAAGATGCGGCTTTTGTTTTGAATTGATCCTGCAGTACCTGAGCTAGGGCTGCCAGGAGGAGGAGGAGGAGAAGATGCAAATCCATCTCTCTCTCTCTTCTCGTGCACCGCATCGCCGTCGCGTCTAGGACAAACCGCACCCTATGTGCCGATACGGAGCAGCTTTGGGTCGTCAGATCCCCATGCCAATGCCAATGGCCACACACCGTCCTGTTTTCACCTTTTCGAAAGTAGTAGTAGCGGAAATTCAATACGGGTAGTGGGTGCACCCACTACCCGGAAAACATTTTTCGAAATGTCAAAAAATATTTTAAAAAAAATTTGCATGCAGTTCATGATATTTCATGTTGACACAAAAAGTTTCGTGAAGAAATTTTTTTTTTTGCAACCTGTGCAAAAAAGACAAATCCGGACACACCGAAACGTATATATACGCGTCAGTTTTTTCTCTTTTTTGTACAGATCACAAAAAAAAAATTCACCCTGATTTTTTTTGTGCTAACACATCATGTTGTAATCTACACCCGGATTTTTTTCCGGATTTTTTTGACATTCTGAAAAAAAAACTAAAAAAATTTACATAATGGGTGCATATGCACCCATGAGCCAAATCTAGTAGTAGCTTTTCATGATACACAAAAGAGTTAAATCTTGGGTGGAAACACCATACGGTACATGTACTCACCAATACAGCCACTGATACACCATAGGCCCGCTCCGTAGTTGGGCTTCCCCGCGCGGGTGTTGGCCGTGCGGAAACTCCACGGACCCCAACGGACTCCACATCCTTGATCCGGTGGGCTGGAACCCTCGAGCAGCGAGGCAAGCAGCTCTGTACGTAGCGGCGAGCTTCGTCCGGAACGGAGGCAGATGAAGTCGGCGACAAACGACATGTGCCCGTGTACCACCTCTTCACCATTGAGCTGCTCGCCCCGCGTTGGCGTAGCCAGTGGCTCGATTTTGAGAGAAACAAAGCGAATTTTTATTTTTTTGCTGACATGTGAGACCCACTAGTTGACTAGTCAACAACATGCCACGTTGACCCACGACGGGTTTAGTGACCATATTGGTCGTATTGGTGAGTATATGTATCTTATTGCGTGGTTCGACCTAAACTTGAGTTACCTCAAGCATATTTAACTCAACCATGCATTATGACTTGATTTTATTTTTTGCGGGTACATTATGGATATGCACATGCTCATGAGGAGGGTTTTGTCTTGATCCAGCGGAAGCTGATCAGAACGATGCTCAGAACCCGCTTTTGAGATGGCCAATGCCGTGCTCTGCCTTGCTCTGGCAGCCTGCCGAGAAAAGAAAAGAAAAAGTAGAACGTTTTTCTTAGATGGAAAAAGTAGAACGTTGGTGGCGATTCGATCATGTGATCAATGCCTTGGTAGCGACAGTGGATCAACGTTCGGCAACCATGCATGGAACAACGTAAAACCGATCCCTCAACAGGCCGCCATGCATCGGAGCCGACGAGTGTGTCGATCGAGTCGCGTATGGATCGATCATGCATGGTGCATCCGCCTCGACTGAACCGCGGAGGTGCGTGCCGGGGCCAAGATCGACCACGTTCATGTCTTCTCCGATAGTCCGATGCCATGGCGTCCCACCACCCACCACCCACCCCCGCCCTCTTTATAAACCCTATTTCCTCTTCCTGCTCAAACCCACAAACCTCCCCTCTAACCTGCTCTCTTCCACTCGCAAAAACCTCCGAAACCCAGTCACCAGATCCACTCCAGACCATGTCCCGCTCCGCCGACACCGCCCTCCTGCGAGCAGGCAGCCGCGCCGCCTCCTCTGCCGACTCCTTCGGCACCGCGCGGCTGCTCGGCGCGGGGACTCCGGCCAACGCGCGCCACCGGCTTCCGGCGCACGCGCTAGGCCTCGGGGCGCTCAACCACGACGCTCTCGGCGCGTCCTGCGCACGCCTACTCAAGGCGGGTGCTCCGGCGGGCGCTGTGGCCGGGCTGCTGGCAGCCGCGACCGCTCGGCCGCACGCCGTGGTGCCGCTGGCCGAGGACGTCGGCGCGCTCACGGCCGCCGCAGGTGCGCCCGGGAACGCCGTCGCGGCGCTCGACGTCGCCACCCTCGCCGCGGCGGCATACGGCGCCCACAACCTCGCCATCCTGCTGCCGGAAGGCCTCCGCGCTCCCGCCCTGGCCGCAGGCGCTCCAGCACAGCCTGCGACGGCCAACGACCCTCGCACTCTCGCCGTGTCCGTGGCCTCGGGCGCTCCAGCAAGCTCGGCTACGGCCAGCGTGCTTGGAGCGGCCCACCACGGGCAGGGGCTCCACGCGGGCGCTCCGGCGTTCATGAGCGCCAGCCGCATCGCCGCGGCGGCCTCCGTTCGCCTCCTGGCCGCGGGTGCTCCGACCGGCGCCGTGGCCGGGCTGCTGGCAGCCGCGACCGCTCGGACGCACGCCGTGGCGACGCCGGCCGAGGACGTCGGCGCGCTCACTGCTGCCGCAGGTGCACCCGCGAGCGCCGTCGCGGCGCTCGACTTCGCTACCCTCGCCGCGGCGGCACACGGCATCGAAAACCTCGCCATTGTGCTGCCGGAACACCTCCGCGCCCTCGCCGTGGCCGCGGGCGGTCCAGCACACGCCGCTGCGGCGGTCAACCAGGGCGTGCTTGCAACCCCCCTCTTCGCTCGGGACCTCCGCGAGGTCGTCACAGGCGCTCGACCGTCGGTCTCACTCGGCCGGACGGCGGGATGCTCTCCTTCCCAGCATGTGGCGGCGGCGGGGTGCGCATGATGTGCAGTGCAGCAGGCGGCGGTGGCAACGAGGCGGCGCCGGCGGCGTCGATGGTGGCCACAAAAGCGGAGCTCAACGACCTCCGCGCCGAGATGCTGCAGCATTGCTTCAAGGCCAGTAAGGAAACCAACAAGATCTGGGACGAGATCAATGCGCTACGGGTCAAGACAGTGTAAGTTCTTCATAATTTGATCCACTCTACTCTATGTGGCGTACGTGTAAACTAGCTCAAAACTTCCATGCTAGTGCTGAATAATTTTTGTTTGTCAATCAGAGAGACTGCCTCAAGGGTCATGATGTCAATATATGGGTTCGTCGGAAGTTTCCTCATATTCGTCATACCATATATCAAGGGCGCATCAAGCGGGACGAACAGCGGGACAAAGTGATAGAGGGTTTATCTGCTTCGGTCGTGGCTCTAACAAAGGTGGTGGAGAACATGTCCGTGAAGCAGGAGCTGACCGACACTTCAATCGCAGGAGTTATGAAGGTCGTGAAGGAGAACGGCGAGAAGACGGAGGCTCTGGCGGCTTCCGTGGCAGCTGAAAGGGAGCGCAAGTGGTTCTAGTCATTTCCCTTCGGATTCAGTTTGGTTTATTTTCAGTTTCATCGAATTTGGCCTTGGCATTACCCCAAACCTATTTGGTTCGGTACTGCATCAGTTATGTGAAATTGCGGTCTGTTTAGTTTTCAATTCCCTTCTAGTTAAGTTAACATGAGCTTGCAAATTCTGGGATTCTGGCCCTTGGCTAGTTGCCAATTCCAATAATAATATAAAAAAATTGCACTTGGGAGTAGGACACAATCGGTGGCAGTAAACCTTTACAATATCTTAGCAACAACTTAAAAATAAAGCAAAATAGGTCGGTAAGAACTAAGAAGTGTTGTGGCTACATTTTGGGAAAATGCGTCTCTGAACGCAGCGGCATCTGCACGCGCTTTAACTCGCCTCCCCATTGGCCAGTGCATTGGTACAGCACCTGTATTTATTCCGTCCGGGGAACTGCCTCGCTTCGTATATCAGTGTATTCACGTACCAAGCAGGTGGACCCCAACTGACGCTGACACGGAATTAACTCGCCGGCAGCACACCCGCAGGCTGCCGTTCGACCAGGGTACAAGTAAAAATCATTTTCACCCGGGGCTGATTTTTTCGCTGTACTGACACCACAACAGATTATGGCGCACACGCCATCTCTCACATGATCCTTGATTATCACACGATGATAGGAAAATGGACAATGCGTTGTTTGGCACCGCGAGCATCTCTACGTGCAGTACATCAAGGAGGTAACGATAATTTTTTGAAGTTCCAGCTAAGTTTCACCGCATTGATGCGTCTGGCAGATAAACTTGTTTTTTTACTAGTGCAACTACTCCTGAGAAAATAATTTAACACAAACTAAACATCCTGCAGAACATTAGGCGTATGTTTGCACTACGAACTAAACTTCTTTTTTTTTTTGATGTTCCAGCTAGGTTTTGACAGCATTGACTAAGCTGCGACAGATTTCATGCGCAGCCATGGCACATCCGGACGTGGATGCATGATGTTTAGCAAAGCTGAACAAAATCACAGCAGTGAGATGCAAGATCGGATGATCAACTGCGAGTTATTCTTTACTAGCGCAAACTAGTACTGTAAAAATATGTTATGCACAAATAGACATCATGCACAACATTAGGTGTATGCTCCAATGTACCGAGCACCATTGAATATAATTTTGGCGTGGACGTTTTAGACGTGAATGTTTACAGATTTCTAGTCATTTTACTAGTTAATCATGTTTTCAATAAAAATCAAGCATCCACTGTTGTTTGGATAAAAATCAAGCATCCACCGTCATTACAAATTGTAGGAATTTACCATTGCATAGTCATTTTACTAGTTAATCATGTTTTGAATAAAAATCAAGCATCCACTGTTGTATAGTCATTACAAATTATAGGGGAATTGCCATTGCATAGTCATTACAAACTGCAGGAAATTGCCATTGCATAGTCATTACAAAATATAGGAAATTGCGCATAGTCATTACAAATAATAGGAAATAGTCATTACATGACGAACAGGGTTTTCAGACAAACTACAAACTAATTAGCACATATTACGATTAATGGTTCATAGCTGCGGAACCCAGTTTTCCTCCAACTTGAAGATACGCCCAAGAGAACCGGATCGCGCCACATTTGGGGTCTCGACCACCGTCTTCTCCACAGTATCGGCGATGAACATTCCTGAATTCATCGATATTGACAAGAACACATACCGGCATCCTTGTGATGCTGATCTCACCTGAACCGATCCCCATTCAATTTCGACGTCCGTCGGTTGGGCTCCAGGGAATATATTTTGCCAAAGGGCTCCAAAGGCAGGAACAAGGTTGAAAGTTGAATCCAAATGCCACGTAAACCCTTCAGGATCCACACTCAGGGACCATAAATCAAGATTTCCAGCACGAAAGTGTACTAATGATAGACCTCCAGTAAGCCCCTTTGACACAGTGTAATCAAACCATGATGTGACCTTATCCGGCAAACCACCAGGAAGTGAGACAACAGTGAATGATGCTTGGTCTAAATCGAAGCACACAATGTAACCCACAAGGTACATCATGAAGAGCTTGGTGTCGACTAGAACACAGTAAGGATTCCTCTGGAATACACCAAACGCCGGCGGTGCTAGCGGCTCAGATACGTACCTCTCCCACAGACCATGCATGAAGACAGAGACGTGCACAAAGACAGGTTCATGGGAGTTGAATCTCACACCTGCATATGATGGGATGAACGGCCCGGCAGATGCCTTAACAAAGAACCCCATTGGCGAGTACGGGTTCCTGCCAGTTCGCACCAGGATGCCAAACTGCCCGAATGTGTTCTTGGTGTGCTGTCCACCTCCTAAAGGGATGGGGGGAATAAGTGAGGCCACTAAGCGGCGAGGCGAGCTCGAAAATGGGCACTTTACATGGTAACCTGCTTCGAACCGGCCTTCCTTCTCCACCAATGACAGAACAAGAGCTCCGTTGCAAGCCAGAACTAGAAGGTCGCTGAAGGCAGCTCCGTCGAATCCAGCATCCAAGGCATCGTGTGTATCGTTGCCGGGTGCTATGGCAGGCTCCAGCAGCTGTAACTCCCGCCCCAGAAAGGTCTTGTACTCGACAACAAAGCCGAGGAAGGTCTGCTTGTTGCGCCGGGCGAACAGATTTAAAATGGCCGGAGTTTTAGCAGTCACTAATAGTTGTTTTCTAACGAGCTGGTAAATAAACAGATGGTTTCGGACGATGGCAGAACAAGGGGGGAAATCAGTACTCCGAACAGGTAATCTAGCTTGAACGGTGAACGAAGTGCTCACCTTTTTTTCCATCCATCTGCGGATTCCGGTGGACTCTGTCGGCTACTTCCTGCATGCAGTGGCTGCCGCGGATTGAGGGTGGTTGAGCTCCCAGCCGGGACCTCGGTTGCTTGAGCTCTCTGCATCCATGGAGGCACCACCAACTCGGGCCGCTGCGGCGACAAACCAGCGGCGGGGATCTCACCGCCAACAACCCCTTGCGCCGGCGGAGCTTCCAGATCGATCTCTCCCCTCTCCAGGACAGGAGAGATGGCCAAGCCCCATACCGGACTGGACCCTGCAAGGCGCCATAGCCGTCGCCGAGCGATTCCTGAGTTCCAAAGAACACCACCTCCTCACAGATCGCGGAACTGCGTGGGTTCCTGGGCGTGCGGGGGCTGGATTAGATTTTTTTTTTTTGAGCACAACTGGATTAGATCCTTGCAAGGTGCACCGAATCACATAAATGTGGTCATGCAGAACCGGGCCCGTCAAAAATACAAGCAGTCAGGCCGGGTCCTCGCATGGGGCCCATCAAGGTTAAAAAATATGGGGGCGGTAAAACACGTCCTCTCCTTCGCAGCTGGGAGGGTCGACAATCAATAAGCCGGCTCCACCCCCCTAATTAAATGCACACGTATTGAGCTGTATTCCCTCCCGCTTGGATATCTTGCACAATTTCCGGCGCTCATCCCCAGGGAACTACCGATGGTCAGATGGCAGGGGGCAGCTGCCGCTGCGTTCAGATCGGCCGCTATTTACTCATGGTTCTGTAGAGCGGTACATGTACGCTATCTTTTATTTGTATACGGATGCACACATGTAGGAGTGAAACATTTTACACTTCAAATAGCCTACAAATACAATTGTCGACATATTTTTTATTTCTAACATATTTGAAATGTATTCAAGGTGATTAGTGGAGATTATCCCCGACGTGATTTTCCCCCAATAATTCGTTTACTAGGCCGGTTTGTTGGGATACCAAGATATCCATTAGTATGATGAACACAGTCTACTTGGCTGTCGTTTTCAACCTCGGGGCACACGTGTGTGTGTCGTTCACTGTAAGCGCCAGGTGTTCATTTTGGGACACACGTGTGTGCACTTCAGTGTAAGCGTCAGGTGTTTCTTTTGGGGCAAACGTGTGTGGTTCACTTTAAGGGCCATGTGTTCCTTTGGGGGCACACACACGTGTGTGCGGTTTACTGTAAGCATCGGGTGTTTTGTTCAGGGTACATGTGTGTGCGGTTCACTATAAGCGCCAGGTGCTCTATTCGCGGTACACGTGTGTCTGGCGGTCTATACAAATGTGTCCGGCCGCATAGCCAACAAAAATGGCCAGCGCTCTATACGAGTCATGTGTGCATGAGCACGACTCCCAGCCGAGGCTAGATAGGAGTCGACGAATCCCAATTGAGTCTGGACATGACTCCAGGTTACAACTACAAACGACTCCCAAGCGCTACAATTCTTGGTCAGGAGGCCACACACACACTCCCAGGTAGGTTCGGAGGACTCTGGACTCAGACCGAATACGATCCTGACCCTCTGAAGTGATGACGGAGGGAGATCCGGAGGAGGAGAGCCTACAACGGTATTGACTTGCATGGTCATGTGCTGAGCAACAAGGAGACTCCGACTTCAGTGGTGATGATACTGGGCAACAAGGAGACTCCAACCTCGGTTGTCCTGAGAGTCGATAAAAGGGCGACTCACACTTCAGTCTTCATAAGTCAGCAAAAGGGAGACTCCCACAACAGTCAGCAAAAAGGGAGACTCCCACTTTGTTGGTCATGAGAATCAACAACAGGGAGACTCCGAATTCGCAGCGTCACCAAAATGAGAGCCATGTTGTAAATTGTTACCTATACTCAAATTTGAAAACACCATCAAATACATCATGTTGTACATCTAGCGAGAGTAGATGCAGTATCACCGAAATAATATCCATGTTATCTATTGTCAAATACGAGGACATCTAAAAAATTACTACAGGTGGCCTAGCGCGGCGTAGGATTAGAACTTTTATTACTCAGAAAATATGCTCTACATTCAAGATTGCTTCTTGTAGTAGATGGCATCGTCATTGAAAACTGGTTTGTGTTGTTAAAGTGTCAGGTCGTAGGCCTAGCGCGGCGTGCCGGCGCCCCGGTTTTTGCTAGTTATAATAAAAACATGTAGTATTGATATAAACACAAGCATGGAACAATAAAAAATTAGATATACGGTTGAGACGTATCAGACCCCGGTGTGCCACACCGCCACGACTCATCGTCGTCGATGCGGAAACTGCAACGCTGCTTTCACCGTGGAAACCATTCATTGGTATATCGATCAGATGCACATGCCTCCAAGAATGATGCCCCCAAGGGGGTGGAACGACACATGAGCGCCGCTATCATCCGATGATTCCTTCAAGAAGGAAAAGACGCCCAAGGCCTTCATACGTTCAGAACGTATTTTTTATTTTTTTATTTTTTTTCTTGCTAGTTGTATATCATTGTTAAATATTCTACCATGGTGTTATATAATTTTGTGCCATTTTCTTGAACTAACATATTAAAAAAATGGCAAGTGCCACTTCATGTTTTCTGCTATTTTTTGTATTTTAGAAAAGCTGTCAAAGAAATATCCTTGGAATAGGACGATTTTTTGGAGATTTTTTATCGAATGAAACAAACTAGGAGGCAAAAGGGAAACCCCAGGGGTGACCCATAGCTGCTATGCGGGCCCCAATCGTGGGCCAAGTGGGAGGCCACGAGTCCCAACCGCGTGGACGACGCCCTAGATATTGCCTCGGCCTCCGCCTATAAAATCTCTTCAATTCTAATTTTATCGGGAAGAGAAATATTTTACGAAAGACTTACCGAGCCGCCACCGTCGCAGAAACTTCAGTCTGGGAGTCTGGAATACTATTATGACACCCTGCTGGAGGAAGAAATCATTGTCAGAGGCATCTACACCATCATTGTTGCCTCCATGTTGATGTGTAAGTATTCATCATTGGACTATGAGTGTATAGAAGTAGATAGATGGTGATGTCTTCTCCTTGTTCTTCAATACCATGGTCTCGTGAGCTTCCTAACATGATTGAAAGTCATATCATGTAATGTTTATTGTTATGTTTGTTGGGATATAATGAATTGATTAGATTGTGCATTATATATTGAATATGATATTGCTTTATTTATGGTCTTACATATGCTCTCCGGTTTATCTAATTGGTTTGGCTAAGTAGTTGTTTAAGTCTCCAAGAGGGAGTATATGTTCGATAGTGGGTTCTTGTTCTACCTATCGCTGGGCTTGAGTGACTACAACAAGTAAGGTTGGTAGGTGCGGTTGCTAATAAGGGTAAGACATCGGTGTTTATGTCTATTTTTAATAATAAATGTTGTTACATCATGTATTGAGCTTAATGCAATACTCTTTTGTTTCGGAAACTAAATTTTTAGAGACGCATTGCTGGTAAGCGGCGCTTGCGTGGTCGCGCCGCGAGAGTAACACTAGTAGAAACCGGACCTTTAGTCCCGGGTGGGGAGGGCCTCTAGTCCCGGCTGCTCACCCGGGACGGCCGAATCGGGAGTAGAGCCCCCCCCCCCCCTCTAGTCCCGGGTGTGTTACGAACTGGGACAAAAGAGGTCCCCACGTGGGCGCTCTGGCAGCGCGTGGTCGAGGACCTCTAGTCCCGGCTCGTAATACCACCTCGGACTAGAGATGCTCCCACGTGGCAGCCTTTGGCCTTTTTGTATTCCCGCCTTATTGAATATTTAAAACTATGATCAATCTTGGTAAATATATGGTTAATTAATTACAAATCGGAAAAATACATATAGCATATCAAAATGTTCATAAAAGAAATATCTATCTAATAAAAATATACTTTATTCTTTATAGAGATCACAACCGGGACTAGAGCCCGTCTATTTGATTACATAGAGATCATAATGGGGACTAGAGCATGTATATTCGATTACATGGAGATTATAACCGTGACTAGAGCCTGTCTATTCGATTACATGGAGATCATAATTGGGACTAGAGCCCGTCTATTCGGTGCAATTGTATTTTCCCTTTGGGTTTATGACATGGTCATTCAAAAATCCCGCAATTTCCTCTTGAATTGGTAGAAAGCGCTCCTTGAGTTGCAGCTTCCTCCGCATTGTATCATACTATAAAAGAAGGAGATCAATATGAATATCAATCATCGTAACAAAAATTATGAATGACACTCAACACAATTGATGGTAATAAAATAGAATTGTGAATATATTTGTTCACGTACTTCTATCCATGTCTTAGCGTTCCGCTCACTGACCTCCCGGCAAATCCACTCGCAAACGAAGTATGCACACAAATTGGTCCTCAGTGGCTGCCTCTCGCAGTACTTTATGAGAATAGAATTCAATCAAATAATAATCAAGCATGGTATAATGGTATTGAAATTAGAATTAAAGAGATACGCGAATCTAGCTAGCTCGTACTACTTACGCCGGCATGATGAAAACTAAGCTCCTCTTTAAATTCACTAACTGTCCTCTTTCTGAAACTTTTTCAAATCCTGCCCGGCAAAAAAATGAATAAATGAGTTATTAGTTACTTGATATCTCAGGAAATGAACAAAAGAGACCAATATAGTGTGATAATGATTGAAAATACCTTTGGAGCGCATCTAAAATGCTTTCGTACTTCTCTTCGGGATATGCCAACGAGTCAAAGATTTCAACTCTTGCAGATTCAACTTCAATGATTAGAAGAATGTAATGGAAGATACGAACGTTTATATACGTCAGTAGCTCATCAGTTACACTTAACATCAAGTAAGCAAAAATTAATGTGTACAAGACAATAACACTCTTACCCGAAGTTGTAAGGAAACAGTATCTTCTTTTTATAATGTTGCCTATTTGTGAACCTTAGCAAGTTGTTCTCCGTTTTCTTGGCGAAGCGCCATAGTCATTAACTCATTTTGGGTCAACGAACACAGTGTCAAAGATTCCTTTTCTGTCATATTCATCACTCTTCATTCTGCATAAATAGCGTAGTGAGCATAATTACTACAGGCAATGACCGAGCTGAGCTAGAAACTTTATTTTAGAAATAAATGAATTGAATCACTTACAGACAATAGGTACTGACGATATTCAAGTCAAGGGCGTCAAGCTTGTATAACTGATAGAGTTCTTCAAGATAAATTTGTATCTGGTCTTCACCTATGTAATGTTCTTCTGTAACTTTCACAAGGATCACTTCTTGATCTACCTTTGTGACTTCCAATTACCACTTATGCAGTTTTCGCATTTGTGTTGGTAGAAGCTCGATCTGATCAGATGGCGGCAGAGACTTCCCGTATTCCCATTTCCATATGATCTGATCCGAAATGGGGACATCTTCTTTTTCGAGTTGAGAGAGTGTAATACCAGCTTCTGCAGTAAATTTCGCCACGTAGGATAAAGCAGCAATGTCGACCGCCGCAGAGCCCTGATCAGCTTGCACCTTGAGCGGGGAGATCGACTGTTTTGCCTGTTCTCCGAGCTGGGCAATGTCTCTTTTCCCGCTGGCACTACTACTCGTCGTGTGGGAGCGAACTCTCCTCATACAGCGTAAATAGTCATCTGGCCTATTTATGTCAATTTGCGATGGATGCCTTTCTCGGTGCAAAATGACTTCTCAACTCGGCTTCGCAGATCGCGGCGTTTTCCTCTACAGTCCTATCGTAAGCTCTCGGGGGAGGAACCTTCGGTACTTTTTGGAGGGGCTCCTATCGGGGTCCGTGTCGGAAACCCATCGACGAAACGGTGTACTGTTGCTTCCTCTTTTGGCCCTGACCCTGCTTAGTGGGCAGAGACGGCTGAGGAGTCGGCTGACGCGACGGCGGAGTCGGCCGAGGACTCGGCTGATGCGGCAGCGGAGATCGAGATGGACTCGTGTTGTGCTGTTCGTCGTCCCTGTTGTCATGATGTGGACTTGGAGGTGGTGAATCGCGACTCGGAGGAGACGATGGTGGCCTTGGCGCCCAGCCTGGAAACACAATGTATTTCTTGCGCCATAGAATGATACCACCCTCGACAACTCCTAGTGTCCTCGCATCATCACGTCCAGGGATGTCAAGATTCATTGATTCATATCCTGGACAAATTTGATCCACGCCGACACGAGCATAGCCATCTGGAATCGGGACTAGTGCTGTAGATTCACAAGTTAAAGCATAGCCATCCGCCGCCTTCAAGGATAAGTTCCTCACTGCCACATGTAGCTCACAACTTGTCTTCTCACTAATATAATCCACGGGTAGCGATCCATCGGTGACTCGTCAGCACCGACCGCCGTGGAAGCCACGCTGCTTCTCCGCTGAGATGGGCTGCCTTGACTATCTTGCTGCAGCTGATGAGTTGGCCCTTGCTTGCGCATTTGATTCTGTTGCAGCTGCTTTACGTGAGCAATTATCTCCTCGTTCTTTCTAGCTTGCTGAACCGGTCTGAGTCCTCCTGCTCCTTCCTCTTCTTTGCTCTCGCTCGGCTTCTATAAGATTCACGGTCCTCGGGAAACCCAATATTCCACGGCACACTAGGTCCATAGCCTCATGTTCGTCCTCCTTTTTCTTTATTCCCGAGGGCCTCTATCCGCTCATCGTTCTCTCTGTCGGGAATAAACTTTCCCTCTCGAACCTTGGCGATTGTTTCAACAATTGCTTTCTGGGGTACATGAATTTCTTTATTTTCATCAACTATTAACTCCCCTGTTTCCATGTCATACTCTGCCCCATGCCCAAGTACCCACTTTCTTACCCTATGGGGCCACTCCTCTGTAGCCGGAGTGATCCCTTTTTCGCGCATGATGGCCTCAGCTTGATCCCACTTAGGCTCGGCACTTTGATGCTTGTTGGCGTGAATCACACGTTCGCTGGGAAACCCCAAGAGGAAGGTATGATGCAGTTCAGCAGCAAGTTTTCCCTCAGAATGAAACCAAGGTTATCGAACCAGTAGGAGCAGCAACTCTTCAGAAGGTTGTCAACGGCGAAATATGATGCGGCGCAACACCAGGGATTCCGGCGCTAACGTGGACCTGAACACAACACAATCAAACTACTTTGCCCCAACGAAACAGTGAGGTTGTCAATCTCACAGGCTTGCTGAAAACAAAGGATTAAACGTCTCGTGTGGAAAATGAGTATTAAATTGCAGCGAATGAAAAAGGAACAGTTTGTAGTTTGTGGTTGTTTAATCAGTGTAAAAGAATGGACCGGGGTCCATAGTTCACTAGTGGTGTCTCTCCATAAAAGATAACTAACATGTTGGGTAAACAAATTATAGCTGGGTAATTGACAAATAGTGAGCGCATGACAATGCATATATATGACATGATGATTACTATGGTATTTAATCGGGCATTACGACATAATACATAGACCGTTATCCAACAGCGTCTATGACTAATAATCCACCGCCGGGTTGTCATCCGAGTTCCCCGTTGGTATTAAGTTGCAAGCAACGGATAATTGCATTAAGTAAAGCGCGTAATGTAAACAAACACATATGCCCATGGACATAGCATCGTTAGGTTACCCCTAGTGGCAACAGCACATCCACAACCTTAGAACTTTCTGTCAGTGTCCCAGATTAAACGGAGGCATGAACCCACTATCTAGCATAAATACTCTCTCTTGGAGTTACAAGCATCTACTTGGCCAAAGCATCTACGAGTAACGGGAAGCATGCAAGATCATAAATAACATAGGGCATAGATTGATAATCAACTTGACATAGTATTCAATATTCATCGGATCCCAGCAAACACAACATGTAGCATTACAATAATATGATCTTGATCATGTAGGGCAGCTCACAAGATCTAAACATGATGGCACAAATTGGAGAGACAACCATCTAGCTACTTCTATGGACCCGTAGTCCAAGGATGAACTACTCACGCATCACTCCGGAGGCAGGCATGGCGATGTAGAAGCCTCCGGTGACGATTCCCCTCTCCAGCAGGGTGCTGGGAAGAGGTTCTGGACCCTCCCGAGCTAGGGTTGACGGCGGCGGCGTCTCTGGAACTTTTCGTGAATATTGGCTCCGGCACTTAGGGTTATTTTCTTGGGGGGGGGGATAAGTAGGCGAAAGGGCAGCGGCTGGAGGCCCCCGTGGGGCCCACACCACCCTAGGGCGCGGCAGAGGGGGGACCTACGCCCTGGCCACGTGTGGGGCCCACGTGGCTCTACTCTGTTGCTTCTTTGCTCCATCTGGTGTGTCCTGGTAAAATAGCATCCCCGTGAAGTTTCGTCCAATTCCGAGAATATTTCCAGACTAGATTTTCTAGAATACAAAAACAGCAGAAAACAGGAACTGGCACTTCGGCATCTTGTTAATAGGTTAGTTCCAAAAAATGTATAAAAGTGACATAAAGTAGATGCAAAACATGTAGCAATTGGTATAAAACAAGCATGGAACATAAAAAAATATAGATACGTTGGAGACGTATCACACTTCTGTAGCCACCTGCTGATACGTCCATTTTGCATCACTATTTTATAGCATAATTTACTGTTATTCATTGATATATTTCATATTAAGATGGTTACTTATGTTATTTTGTCTTATTTTGCATGTTTGATGATATTGGATGATTAACTGCCGGAGTCAGATTTCAGCTGAAAAAGCATCGTCAGGACACTATATTTCTGGAGCTACAAAAATATTTCCAAGAAGACAGATGTTCCTATTTTATCAGAAGATGGAGCTAGCCAAAAGGGGAGGCTGAGATGGGCCAGGAGGGGCCCACACCACCCCTGGGCGCGGGCCCCACCTTGGCCGCGCCCTGGTATGGTGTGGTGCCCCTGGCCCACCTCAGGCGCTCCCCCTTCGCGTACTTCATCCCCCAGAAACCCTAAGACACGGGGTGGACGAGAAAATATTCCGCCGCCTCCACGAGGCGGAAACAACAGAGAGAGAAAAGCTCTCCGGCAGGGAGAAATCTGCCGGGGAAATTCCCTCCCGGAGGGGGAGATCATCGCCATCCTCATCGTCATCGTGCTGGACTTCATCGGGATCATCATCATCATCTCCATCACCGTCACCACCATCACCGCTGCACCATCTCGTTCCGCTGTAACATCTAGGGCTATACTTTGTTAGTTCATAGGGGAAACTCTCCCGGTGTTAATTACTCCTTGTGGTTGATGCTATTGAGTTTTATCGGTGAATTAAAGTATATGTTCAGATTGTTATCATCATTATATCACCTCTGATCATGATCCATATGATGTCTTGTGAGTAGTTCGTTAGTTCTTGAGGACATGGGAGAAGTCACGTTGTTAGTAGTGGAATTATGTTGAGTAATATTTAATGGTTTGATATTTAAGTTGTGGTGTTATTCTTCTAGTGGTGTCGTGTGAACGTCGACTACATGACACTTCACCTTTATGGGCCTAGAGGAATGCATTGTGTATTTGGTTGCTAATTGTGGGGTTGCCGGAGTGACAGAAACCTAAACCCCCGTTAGTATACCGGTGCACAAGGGAGCGTAGGATCTCAGAGTTTAAGGCTGTGGTTAGATTTATCTTAATTACTTTCTTGTAACTGCGGATGCTTGCAAGAGGTATAATCACAAGTATGTATTAGTCCAAGTAAGGGCGGTGCATTAGCATAGGTTCACCCACACAACACTTATCAAAACAATGAAGATTAATCAACTATGTGAAGCGAAAGCACTTGACTAGAATCCCGTGTGTCCTCAAGAACATTTTGTCATCATAAGTAAACCAACCGGCTTGTCCTTTGCTCTAAAAAGGATTGGGCCACTTGCTGCAATTATTATTACTGTCTTTTACTTACTCGCATTTTATTTACCTGCTATATCAAAAACCCCTAAAAACTTGTCTGCTAGCATTTACAGTGAAACCTTTACCGAAACTCCTTGTCAGCACCTTCTGCTCCTCGTTGGGTTCGACACTCTTATTTATCGAAAGTACTACGATACACCCCCTATACTTGTGGGTCATCAAGACTATTTTCTGGCGCCGTTGCCGGGGAGTGAAGCGCTATTGGTGAGTGGAATTGGTAAGGGAAACTTTTACTGTAGGTGCTGTTTTTATTTCTGCTTGCTACTTTATTTTATCATGGAGAGATCTCCATTTGAATCCCTGTTTGGAAATACTACTACCACTGCTACGGTAGTAGAAGAGGAACCACCTGATCAAGTAATTCCATTTAAAATACCTATGAAAATTGTTGAACGAGTTACGAATAACCGCTATGCAGGAGATGGAACTGTCCCTCCTGGGATCATTTGCTATTTATTCATGAATTATGCGAGTTGTTCAAGTGTGCAGGTATTTCAATGGAAGAGGTCAAGAAGAAATTGTTTCTATATCGTTGACTGGTAAAGCTGCAAAATGGTATAGGATGCTGAAGAATGGGCGTTCTATTGGCTGGGAGGAGATTGTGCCTCTCTTTTATTCTAAATTTTATCCTCCTAGTGAAATTCATCAAGATCGGAATCATATATATAATTTTTGGCCTCATGATGGAGAAAGTATTGCCCAAGCGTGGGGGAGATTGAAATCATTAATGCTCAAATGCCCCATTCATGAGCTTCCTGGTAATGTCGTTATTGATAACTTCTATGCAAGGCTTTCTCTTCAAGATAAAACTCTATTGGATACCTCTTGTGCTGGATCATTTACGCGTAATAAAGAGGAAGTTAAATGGGACCTTCTTGATCGGATTGAGGAAAATACTGAAGGATGGGAGAACGACAAAGGTAGAGAATCAGGTATAAAGTATGATTACGAATGCATTAAAACTTTTATGAATACTGATAATTTTCGTAATCTCTATGATATGTATGGTCTTGATTCTCAAGTTATTGCAAACTGTTACAAGGCTTTTGCCTCTTATCTTGATGTTCCTAAAGAAAGTTGCAATAAGTATCATTTGCCTTACAAAGATAATACTAATTCTGCCAATAAAAAACATTGAAGTTCATACAGTTGATCGTATCTTGCCAGAACCTTATATTGAGAAACCACCTTTTCCTGTTAAAATTAGGAACATTCTATCATAGCTAGTGTGGTTAATAAAAGTGCAAAGAAAGCTTTAGAACCTGCTGAACAAATAGCGGTTGAACCCACAATAGCAATAGTAAAGGATTTGGTAACTGAAAATGTAGAAGGAGGACATATTATCTTTTGTGAAGATGCCTCTAATATTGTTTCACATCCCAGTAGAGCTAGGAAAACAAGTGTTCCTGTGCTTTCAGTCAAAATAGGAGAACATTGCTATTATGGTTTATGTGATATTGGTGCAAGTTCTAGTGCTATTCCTTTTGATCTTTATAAAGAAATTATGCATGAAATTGGTCCTTGCGAACTTGAGGAGATTGATGTGGTTATTCAGCTTGCTAATAGAGAAACTATCTCTCCAATTGGTATTGTGAGAGACGTTGAAGTTTTATGTGGTAAGACTAAATACCCTGCTGATTTTCTAGTACTTGGTTCTGTTGCTAGTAAATTGTCCCATTATTTTTGGTAGGCCTTTCTTGAATACATGTGGTGCATTATAGATTGTAAGAAAGAGAAAATTTACTAAATTTAATGGAGAATCTTATGAGTTTAATTTCTAAGTTTGGTAAAAACTTTATGAAACTGAATTACCTAATGAGAATTTCAATTGAACAACTTGCTTCTATTGCTGTTGCTCCTAACAATGCCTTGCAGCAATTCATGGAGGAACACGAAAGTGAAGTATTTATGGAGGAGAGGAATGAGATTGACAATGCCTTTCTTCGTCAACCACCAATACTTAAGCATAATTTGCCTGTGGAAGATTTGGGTACCTCAGCGCCTCCTAAGGAAGATCCTGTCTTCGATTTAAAACCTTACCTGATAATCTTAAGTATGTTTATCTTGATGAAAGAAAGTATATCCTGCTATTATTAGTTCTAAACTTTCAGGTAATGAAGAAGCAAGGTTATTAGAAGTACTAAAGAAACATCGAGGAGCTATGGGATACACTTTGGATGATTTAAAGGGGATTTCTCCTACTATATGTCAACATGCCATCAACATTGAACCCGATGCAAAACCTGTTGTTGAGCATCAGCGTCGCTTGATCCCTAAGATGAAAGAAGTGGTAAGAAATGAGGTATTAAAACTTCTTGATGCTGGTATAATTTATCCTATTGCTGATAGTAGATGGGTAAGTCCTGTGCATTGTGTCCCTAAGAAAGGAGGAGTTACTGTTGTACCAAATGAAAATGATGAACTTATTCCTCAAAGAGTAGTAGTTGGGTATAGGATGTGCATTGATTTTAGAAAGGTCAATAAAGTAACTAAGAAAGATCATTATCCTTTGCCTTTTATTGATCAAATGTTAGAAAGGTTGTCTAAGAAAACTCATTTTTGTTTCCTTGATGGTTATTCTGGATTCTCACAAATTGCTGTTAAAGCACAAGATCAAGAGAAAACTACTTTTACTTGTCCTTATGGAACTTATGCTTATAGACGTATGCCTTTTGGTTTGTGTAATGCTCCTGCTACGTTCCAAAGATGCATGTCTGCTATTTTTCATGGTTTTTGTGAAGAAATTGTGGAAGTATTCATGGACGATTTTTCCGTCTACGGAACTTCCTTTGATAATTGCTTGCACAATCTTGATAAAGTTTTGCAGAGATGTGAGGAGACTAATCTTGTTCTTAATTGGGAGAAATGTCATTTCATGGTTAATGAAGGAATTGTCCTAGGGCACAAAATTTCTGAAAGAGGTATTGAAGTGGACAGAGCTAAAGTTGAAGCAATCGAGAAAATGCCCTGTCCAAGGGATGTGAAAGGTATCCGTAGTATTCTTGGTCATGCCGGTTTTATAGGAGGTTTATTAAAGATTTTCTAAAATTTCAAAACCCCTCACTAATCTTCTTCAAAAAGATGTACCTTTTGTTTTTGATGATGATTGCAAGGAAGCTTTTGAAACTCTAAAAAAGGCTTTAATCACAGCTCCTGTTGTTCAACCTCCTGATTGGACTTTACCTTTTGAAATAATGTGTGATGCTAGTGATTTTGCTGTAGGAGCTGTTCTTGGACAGCGGGTAGACAAGAAGTTAAATGTTATTCATTATGCTAGTAAAACACTTGATGCCGCTCAAAAGAATTATGCTACTACTGAAAAGGAATTTTTAGCAGTTGTTTTTGCTTGTGATAAATTTAGACCTTATATTGTTGATTCAAAAGTTACTATTCACACTGATCATGCTGCTATTAGATACCTTATGGAAAAGAAAGATGCTAAGCCTAGGCTCATAAGATGGGTACTTTTACTGCAAGAATTTGATTTACATATTGTAGATAGGAAAGGTGCTGAAAATCCTGTTGCTGATAATTTGTCTAGATTAGAAAACATTTCAGATGATCCTATACCTGTTAATGATAGTTTTCCAAATGAACAATTGGCTGCGATAAAGGTAAGCTCACGCGAAAGTCCTTGGTATGCTGATTATGCTAATTTATTGTTGCCAAGTATTTGCCTCCGACCTTTACAGCTCAGCAAAGAAGAAAGTTCTTTTATGATTTGAGGCATTATTTTTGGGATGACCCACATTTGTATAAAGAAGGAGTAGATGGCATTATGCGAAGATGTGTTCCTGAGTATGAACAGAAAGAAATATTGAGCAAATGCCATGGAAGTGCTTATGGAGGACATCACGCTGGAGATAGAACTGCGCAAAAGGTTCTACAATCAGGTTTTTATTGGCCTACCCTTTTTAGAGATGCTAGAAAATTTGTTTTATCATGTGATGAATGTCAAAGAGTAGGTAACATTAGTAGACGTAATGAAATGCCTATGAATTATTCTCTTGTTATTGAACCTTTTGACTGTTGGGGATTTGACTTTATGGGTCCTTTTCCTCCTCAAATGGTTATACTCACATACTTGTTGCTGTTGATTATGTTACTAAATGGGTAGAAGCTATACCAACTTCTAGTGCTGATGGTGAGACATCATTAAAAATGCTTAAAGATATTATCTTCCAGGTTTGGTGTGCCTAGATATCTCATGACTGATGGTGGTTCTCATTTTATCATGGTGCTTTTAGAAAAACTCTAGCTAAGTATGATGTTAATCATAGAATTGCTTCACCATATCATCCCAAACAAGTGGTCAAGTAGAATTATCAAATAGAGAGATTAAGTCTATTTTGCAAAAGACTGTTAATAAATCTAGAAAAAATTGGTCTAAAAAGCTTAACGATGCTTTGTGGGCTTATAGAACTGCTTATAAAAATCCTATGGGAATGTCTCCTTACAAAATGGTTTATGGAAAAGCTTGTCATTTGCCTTAGAATTAGAACATAAAGCCTATTGGGCGGTGAAAGAACTTAATAGAGATTTTAAACTTGCCGGTAAAAAGAGATTGCTTAATTTGAATTCTTTAGATGAATGGAGAAATGCAGCTTATGAAAATGCTAGGCTCTTTAAAGAGAAAGTTAAGCAATGGCATGATAGAAGAATTCTTAAGAGAGAATTTAACGTAGGTGAAAAAGTTTTATTGTATAGGTCTCGTCTCAGATTTTTGCAGGAAAATTACTTTCAAAATGGGAAGGACCTTATATCATTGAGGAGGTCTATCGCTCAGGTGCGATTAAAATCAATTCACTAGATGGGGACAGACCACAAGTGGTTAATGGTCAAAGACTCAAGCATTACATTTCTGGAGATTCTTATAATGAAGATGTTGATTTATCAAAGTGGTAACTCCAGAGGATTTTATAAAAAGTCAAATTCAGACAACTGCAAAGCTGATTTGGAATAGGTAACAGTTTCGGTAAGAAAAAGTTCGCGATTTACTTTCAACTTAAATATTTGTTGTTTTTATAATATGGAAAATTATGAGTCGGAAAAGGGTAGGAAACGGTGCCCGAGGGCACCACACCACCCCAGGGCGCGGGCCCACCCTGGCCGCGCCGTGGTGGCGTGTGGGCTCCTCGGAGCCCGTCTCCGACCCCGTTTCGTCCTGTACCTTCCTTTTGTCGTAAAACTTTTTGCTATATAATCACCCGGATCTCCCGAGGTCCGTATATCGTGTTTTCGTCGAGTTTTGTTTTCGAGCTGTTTCTGCCAGGTTTAGCTCCAGATTAGAAGATGTCTTCATCCGGGGCTCCGAAGGATACCTTCTTCAAGAACGTCGTCAACCCATACATCAATGAGCTGAAGCAGCACCCTCAAGAGATGCGGCTTGTGGATGGAGTCCTTGTTCGAGAAGATGTCAAGGGACCCAAGGTTGAAGGGGACATGAAGGCTAGGCTAGAAGAAGTAGAGCATGAAGTTTTCCGGTACCAGAAGATGATAGAGCGCGGAGTGGAGATCAACCACAAGATCATTGATGAGCTTATTGATGAACACAAGAAGGAGACTGATAAGCTGTGGGATAACATCTTCGCACTTAGTAAACTACATCCAAGTTACAAGGGCAAATTTACGATCTTCAAAACCAAAACTGTGAGTATGAAGCTAGGTTCAAACGCATAAGCTCAGCTGCTAGTTTCAGGTTCTTGGAAACCAAATCCTCTTTCGTTGATGGGGAGCCTCTGCCTTGGAAATTTGATGACGAGGAGTCTTCTTCACCACCAAGAGATCAAGCCTAAATCGTCAAGGGGTAATGGCACTCCCTTGGCTTGTTCCAAGCTTGGGGGAGTGCCCAGTATCATCTTTATCCTTTCGTTTTTATAATTTCGTGGTCATATCATGAGTAGAGAAGTTATCTTATAAGATGGTTTGCGATGTGGAGTGTCACCTTTAGTTATCCATGTATCCGTTGGTTTGAGTGTGTCTTTGTTCAGAATATTAATGAGAAGTTCCACCTTTACTTTCGGTACATTTTATTTTAGCCTGCAATCTTTATGTGCTGATCTTGCCATTGTATTGACGCCACTTTTGGGTACATCAAGTAAATTATATTAGTTGTGGCAAACTTAGTATTGGTCATTAGCAACAATACCATGAAAGGAGGGAATTACATGCAAAAATATTATCCCTTTATCTTTCTTTCTTGCTAGCCAATAAGATTAGTATTCTTTGAGTTAAAACATTTGTGCTTACAGGGAAGATAGCATGGTTGCTTCTATTACATATATTTGTGTGTATCCCCCAACTTTTATGCTTGCTACATGACCTTGCTAGCCTTAACCACCGTACTGAGAGGGAATGCTTCTCGTGCATCCAAATCCTTGAGCCAAACCCATGCCATTTGTGTCCACCATAACTACCTATATGTGGTATTTCTTGCCACTCCAAGTAAATTTTTCATGTGCTACCTTTAAATTATTCAAAATGTTATTATTCCCTTTTGTGTCAATGTTTACTAGCTCATGAGGAAGTAGTGTGGTTATCCTTTATTCTACTTGTCAAAGACTTTACACCTGGACTAGTGGCATATACATCCGCTTATCCTAATTTGCAAAAAGAGCTGGCAACGGGTGCCCAGTCCCAATTAATTACAACTTTAACCATTAATTCTCTTCACACTTTTGCCCTGATTCATCAGTAAGCAATGACAAACAGTGAAATATCTGCGTGTGTAAACCAAAGAGAAAGAGGGATGATCTGCCTTGCTGGTAGAAATAACGTCCTTCATGGGAGCCGCTCTTAAAAGTCTGTTTGACAGGGAGAATACTGTTTTCACCCGCTACCATTCGTTGACAATTAACAAACACCTCTCAAAACTTAATTTTTGCTCTCTATATGATTTCAAAAACTAAAAGCTCTAGCACATGACTTAATCCCTGCTTCCCTCTGCGAAGGGCCTTTCTTTTACTTTTCATGTTGAGTCAGTACACCTATTTCCTTCTTCCTTGAGCAAGCATTTGAGTTGTTGTGATTCAACCATATATATCATTAATATTGTCAATCATGTCTTTTATCCTTCCTTGTCTTAGCACAAAGACTTTTGCCTCTAAGAATATAGCTTTGCAAGTTATCAATGACTGTAAAGAAGGTGTGATAATTGAGTGTGGAAGTTCTGCAATATAAGCTCTAATATAAAGACTCCTTTCGAAAGATAAGTATTGATTGCTTATTGTTCTATGACCAAGAATGAAGTGTGCCATTACTAATCTATAATTTCCTTCGTGTATTTTTATTGTGGTTGTTTCACTACTCATGTTCAAGTTAGGTTATATGAAGAGTAGTTGCTGTTTAAAATGAGTTGTGTTGTTTAGTAATTACTGATGCTTCTTGTCCGTATTCTTTATTATCGACGCTTCACTCCATAAACTTTTGTTCTAGTTTACTGAGCTCAGCTTTCGCTTGGGGACAAGCGAGGTCTAAGCTTGGGGGGGTTGATACGTCCATTTTGCATCACTATTTTATAGCATAATTTACTGTTATTCAATGATATATTTCATATTAAGAGGTTACTTATGTTATTTTGTCTTATTTTGCATGTTTGATGATCATTGGATAATTAACTGCCGGAGTCAGATTTCAGCTGGAAAAAGCACGTCAAGGCACTATATTTCTGGAGCACTAAAAATATTTCCAGAAGACAGATGTTCCTATTTTATCAGAAGATGGAGCCAAAAGGGGAGGCTGAGATGGGCCAGGAGGGGCCCACACCACCCCTGGGCGCGGGCCCACCTTGGCCGCGCCCTGGAGGTGTGGTGCCCCTGGCCCACCTCAGGCGCTCCCCCTTCGCGTACTTCATCCCCCAGAAACCCTAAGACACGGGGAGTGGAGAAAAATTCCGCCGCCTCCACGAGGCGGAAACAACAGAGAGAGGAGAAATCTGCCGGGGAAATTCCCTCCCGGAGGGGGAGATCATCGCCATCCTCATCGTCATCGTGCTGGACTTCATCGGGATCATCATCATCATCATCTCCATCACCTCACCACCATCACCGCTGCACCATCTCGTTCCGCTGTAACATCTAGGGCTATACTTTGTTTAGTTCATAGGGGAAACTCTCCCGGTGTTAATTACTCCTTGTGGTTGATGCTATTGAGTTTTATCGGTGAATTAAAGTATATGTTCAGATTGTTATCCATCATTATATCACCTCTGATCATGATCCATATGATGTCTTGTGAGTAGTTCGTTTAGTTCTTGAGGACATGGGAGAAGTCACGTGTTAGTAGTGGAATTATGTTGAGTAATATTTAATGGTTTGATATTTAAGTTGTGGTGTTATTCTTCTAGTGGTGTCGTGTGAACGTCGACTACATGACACTTCACCTTTATGGGCCTAGAGGAATGCATTGTGTATTTGGTTGCTAATTGTGGGGTTGCCGGAGTGACAGAAACCTAAACCCCCGTTAGTATACCGGTGCACAAGGGAGCGTAGGATCTCAGAGTTTAAGGCTGTGGTTAGATTTATCTTAATTACTTTCTTGTAACTGCGGATGCTTGCAAGAGGTATAATCACAAGTATGTATTAGTCCAAGTAAGGGCGGTGCATTAGCATAGGTTCACCCACACAACACTTATCAAAACAATGAAGATTAATCAACTATGTGAAGCGAAAGCACTTGACTAGAATCCCGTGTGTCCTCAAGAACATTTTGTCATCATAAGTAAACCAACCGGCTTGTCCTTTGCTCTAAAAAGGATTGGGCCACTTGCTGCAATTATTATTACTGTCTTTTACTTACTCGCATTTTATTTACCTGCTATATCAAAAACCCCTAAAAACTTGTCTGCTAGCATTTACAGTGAAACCTTTACCGAAACTCCTTGTCAGCACCTTCTGCTCCTCGTTGGGTTCGACACTCTTATTTATCGAAAGTACTACGATACACCCCCTATAATTGTGGGTCATCACCTGCCCCCATCTTATGGTGATATTTCTTTTTCGCTGCATTATCCTTATTCTTTCTCGACCTTTCCTTAGCTAGTTATGAATCCTTGTACTCCAGAATGAGTTCCAGTGAGCCCGCTGGCTCTCTAGTGTGCCAGTGAAATCTGGAGCTTTCTTATCTTTGACATACGCACGGTATAATATGTTCTTGTGCTTTTGTCTGTTGTTCTGAATCCAAGACCGGTAGGGTGAAATGTGCAATGAGCTTTTCCAAAGCACGCCTTTCATTCTGTCGTTGACATAACTAACGCCCTCTACCTTTGCTTCTGCCATTCCTGAACGCTGATCGGGACGTTGTCCCTGACAATAATTCCGCATTGATGCACAAACTTATTTGCGTTCTCCTTGGGAAGCAACGGTTTGCCCTCTGGATAGACGACCTCAATTCGGAGATGCACATCTTCGACCAAACCTTTGGCATGGCCTCGTTTACTTATTGCAGATTGGGTCGATGCGAAGGTCTAAAAATAAGAAACATTTGTTAATACATACATACACAAATCAATTATTGCATCTGATCAACAGAGGCTTAATATACCTTGCCAGACTGTGGATGTCCACCAATCTGCGAGTCGTCATCGCACTCGATGCTCGTTTGCGCTTCGTCTCTTCGTTCCAGCTCCATTCCGGACCGGACTCGTTCAAAAACTGTGAGCCATCTTCTGCTCCACTTTCTTCGACTCCACGGACTTCTGCTCCAGACACGGGTTGCCGTATAATGGCGAAAACGTCTTCTTCACAGTCTCTGCTGTTGAAGTTATCCATTGCTTAACTAATACAAATAAAGATAAAACAATGTTAGCATTAGCAGAATAATTCAATGTCATCATCATGTTCCTCACTTTACAAAATTAGCATTGATCAAATATGCAAAAGTAATACATGTCCATTTTTATTTAACCCTAATACATCACGAATAATATCACTAATACATCTCCTCTCCCATACATGAACCTCTCAAACTAACTTCGACCGGGTCCTGAGCCGCGGGTGCTAAGCCGCGGGCGCTGCGCATCCAAAGACTAGGAACCCTCACAGGGTCATAGCTCACGTGAGGAGGAACCCTCTGAAGAAACGACCAGCTACTATTATACTGCCTATCCAACAAATACATGTAGCGATGGACGTGCTCGTCCTCCTCCCTGATACGGCGACGTACCACCTCCTCGGGGCCCGGCTCCCTCTGCACCAAGCGTGGCCCATGCTTCCACCAAAGAAGATCCGGGTCGACGACGTCACCTGGATTTCTCACCAAGCTACGCGTCCCGGAAGGTAGCACCTCCCAGTGCCAGCCCGGCGGAGCCCAGTCCCGGACATCGCCCCTCTGGTCCAACAGGGACATCGTCGCCAAGAACAATAAACTAAAAACACAATTTTGTAAGCAAAATGTTTACACTAACACCTAAGCAAAATGTTTACACTTAGCAAAATTTCTAAACTTAGCAAAATTTAGCAAAATTTCGAAATTAGTAAAATTTCTGAAACTTTTTTGTCTCCAAATTTTTTCTAGCAGCACTATGATGGTTGATCAGCACTAATTTAACTTGCCAACTAGAACTTAGCAAAATTTCTAAACTTAGAAAATTTAGCAAAATTTCAAAACTTAGCAAAATTTCTGAAATTTTTGTCTCCAAATTTTTTCTAGCAGCAACTAGCAGCACTATGATGGTTGATCAGCACTAATTTAACTTACCAACTAGAACTTAGCAAAATTTCTAAACTTAGGAAAATTTAGCAAAATTTCAAAACTTAGCAAAATTTCTGAAATTTTTGTCTCCAAATTTTTTCTAGCACCAACTAGCAGCACTATGATGTTGATCAGCACTAATTTAACTTACCAACTAGAACTTAGCAAAATTCCTAAACTTAGCAAAATTTCTACTGGGCATTTTCAACAAACAACCAACGTTAAGATTTGTCACCGTAAATCCACAATGTACAAACGGTAGAGATTTATCAACCGCATATGCCAAAGTAAGGGATACAGATCTCCGTGATTTAGATGTCCGGCTGACACACGCGCACACAATCTGAAAAGCAAACGGACACATATATAGGTGTCCAGCGTCAATACGCACGTTCAATATTAAAAGCAAGACCCTGATCCACGACGCAATGCGAAGGCAGAAATCGCTAGATTAATACCCAAAAAAACCCAGCGAATCCAGATCAACACGACGTCTGAGACATTGGCGTAAATCAAAGGCACGACAGATCGAAGGCACCTCGACAATGGTCATTGCATCGGCAAATCGATGGCTCGACTTCGACAACGGCCGGTCATTGCATCGGCAAATCGATGTCACGACAGGGTGGCAGGACGCCAGCAAATCTTCTCGGTTGTATAAGCAAATCGATGGCACGACACCAGCAGATCAAAGGCATGCATCAACTTTGGTAATGGCTGCAAATCTTGAGGTAACAGGCTAACAGCTGCAATCTTCATATGTGTTTAATCCTTCCCTCCCAATATGCAATTTTATTACGACCAACCTGCTTCCATATGAATTATTGATTAGTTATAGATCACTTAATTCTAACTAAAATTCATAGATGTATTATCAAGGAACAACTAAATGCTTTCCGTATAGTCAATACATTGTGACACCAAGGAACATGCATCCCAATTTTAACAAATCTAACCTACTGTTAATCCATTGCAGTTCTATACACAATAGAGTTCCAGAAGAGGGGACTCCCTCCACGTACTAATATTTCTTAAGGACAAAGACAAGTACCCTGAACCATCTCAAATTGACAAAATAATAAGCGTGGAGATTCCAAACAAGGATAGGGACCCGGATGCATTTGCAGCTGTCGAGAACTTCATGATGCATGGGCCGTGCAGAGAAGCAAGTCAAAAGTCACCATGCATGATGGACCATAAATGCATCAAGCACTTCCCAAGAAGGTACAATGCCAATATTACAATTGACGAGGATGGCTTTCCAGTATAAAAAGGAGAGATGACGGTAGGGAGATAAAACAGGGAGGGGTCAAGCTCGACGACGGAATTGTACCGGGATCTGCTGGTCAAATTTCAAGCACACATAAATGTCGAATGGTGCAACAGGTTCAGGTCAATCAAGTAACTATTTAAGTACATCCATCCATAAAGACGACGACCAAGTGACAGCATTGCTGAAGAAAAGAGACACGACAAACAATACTAACGAGATCAAGAAATACCTAGAGATGAGGTACATATCAACAACCCGTCGAGAGGCTTCCTTGAAAACGAGCAGCAAGTCAATTTTCCCGACTCACCAGATCTTGAGAGGATGCAAAGAAGGGAAGTGATAAAAAATTACAAAGTTCAATCAGTGGATGGAGGCAAATAAAATACATGGTCTAGGAAAATACTTAACCTATGCAGAATTCCCTTTCAAAATTTGTATGGAAAAGCAAAAAAAAAAGCTCGGAGAAGAGAAGGAGAAGGGACTATGCGACTGAAGAATCTACTACGCACATCCAACAAGTGGTGAGTGATACTACTAATCATGCTTCTAAACACAGTGAAAGGATGCACATCATTTGAGAACATTAGGAACGTTGATGGAGTAATTCACCCAACATACAAATCAGCATGCCAAGCGCTCGGATTTCTTGACGACGACAATGAATGGATTGATTGTATCAACGAAGCATCAAGTTGGGCATCTTGAACACAACTGCGTCAGCTATTCACCACCATATTGTCCCATTATGAAGTAAGAAGCCCAAAAATGTTGTGGGATGCAACGTGGGAGGCACTGTGCAAAGATAAGCAGTACAAAAGAAGAACTATTCTAAACTTTCCAACACTGCAGCTTAACACCACAGAGAAAAGGTGTATGCTCTGATTGAGATAGAGAAACTGATGAGGCAAGTAGGAAAGTCACTAAAGGACTATCTAGGCATAAACCTACCAAATGATGCTAAGATAGAGGAACTTGGAACAGATTAATAAATGAAGAGGTCAACTACGGCATGGACAAACTAAAGGCTGTGCACCAAATCATACTAAACAATAGTAACCAAGACCAGAAAAAAAAGTAATCATGGAATCAGTTGACAAAAGGCAAAGGAAAACAGATATTTGTGGAAGGCTATGGTGGCTCAGGCAAATCATATATGTTTAGCTTCATGCGGCATTGCAACGTTACTTCTCCAAGGTGAATAACAGCAGACTCAAGGTTTTTCATTCCACTACAGATCACTGAAGAATTAACATGTGAAATAAAACAAGGCTCACATTTAGCTGAACTGCTAAAGAAGACTTCACTTATACTGTGGGATGAAGCTCCTATGGAAAACAAACATTGCTTCAAGGCGATAAATAAAAGCCTTAGAGATATTGTCAGTTCACAAAGGAAAACAGCGATGAAAAGCCAATTTGGTGGATGACGGTGGTACTAGGAGGCCACTTCAGACAAATCCTACCCGTTATAACAAAGGGAGGAGAGAGCTGATTGTTAATGCTTCAATCAAAAGTTCATACCTATTAAACCACTTTGAAATATTTGAGCTAACACGAAACATGCAGCTGCAGTGTTTGTCAGATGATCCAATACAAAAACAAAAGGTCGCTGAATTTGCAGAGTGGATACTACAAATAGGCGAGGGAAAAAATGTCAGTAGATGAAGGAGGGGATTGGATTAAAATACCAAAGGACCTACACGCGAAAGAATAATTAGTCCAAAGCACATACCCAGACTTTCTGCAAAAATACCCTGAGCGTGTCCTAGAAGAAACAGCAATACTATGTCCACGAATGAAATTGCCAGGTAGATAAACGAGTACGTAATGAGCCAGATACAAGGTGAAGAGGTGACAGGCCACAAAAAAACACCAGAATGGAAAACATGTGTCCCATTGAGTTTCTCAACAACTTGAAGTTCCCAGGAATCCCAACGAGCTAAAGCTCAAGGTAGTTTTGCCCATGATGCTCTTACGCTACATCAACCAAGCTGCAGGTTTATGCAACGTACGAGAATGACCATAACACAACTTGGTAACAAGTACATCGAGGCATTAATAATTACAGGACCAAACGTTGGTGAAAAGGTATACATACCTCGGATCATCATGTCGCGCCCATTGTCGGGGGGCTGCCCCCGGGTAGGGCAAAGATGTGGTGTTAAGTGTTGCAAAGAGCTAGCCGGATCAACATATAGCCGGGTCACTTGGGCCGGATCTCTCGTGAGAGTCGGTTAGTAAGGACCCGGTAAAGCTTAACCGAATCGGAGGAAGATGCCAGAGAGGATCCGGTAAAGCTTAACCGAATCAGAGGAAGGAAACCGGTTAAGTTAGCCGGGTTGGTCGGGAAGGACCCGGATAAGGTAATCCGGATATTGCACAAGGGCCAAGTAATGTCAGAAAGGTTCACGGTGTCTCCTGCCAGAGGCTGAGAAGACAGCCGGGTCAAGTCGCAGGTTTTCCGGGTTGCAAGGCCCTAGGCGCTGACTTGGCCAATTCGGGAAAGAGGATACGACCGAGACCCGGGGGGCTACGGCTGCCATTGCCCAAAGTGGCAAGATAGGCCTGCTAGGGACTTGACGGCCAGGTCAGGTCACGGGATTCCTGGGAGCGCAGCAACCTAGGAGCTGACCCGGCCAATTCGGGAAAGAGGATATGACCGAGACCCGGTGGGCTACACCTGCCATTGCCCAAAGTGGCAAGTAGGCCTGCTGGGCCTGACAGTCCGGCCGTTGGGTTGACAGGGGGCAGAGGCTTGTCCTGTTCCTCTTGTCCATGCCATTATCACTTCCAGCCAGGGGCAAAATGGTAATTCGGTTAGTGTATAAGTAAGCTACCAAATCCTCCAGTAGAGGACGACGAGGCGAGAGACAGGAGGAGAGGGGCGCCGAGAGCTCATTTCCCCACGTGCCTCATCTTCATCCTAGAGCTCTCACCATTGTTCTTCATACAGCTCAAGGAGCACTCTGTACTTGTAACCACTTGAGATATAAAGAGAGTAGGCTAGTGCTGCAGTAGGGGTGTTACCTCCACAAGAGGGCCCCGAAGCAGGGTACATCGTGGTGTTCTTTGCTTCTTCTTGGTTCTGCTTGTTCTTGTTTGTTCTTGCGAGTTCTTGGTTGTTCTCCATGCGTGCTTCGTGAGCGCGCAAACCCTCCCCGGATCCCCCAACGTCCAGCGAGCCCACAACTTAAGCCATCCTATGGCATCTGCCGTGACACCACCACGACAGTTGGCGCCCACCGTGGGGCAAGCAGTGGCGTTGGCTGGGGTTTCCTTCCGGACGGGCACCGTCGCTGGCTCCGGCGAGCGGGTCCTCTCTGGGCTCGTTTGCAAGATCGGCGAGTTCAACTTCATCAGCGACAACGCGGGGTGCTTCGCCAACAAGCCCTTCCCCGCAGACGGTTCCTCATGACGCTCGGCAGCTTCGTCACCTACGTCGCCACCGAGCCTGTCCGCGAGTACCCGGCGCAGGTGCTCGTGGCTGAGGATCCTCCCTCTTTCCGCGCAGCTCTCGGACGGCGTAGCGCTCGCCCCGGGAGTAGCGTGGAGGTGATGATGACCGGGCCAAGTGCAGCAGCTGGCAAAGGAGATGCCAGCAAAAGCATGCCCGAGGAGCTGGCCACGCCAGTTGATCCGGTTGGCAGCCGACTCGGACAGCTAAGTTCCCAAAGGAGAGACCAGATCCGGTTGGCCCGCTTGGCATGTCAAGTAGGGAGGCTCCCTTAGAGGATGTCCTGGAGAAGCTATCTCGGCCAGTGGCACCTGGGGCAGATGTAGAGCTCACTGTAGCTCAGCTAGAGGCAGAGCGCCTGAGGTTGCAAAAAGAAGCCCGGTTAGTGGTGGAGTCTAGGCAAGCCTTTGATAGAGATATGAGAGAGTACAATGCTGCCAATGGTATCACCGAGGTTTTACTCCTGTAGTGCATCGCTCGCGCAAAAAGCCGAGTTGCGTAACCGGGGTAAGGACCTCAATGACGAGTTAGCTAGAGCTGCAGGATCGAGCTCCAGTAAGGCTACTAGTCATAGATCTGGCACAGGCAAGCCGGTGTATAGCTCCCCGGCTAAGAATCTTAGGGCTGCAGCGGCAGCGCGAGCCGAGTTGAGCACACTAACCGGGGACGCCTGGCGGAAGCAGGCAGAGAGAGTCAATGAGCTAGTAGATGTGTGTAACCGGCAGAATGAGGCTTACCGGAAAGCCAATCCGGATGCAGGTGTTTCTCGGGTAGTAGTGTCGGTTAAGGCTGTTAGCCAGAGATCCAAGGGGCAGGCGTCATCCCCGCACGTCGGAGTTGACCGGGCCCAGAGCGTGAACTCGGGTAAGAGCAAGCAGCTGCAGACCTATGATGCTGAGTATGCCGGCAAGCAGCTAGCCGCTCAAGGAAGAGGTGGCCAAAGTAGAAACAGTGGTGGACGAGGTTACCCGGGAGCTGGAAGGGGCAATTCGGCTGGCCGAGGTCAACCACCTCGTCCTCCTGGGCAGCAAGTGATTGTGCGCGCAACAGCAAGGTGGTGGCCAGGCGGGTTACCGCTATGATGACGGAAATTCGGCTATGGCGCGAGCCGGATACCAGACGTATGATAATGCACTTGCATCAAGACTGGGACCTCGGGCATTAGATCCGAATGATCAGCGTCTCAAGTTGGATAGAATTTACCAGTCCGAGAAGCTAGAAGAGCAAGGCCCACCGGGTCCTCCATGTTTTGGACCTCGGATCATGAACGAACCGAGTGTGCCGTTATTTCAGCTTGGCCGAAGCACAAAGCCATATAATGGCAACACAAAGCCACAAGATTGGCTAATAGACTATGTATCGTCAGTGCACATTGCGGGGGGCAATCGCCGATGGGCGGTCCGGTATCTCCCGCACATGTTGGAAGGGCCAGCCCGGATTTGGCTGAACAACTTACCGCCGGGTAGTATCAACTCTTGGATGGACTTGGAGGAGGCATTTTACAGTAATTTCTCCAGCACCTACAAGAGGCCTAACCGACCTCAGCTCCTGGCTGCGTGCAAGCAGGAAGAACGGGAAACAGACCGAGAATTCTTAACTCGGTGGAGCAACATTCGCAACTCTTGCGAAGGTGTCGTGGAGGAGCAGGCGATTTCTTGGTTTGCGCAGGGTTGCCGACATGGCACCCCGCTCTGGCAGAAGCTCCAGAGGGATATGCCCAAGACACTGGCGGAAACGATCCGGATAGCAGATACGTACGCTCTAGGTGATCCGACACAGCCCGCATTGGATGCAGTGGGAACAAGCAGGAGGCAACCGGTTAATAACCGAGTAGGACCATTGAGGCCCAATGACCGACATGAATTCGGTTACAAAAGAAGAGATCCGGATTATAGATACGGTTCAGATCAGGTGCTGCAGTGAATATGGATCATCCTGGAGCAGGAGATGGTCAGAGACAAAAGACTGAGGGTCCAGCTTGGAGGCCGAATCAAGGTGCCTGGCCAAAGAAGGTGTGGGATGGATCGAGTCCTCCTCTAACCTTTGAGGCAAGATTGGACGGGCCTTGCTGTTATCACACAACAGACCCACGCAAGCCGGCCAATCATTCAACTCGGAATTGTAGCTGGCATCATCGCATTCAGGCGGAGGGTCAGAGAGGACCACCTCAGAGAGGTGCTCCTAGACCGAATTTCAGGCCGAATATGCCTTTAACCGGAGCCAATACAATCCCGGTGAACGCAGGAGCTCCGAGACCGGCAGCCACAAAGCCGGTTAACCTGGTAAACATGGGAGGCAATGACAATGGTGCTGGTCCAAGTCGGCAAGGTGGATACCCCGGTAATGAGTACAAGGAGGCTCATCAAAGTTATGTGGTTTTTGTGACCGAGCCAACTGACAAGAAAAGTCAGCTGCGAAGGGCGAAGGAGGTGAATGCAGTCATACCAGCAGTCCCAAAATACCTGAATTGGTCCGAGCAGGAGATCACGTGGAGCAGGGCTGATAACCCCAGAATTATGCCAAGTCCAGGAAACTATGCACTAGTGGTGGATCCGACTTTGGTAGGACCCAAGCTTAACGTGAGGTTTAGCCGAGTCTTGATTGACAATGGCAGTGCCATAAACATCATGTATCGGGACACAATGGTCAAGTTGGGTATTTCGCCGAATCAGTTGCAGCAGAGCAGTTGTACCTTCCATGGTATAGTACCCGGGGTGTCTTGTTCCCCAATGGGTAAGATCTGGGTAGATGTGCTGTTTGGTACCAAGGACAATCACCGGCTTGAAAGTCTCGAGTTCGAGGTGGTAGATTTGGAGAGCCCATACCATGCTCTACTTGGCAGGCCTGCGTTAGCCAAGTTCATGATATCCACCCATGTGGCCTACCTCAAGATAAAGATGCCAGGCCCGAATGGTATTATCACTGTTGCGGGAGATTACAAAAGGCCATACAGTGTGCCACAATCGGTTCCACCTTAGCCGAATCATTGGTGATCCAAGCTGAGAAGAGCAAGATGCATGAGGTGGTGGCAATGGCGAAGTCTGCTCAGCTCGGTGTGCTGGCTATGACCAATCCGGATGGAGGTGCAACATTTGAGATGCCCAAGGAAACAAAGAAGATTCCCATTGACCCGGAGAACCCGGAGCGCATGGCCATCATTGGTGCCGGGCTGGATGAGAAATAGGAAAGCGCGCTCTGTCACTTCCTCCGTGAGAATCGGGATATCTTTGCATGGTCGGCTAAGGACCTGCCTGGTGTTCCGAGGGAGTTGGCAGAGCACTCTTTATTTGTCAGGCCGGATGTAAAACCGGTGAGGCAACCGACTCGGCGTCTCTCAGATGATCGAAGAAAAGTGGTGCTGGATGAGCTGGCTAAGTTGCTTGCAGCCGGATTCATTATGGAGGTGTTGCATCCAGACTGGATATCCAATCCGGTTCTGGTAGAGAAGAAGAAGGACGAACCAGCGGTGGTCAAGGTGTGGCGCATGTGCATCGATTTCACCAACCTAAACAAGGCGTGCCCGAAGGATCCATTTCCTTTACCTCGGATTGATCAAGTGATCGATTCTACTGCGGGTGTGAGTTGTTGTCTTTTATTGATGCGTACTCTGGTTTTCACCAGATACCACTGAACCCTAAAGATCAAATAAAGACTGCTTTTATTACCCCGTACGGGGCGTATTGCTATCGTGTCATGTGTTTCGGTTTGAGAAATGCCGGTGCAACTTATCAGAGATGTATGCAGAAATGCTTACACTCCCAAATGGGCAAGAATGTGCAGGTGTATGTCGATGATATCGTCATCAAAACTAAAGAAAAACACACTCTCCTCGAGGATCTCGAGGAAACATTTGTGAACTTGAGAAAATATCGGTTGAAATTGAATCCGGATAAATGCACCTTTGGTGTCCCGGCTGGAAAGTTGCTCGGTTTCCTTGTATCAAGCCGAGGTATTGAGGTGAATCCGGCTAAAATCCGAGCCATAGAAAGAATGAAATTGCCTAGATGTCTAAAAGATGTACAAAAATTCACAGGGTGTTTAGCCTCGTTGAGTCGGTTTGTGAGTCGGCTAGGAGAAAAAGCCTTGCCCTTGTATCAATTGATGAAAAAGAGCACCGGGTTCACGTGGACCCCGCAGGCAGATTCGGCTTTCAACGAATTAAAAAAGATGTTGTCCACTGCACCAATTCTGGCGTCACCTTTGCCGAATGAGCCAATGCTACTTTACATTGCGGCCACTAACCGGGTCGTGAGTGTGGTCATAGTGGTAGAACGAGAAGAGGAGGGTAAATCCGTGCAGAGACCGGTGTACTATTTAAGTGAGGTGATCTCAACCTCAAAGCAAAATTATCCCACTACCAGAAGATGACATACGGGTATACCTGGCGGCCAAAAAGTTGAAACATTATTTCCAAG
Organism: Poa pratensis; assembly: GCA_947311845.1. Taxonomy (NCBI): domain Eukaryota; kingdom Viridiplantae; phylum Streptophyta; class Magnoliopsida; order Poales; family Poaceae; genus Poa; species Poa pratensis. Next base: position 59,065,147 of record CAMZMU010000041.1, read on the forward strand.
AACACCCGATTACCGTGGTATGTGAAGCTCCAATCGCGGAAATCATTGGGTGCAAAGATGCGACTGGCCGGGTTGCCAAGTGGGCAATAGAAGTATCTCCTTACACCCCGCATTATGAGAGAAGGGATGCTATCAAGTCTCAGGCTTTACCAGATTTCCTTTGTGACTGGGCCGAAATGCAGTATGAGCCACCCAAGCCGGATTACAATTACTGGAAGTTGCACTTTGATGGCTCCAAAACCAAAATCGGATTAGGTGCTGGGGTGGTACTCACGTCACCGAAGCAAGATCAATTGCGATATGTGTTGCAGATTCATTTCTCAGCATCAAACAATGTGGCCGAGTACGAGGCACTGATCCATGGGCTTAATGTGGCCAGGGACATCGGCATCCGCCGAATAGAATGTTTTGGTGATTCGGATTTAGTTGTGCAGCAATCTTCTGGAAATTGGGATGCTCTTGATGCCAATATGGCACTATATCGGTTTCATGTCCAGAAAATTTCAGGATTTTTTGAAGGCTGCGAGTACAAGCACATACCTCGGTTGGAGAACGAAGCTGCTGATGTCCTGTCAAAACTCGGGTCGTCTAGGGATGCAATTCCACCCGGGATATCCTTGAATCACCTAAGGGTCCCTTCAATCAAACCTTCGCCTGATTCCGAGTCAATTTTTATCCCAAAGCAAGAATCTGAGGCTGTCCCTATGAATGTTGATGTCGAGTACATTGGGGAAGACCCGGGGACTGCATGGCGAGACCCGGGGACTGCTAACCGGATCTTAGGAAAGAGGAGCAGAGAAGAAGGTGGTGATAACCGAATCTTAGGGAATGGGCAGAAGCTGATAGAAGAAATAATGGCGGCCGAACCAGTGGAAGTAGATGAGCACTTATTCCCTTTGCATCCAGTACCGGAATGGGCTGAAGAAATCATGAAGTTCATGTCGGAGGGGAGTTTGCCAAATGATGAAACCGAAGCTAGGCGAGTGCAGAGGAGGTCCAAGGCTTACACCATCATCAACAAGGAGTTATACAAGAGGAGTGCAACCGAGGTGCTACAGCGTTGTGTGGAGCCAGCCGAGGGCAAGGAGATGCTCCTGAGATACATCAGGGTGAATGTGGACATCATTGCAGTACAAGAGCCCTGGTGGCTAAGTGTTCCGGCATGGATTTTACTGGCCCACTGCTCACGCGGATGCAGAGGACATAGTCCGAAAATGTGAAGGATGCCAAAGGTTTGCCAAGCAGACACACTTACCCGCATCGGCACTGAAAAATTCCTATCACTTGGCCATTTGCTGTGTGGTGTTTGGATATGGTGGGAGATTTCAAGCCGGCTAGGGGCAACATGACACATATGCTGGTGATGGTGGATAAGTTCACCAAGTGGATAGAGGTGAAACCAATCCGGAAAGTGATGGTCGTTCGGCTGTGACTTTCCTGAAAGAAATTATTTTGAGATACGGATACCCTCATAGCATCATCTCGGATAACGGCACAAACTTTGCTGTCGGAGAGTTTGCTCGGTTTGCATGAATAAGGGAATCCGGCTAGATATAGCCTCGGTGGCACATCCGGAGTCTAATGGGCAAGTGGAAAGATCAAATGCCCTGGTGTTGGCCGGCATCAAGGCTCGTCTCATTGAACCATTGCTGAAAACTCCGGGATGCTGGATAGACGAGATACCATCAGTACTGTGGGGTCTAAGGACCACGCCGAATCGGTCAACTGGCTATACGCCATTTTTTCTGGTTTATGGGGCAGAAGCTGTGCTACCCACAGACATAGAACATGATGCACCAAGGGTGGCAATGTATACTGAAACCGAGGCAAAAGAGGCTCGGGAAGATGCAGTGGATCTGCTAGAGGAAGCAAGAGAATTGGCTCTATCTCGGACAGCAATATACCAGCAGAATCTCGACGATATCATAGTCGAAAGATCAGCCCTCGAGTGTTTCATGAGGGTGATCTTGTGCTAAGGCTGGTGCAGCGCAGCAAAGGCCGACACAAGTTGTCACCTCCATGGGAGGGACCTTTCATTGTGAGCAGGGCTATGCACAATGACTCGTACTACCTTGTAGATGCACAGGAACCAAGGAAGGATGGCCTGGACAGACCCGGACAAGAAACTAAGAGACCTTGGAATGTAGCTCTGCTTCGACCCTTTTACTCCTAAGGGGCGCAATGTATGTATTTCAGTTTATCATAAATGAAGTTGCAGCAATCCGAGTCTGGACTCGGGGACTGTTCGTACTCATGCATGTGTTTTTATTACTGTTTTGTCCATACCGTTCGTGTGCCGAATTGCTTTGAACCTCGTCCCAAAATTCAAGTAATGTATGTTGTGTTGTTGATCTCGTGACTCGACTGACAAACACCAAAATGGTAGTCAAGAGCAGAGATGAGGAATGTGGGAAACATGAAAATGGACTCGGGGACTCGGTCCAAAACCGATTCGGCACATGTCGTTTACTAACCCTGTTATTTATTTTTCGTTTATGTTGAATGATTCTAAACCACAACTCGCATGTTTCAAGTATTGTATGCTATGATTCCTATCTTGTGACTCGACTGTCAAACACCTAAAAGGTAGACAAGAGCAGAGATTCGGCAAAAATAGTAAACAAGAAAACAGACTCGGGACTCGGTTTAAAATGATCCAACATAAACCTCGTCCGGATCATGTTAAGCAAATTTAAAGTAGTCTCGAAAGAACTTAAAATAGTCTATTACATCTGCTCCCGGCATACCGGGGATTTAACGTTTTTTCACTAAGTTACTTCAGGAAGCAGCAGACTCGGTTGCAGGAGGCTCGGTTGCAAGGATGGGCTCAGATGGAGGAACTTCAGGGGTAACCTTGCGTGGAGAGCTTGAAGGCTGGGCAGATTCGGAGGTATCCGGGTCAGCTGAAGCTTGTTTAGTAATCTCTGCCGAATCAGTTGCTGGTATCTCCGAAGTCTGGGCCGGAGTTGCTTCGGTATTCTTAGCCGAGTCAGAAGCTGGGATCTTGATAGGAGCGTGTTCGGCAGAGTTAGCCGAATCACCAGACTCGCCCTCAGAATCGGCGTAGTCTTCAGCGGAGGCGTCGTCCGATTCCTCTCTTCACTTTCTTCTCCATCCGAGTAGACCGGAGCCTCCAGATCAAGATGCTTGGTGCGTGCAAATTCGGCCATGAAGTTGGCGCTTCTTCACGGATCTTAATCCGGGTAGGTCTGTAGCCCACGGAGAACCCTCGCGAAATGAGCGCACTTTGGCAAGATCAATTAGCTCATACCAGGACATGATGAATAGCAAAGCGCGTCAGCACCAGCGCGGGCGGACGAAGACCTCCACTGCTGTAACCGGGTCATGGCTTGATCCAGGTCTCGGATCAGCTCCTCCACAGCACAACTTGCCGCGCTTCAGGAAACAAGATTCGGTGAGCCTTGAGACTTGCATTGAGCAGACCAATATGGGAATCCTTCAAAGGAGCAATCCGAGCCTTAAGCGCTGTAATATGATCTTCGATGTCCCATGTCTCTGGTAGGGAGCCTCGTTAATTTAGCTCTCTCAGCTCGGGCGTTTCTCACAGCCTTGGCAGCTTGAAGCCGGATGCTAGTAAACTCTCCTACAAACAAATAAGCTAATACTGAGTTCAGCGAGAAGGAACACAAGCATATGTATTGGTTAAGAGCAGAAAGAAAAAAGGAGATTCGGTGAACTTACGATCCATGTCATCGTTAAGGCTAGCAAGTGCAGCAAGCCATTTCGCACTGGCCGCTTTGTGAGCACTCAGTTCTTCTTTAGCCGCTTTGACTTCGGCTTCAGATTCGGCAATGTTCGTTTGAATTTGCTTGTCCAGTTTGGCCCGCTCCGCAAGTCCGGCTTTGAAAGTATCCCGCTCCTTCTGGATTGTGTCTTTTTCACGCTTCAGCGTATCCCGCTCTCCTTTAACCTTGTTCTTCACTTTTTCAACTCGGTCAAGCTCTCGCTGGAGCCGAGTCACCTCTGATTTTTCCTCGGATAAAGCGCGCTTGTGCTCTTCTTCTTTCTTGTCCATTTCAAGACAGAGCCCATCAAAGGAAGTTTGGAGCTTCTGATGCTGATGGCGAGCTGCTTAAAGAGCTTGCCGCGAGCGGTCATGGTTTCCTGAAAGAAAACAGGCAAATGGCGTCAAAAGAATCTCGGGGACTGGCCCGAGATTAACCGAATCAGTTGGAAAAGAGACTCGGGACTGGAGGTCCCACGATGTCCTCGGTTACGGCAACATTCATGATAAGTTTTTTAGAGATTCAAGCCGAATGACTTTCTTACTCGAGGAGTATCAGTCGTTCGACCCGAATCTCGGGACTGGGTATAGTACTGTTTGATCATGTTGAAATAAAAGCAAGATTCGGAAAAATTTCACCTCAAACACCCGTTAGCTTCAGTGACCGAGGTCTGTACAGAGTGTAATGATTGAAACATCCGACTAGGCCCAGCCGGATGTGGCGCTGAAGTAGAAAAATCTTTGGCGAGGTCTGCATCATTCCAAGCTTCAATGAATTGCTTGGCGGTCTCGAGCTTATCGCTGCTCGGAGGGCGGGATTCGACAGGGACTGGCCGAATCGAATCGCTGATGGGGCGGCAGAAACCTTCTTGCTAGCAACCACCCCTTATCCGAGGTGTTGGAGGTGTGCCAGAGGCACCTTGAGTCGGCTTGGGTTGCGGTGACGCACCCGGAGTCTGCTTCGGATGTGGCTCCTTGTGCGCTTCTCGGAAACTTGTTGTTGCTGTTGCGCTTCTGCGTTTTCTTCTTCTGCTGCTCTTGATTCAGCAGGGTTTGCGCTGCGGGAGTAGGGCGAGGATCGGGCTTAGGCAAGGATGTAGCCGTTGTCTTGGCCTTTTCCTTCTCCAGCTCCTTGAGAGGGCGTGGCCAACTTGAATCTCGGATTGGAGCCGAGGTTTCCTCACTCTCCAAGTCAATAACCGGCTTTGAAATGGGAGTCGGCTGAGGAATATTGGCAGTGCTGACATGCATTGGTGAGGTGGCAGTTCGATCAGGAGACTGGTTTCCATGACCGTATCCAGCGGAGGAATGGGAGAAGAGATGGATGAATGAGTCTGCGCGTGGAGGACATCACTGCATAAAGCAAAGCAAACAGTTAACTCGATAGATATGACTCGGTTAACAGAGGAAGAAAGCAAATGAAGTGAAGTCAGTATTACCCCTTGGTGGTAGGCATCGCTTGACGCGATTCACTGGAGCCAGACTTCTTTATTCTCTTGGCTTTAGGGAATCAATCCGGGCGCGTCACTGCGTTTCCGAGATGTCCCTTCAGCATCTTGTTTGGCTTGGAACACAAGGTGTGACCATGAAATCGAAATAGCGTCGAAGGATCTAAGATCCTGCAATCATTCATCTTCCTCGTCGAGATGTTTGAATAGTTGATTGCTTACCCTTGCGGACTGGCTTGGCGCGCGGGATAGGCAGATAATGATCCGTATCCGGATCTTCTTCGTCCTCGCGTGGCGGGCTGAGATCCGGTCCCCATTCTTGGTGGAGAGGTCTCCATCTTCGGTAAGTTGGCGATCAAACAACTACAGAAAAGTCGGGGCAAATCCGGATTAGGCCGATGCCATTTTTGACGAAATATGTTAGATTCGAAAAATGGCGAACTAACCTGTGGTGGAAGGCGCTCTCGGAAAAACGGCTTTACGCCCCACCGCCATTTATCCGACATTTCGGTGGCGGCAATGGCGTTTACCCGTCGCCTGATGGAGGCTTTGTTAAGGTCATGCCTGCTGATCCGGAGATCTAGCACACCACCCATGTGGCATATCTTCACACCACCCATGTGGCATATCTTGTGTTCACGTCTTGAAGAGGGCAGACCCGGCGACCGATGAAGGTCCGAGCAGATCATCCGAGGACCAGGCCTTTCTCCGAAGTCCTCCAGAGTTTCTGTACAGTCTGAAGTTCTACAATAGTCTCGGTCGATTGTATCCGAAGTTCAATTCGGCTGTGGGTGCTCGATCGTGAACTCGGGCAGATTAAGGGCGTCATGGCCTTCTGCACTCTTCACATAAAGGAAAGACCTTTGCCACTTCTGACAGTGTCTAGCCATGATACGGGGAAAGATGGATCCCTGCCTTGGCGTGATGCTAACCGGACCGCAAGCAGTCATCAGCTTCGGCTTAGTGCCTGGAATAGTATGTTTGCGGAGGTGGAAATACTTTGCCCAAATATCGACGGTCGGCCAGACACCGAGATAGCCCTCGCAAAAGGAGCTAAAAGCCGATAGAGAAACGAAGGCATTAGCCGGGAGGTGATGAGGCTGTAGCCAAAGAAATCCAGGAAAGCCCGAAGAAATCACTCGCCGGCAATCCGAATCCGCGCTCAAAATGCGCTAGAAACACCACACGTTCACCAGGTTCGGGAAACGGACGAGTTCCTTCCCCGGTTTGCGGCATATAACTTGAGAGGTTATACGCCGGTGCTTAATAGCCATTCCAGATCGTCCTGGTCACATCAAACCCTCCCATCTGCCGGGAGAAGCTTCGCCATAGCCGGATCAATCCTGCAAGAGGTCGGATAGGGCCGAGTCAAATGAATCGGATAATGGTATAATCGAACCAGATCTAGAGTGATTCGGCTAATATTATCCCGGATGAAACAAGCCGGATTCACAGAGAAGGTGATTCGGGTGGCAACCACAAACACCTTCCGTAAACGTCTAGGGTTACACAAGATCTACTGCAGCAGTAAAAAGAAAGGAAATCAAGAGTAAAAATATGGTTGAACTGCTCATACGGTGGAAAACAAAACTAGGGCAGTGTAGTGCAAAATCTAGACAGGAGATCTACTAGATGGCACTGAGGCTGGGCGACGGACTAATATTGCGGATAAATCTACAAGAAACAATGCGAGTTTCCCGTGCATATGAACTCCTCGAGTTCGCCATGACCGGAAAAAAAGAAAACCACGGTGATGACGCGACGGGGAAGAAGCTCGATGAAGGAACGGCGGCGCTGGGCGCGGTGCGCGGCCCCGGTCGTTTTCCTCCGGGGCGTTGAGGACGTCTCCGGCGCGGCAAGGTTACGAGGGCGAGATTGCGGCGGCGGCGGTGGCGCAGATGAGAAGTTTTCGGAGTGGGGAACGAGCGAGAAGAAAAGAGGAAACCCCCTGCGCCCACATTTATAGCGCCCAGCGTAACGGGCGCACTACTGCACGGTTTTCGGAGCGTCGCACGGTACTGCATCCTGGAACTTGTGGCCATCTCTGTGGCCGTGTGTTCCAAGCACATGTTGGCCATAGAATTGGAAGCAGTTTGCAGGATCCTGTGTGCCGGTCAACGGAGAAAACGAGAAGAACGCGTCGATTTGTCAAAATCACTCAGTACCCGGAGAATCCGATGAGGTGCTGTCAGTGGCATGTCAGATTAGAGATCCGGATTAAGGGGCTTGGCGCAGAGATTCACTGCCAAGTGTCCCGGGAAATCTGAGACAAGA